>CM010610.1:24082940-24402458 GCA_003430845.1 Xanthoceras sorbifolium | reverse complement strand
AAAATCTTTCTGGTTATACATCAAACGTATGGTCTACTTGTATTATTACACAAATTGCCTAAGCTTTACTCCATACCCTCTGTAGTTACAAGAAACCCTAGGGGTCCAAGCATAAATTCCAAAAATAGTAAAAATTCCAATTGCTTAGAATACATATTATTGGAAAGGGAAAAATAAAGAGTGTGGAAGTAGTTTACCATATATCGAATAAGGAGATTTCTTAATTCTTTTTATTATAATATTAATTTATAAATAAACTTGGTGAATAACCAATAGGAAGTCAGCAAGTGACCTAGTCATGCACAATTTTACTAGTAGAACTGTAGAAGTAGAATGTGAAAGAGAAGGCTCTCCATGGTAGAGGATGGACCAGAGACATGAAAATTTTTCCAAAAATTAATTTAATTTTGGCCTTTTTGAGGAGTTTGTCCAACCCTCGATTAAACGTGGGGAACCGAGACAATAATGAATCTATAATCAGCAAATCATTAAAACGAGGACCCACCATTGTTGGGATTCAGCTCACCACTTGATTTAAAAAATCAATTATTTATTTTTATATTCTCCTAATCAGTAATCATAAGTCAGAACCTTATATATATATATATATATATATATATATATATATATATATATATATATATATATATATATGTAAGGTTGGTTTAATTTATTTGCAAAGCTACAAAAACAAAAAGTACTCATGTGTTTTGTTGTTTTTTAAAATGCAATACAGTACAGCAACAAGAAATGGAAACTGCTATAAGCCAATCAGAATATGGTCCTTGCATGTCCTAAACCAAACCTTCTTTACTAGTTAATAAGCTTACTTTTATATCTGATATTACATGTGTTTAACTAAAGGGACCACTCTACAGGATTATTATTATTATTTTTAGGCTTTACAATGCACCTCTTGCTTTCCTCATTATCATAAGCTCGCCACCAAGTAATTACAAAATATTTAATTTTATGATAAATTTAGTTTAAGAGAATGGGATGTGCCTCCGTACCTATAATATTCCTTCTATCCAATAAAATACAAAAAATCATCCATTTGAAGGAACTATTAGTTATAGATTGATTTTTACTTCAAATTTATACATAAATAATGCATTATCACAATATTTTTTAGCAGAAAGTAAGAATGACATGGTAAGCAGTTCTATAGAATCGTTCTCAAAAAGATAATTAAATATTTATGTCTTCTCAGTTTTCTACTTGCATTTTTTTTAAATACACAAAAAAAAAAAATTAGTTGCGTTTATGCAATATAGCTATTATTTGTAAATAATATGATCAAACGTAGAAATAAATAATCCCAAATATTCTAGACCATGACCTCCACCTCCAGTTGTGTATTGCCACAAAAGCATGGTGGGGACAAGATGACACTTGGATCACGTGGAAGACTTTTGCTTCACTTCTATACTTGTTTCAGCCAAAAAAAAAAAAAATACACGTATATATATATATATATAAAATATAACTTTATATTTATAATTCTTTACCGTCAAGGTCCCTAGTGCTAGGCGCGAAGCGGCCGATACAAGGCCGAAAAAATGGGATGGACGGGGAGGAGGTTAGGCATACACAAGCCCTTAAAACAATATTGTAAATTGGAAAATGTGAGTTTCTTGGACACTAAATATTTAATAAAATGGGGCCAGTAACAGAGGTGTCGGAAGGAACGGGATAACGGGGTGGGGTCCACACGGCCTGCAACGAGAAATTGTGAGGCTAATGATAATGGTGGGCTAGCCCACGCCGGACCTAAGCCGCCACGTATTCAGTCCCTATGCATCATTCCGTTTTTGTGGACCCCACTCTCCACCACTGCCTCACAACACAACTCAAATCCAAATTACACAATTCTCTTCTTTTACGTCTCAGCGGCTTAATAATGTTCTTCGGCTTAGCCGCTTGCGCGGAGCCGATTTTAATTTTTATTTAAAAAAAATTGAATTTGTATTTGGAGGAGTGTCACTCTCTCGTCATTTGGGGTCGGTTGGTGGGGTCAAGCTCGTGAAAGATAAGAATAAAATAAAAAATTAGATAAAACAAATATAAAATTGCTGACTGACCAACCAGTGCACGCGTGCGATTGCTGGTGAGGACTTCAATTCTATTTTATTGCCTAAAGGCCACCAACCTTAAAAAACTTTTCGGATTTATTATAAACATTACATTTACACCATTTAAATATTTGCACTTTTCCAGCCAACTCTCTCAATTTTATTAATGAGCTCCAGCTTTGCTGTTGCACAACTATAGGGGCTTCTGCCATGTTAATTACCAATTAGGCTTCCCGTAATGATACTGAAAGACAAGTGTTTATACTTCTGTTGCACTATAATTGTTGTTGAAATGGGTATACTTATTTTTTTTCAAAATTTTTTTTTTAATAAAAAATAATATTATGATTTTATAATAAAATAAATCGATTGCATCTAATGCAAATTTGACAACAAAGTAAAAATCATTAAGTGTACCAAACTATTATGGATATAAATCTCTTTTAACATGTATCCTTGACAAACCAAAGAGCCATAAAATCATAAAAGAGAAAATCAATTGGGTTTTTTATCTCTTATAAAATTATAACATGTACTTACAGTCGATCCTCAATTAATCCCATAAATTAAGTACTATATATATTGGTTTGTGTATTTCTTAACAATTAATATAAACTCTTGAAGCACATTTACTCATAGCTCAAATGGTTAGTGCACTTCCCTCCCACCTCAGTGGTGAAGGTTCAATTCTCACTATACACATTTATTAGCATGTGTGAGTAGTTTTCTTCCCTTATTATAAGAGTAGATGTTTCCTGTTATGAAAGTAGATATCCCGACCGCGCGTTTAATGATTGATCTCGACAGGTCCTGACGGTTATTAATTTTATAATTGTACCTCCTAAAAAAAAATATAAACTCTTGAATAGAGTGATTACTAACACTTAAACAATTTAATTTAGCCTACAGATTGTTCTTATATATATATATGTGATGATTATATGACTCTTTAAATTGCAAGATTAGGGTGCACGTCAAAGAAAAAAGAAGATAAAAACAAGGAGAGGTAAAGGTAGTTTAATTTAGCCGTATATTTCCCTCAACAATGGCATTGGGTATCTAGAAGGGAAATATTCTTGTTATAATTAATCTAATCGTGTATATCACGCGGTGTAGATAGATAGAAATAAGAAATTGATAAAAAAAAAGTTGAGAGATGGAAGGATTGTAACTTTTGGCGGGACGAAGATGTTCACCATATATAGGTCGACCACCACCAAAATATCATCTATTGTCATTCATCAATGACTATACAAATAAATTAATAATTATTATTATTTTTTATCATCTTTTTTGGTGCTTTGATACCTTTTTAAGACGCCCAAAAGATCTTCACCGTTGGATCTCTGACATCACCATTCTCGTCAAGAGAGAGAAAAACATTCTCTTTCTTCTAGTCTCTATCAGTAGCTGGTGGGTATTGCTAGAGATAAATTGCATTGCAGCCTCTTTAATTCTCTAAAACTGTCTCTTGTTGTCTTTTAAAAAAGTTGATATTAATATTATCAAATCTTGCTTGAGGCATTATCCGCCACCCTTTTTTCGCCCAAAGCTTTTGCAGCAATCAAGCTTCCACTTGAAAGATAAAGAAGAAAGTGAATATTGAGAGAGAAGTTTATTAGGGCATGTATACATTTTCTTGCTTCTTATTTAACCCTATCTCCTCTTTCTTTTTCCATTCCTCAACCTTCCTTTTCTCTTTCATTGCTTATCTATCCTCGGGATCTGATCTCTTTCTCTCTCTCGAGACAACAACTAGACAGTTCTTGGGAGTACACCAGTTTGGGTTCAGTTCAATTCCCGAGGATATATTACTTTTCCATCGCATCTGTCCTTTTGTTTTGTTTTTCTCTCTATCTTTCAGTTTCCTTTTTGGTCTGGTTTACTTGTCTTGTAAAAGTTAAAAAGACAGTGACAAAAGCAATTAGCTTAAAGTTTGTTATCTTTTAAGCTGATAGGTGCTCAAGAGGCTTGGTTTAATCAGATCCGGGTGTGGTGGACTTTGTTTTCTAGAAGATTATTATCAAGGTTGTCATATACCGTGAGCTAGCTTCTCCTTCTTCTTCGTGATCTTCATCTTCTTCTTCTTTGTGTTTGCTTTTGCGATTTACTTGTCTTCATATTATGATCATCCATGACGTTAAAAGCATTGAGTTGGAGTATGCTTTTGTTATAGGTTAAGCAAAGGTATCATCAAAATTCATCCAAAAAAGCATGAAAAAATCGTGTTAGTTTTATACTAAAGGTCCCCAGTTTGATCCTGGACATGAATCACAAGTTTTTTCTGCATTTCATAACTACTTGATGAGATTGCTTTCTTTTTTGCATAAAATAACTTGAGTTCGATCTGATTTTTTCAGGCTTTTCATAGATTTTGATGACTATTAGTTTCATGTTGCATTTTATTATCCTCCTTCCCTGGTTGTATACATATGATTTTAAATCCTATCCTTATTGTAACTTAAATATTCTTCTTTAATCAAAGTTGATGATATATATTTTGATCATGATCAAATAGGAGTATGGTCTACATCGCACGTTTTTCTCTGCCTTGTTTAGTAATGGTTATACAGATCTCATTTTGTATGAATTGGTGCTCTAAGGTCATATGTGGTAGTGTTATAAAGAACATAGGAGTATCTTGTGCTCCATACATTATTGTAAGGAAATGTAAATTCATCGACAAGATTCCTCTTTTTTTTTTTCTTCCTTAATATACATTATCCATTTCTTTTAGTTGTTGTTGAATCAGTAACAATACAAGAAAGTTGTTTATATTAAGAATGATAAAGATAGGGTTTCCTTTTATGCATATGATGCGTGATATGTTATTGTCATTTTTCAGAACTAATTTCCCTTTATGCATGTTTCACAAAGCAAAGCTATTTAAATTTTGATTCCCTATACTTATCCAACATTTACTTTTATGAGTGGAGAAAACACTTTTTTGTGCTCTACTGGTCTTCTTCCATGTTAGTTATAGGTCTGAATTAATTAAACTTTGATTTTTCTAGCTTAATCTTGGTGATTCTAAGATCTCCTTTAAGAAGAGCAATTATAAACACTTACTACAAATTTATGATTTCATTTGTGGATGAAGTCGATGGCAGTAAATATATTCTTTATGAATGTAAATTTAATTTACCAAAGATAGATGAAATCTAAAGGTTAATTAAGCTTGTAGATTTCCCTTGACACGATCATGTATATAGCTCTACTATTATGACAAATAACAATTATTTAGTTAAATTAAGAGTTCCTGCCTTATAACAAATGGTCTGCTAGTTCTTTTTTTTGGCACAACATATACATACATACATACATACATATATATATATATATATATATATATATTGTATTAGTCCTTTTTGGTCAGTCAATGTAAAAAACACCCCCAAGAATTTGAAACATAAATAATGAACTTGACATGATCTATTAAACTTTCGAAAACATAACATCATATACATGATCATTTATAATATTTGTTTTTTTGTAATTATTGTTCTTAGTTTATTTGGGACATACCTCCATATAAAATGACCTTGGTAGGCATAAAAATTTCCACAACCTTATGGTGTCTTCATTATTATGTTTTTCTCTTGATCCAGTAGCATGGGAAAATGATATACATATAAGATCATGTCATGCATGCCACTAATGTTTTGTGTATACTTTTTTTTCTCCCACAAGGTAGAGAGAAAACAAGGGGTGGTTTAGAGCGAGGCTAGGGTATACATAGTATTCATATTATATAAGCTGATAGAGTAAAACTCATTTTGATAACAGCGTGACACATAAATGCAGGTCTTGAGTCAGTAGAAGAAGATGGATTCATTTTCATATGTTCCACCAGGCTTCAGATTCCATCCGACAGATGAAGAACTGGTTGATTACTACCTAAGGAAAAAAATTGCTTCAAAAAGGATTGATCTAGATGTCATCAAAGAAGTTGACCTATACAAAATTGAGCCATGGGATCTTCAAGGTAGCACGATTTCTTTGTTTTTTTTTTTTTTTTTTTTACCATGCTAACAATATTCTCTTCATTCACATTTTTATTTTATTTTATTTTTTTTCAAGAGTTGTGCAAAATAGGAACTGAAGAGCAGAATGATTGGTATTTCTTTAGCCACAAAGATAAGAAATATCCAACAGGAACCCGCACAAATAGAGCAACCAAGGCTGGGTTTTGGAAAGCAACAGGAAGGGATAAGGCTATCTACGCCAGGCATAGCCTTATTGGAATGAGAAAAACCTTAGTGTTTTACAAAGGAAGAGCTCCAAATGGACAAAAGTCAGATTGGATCATGCATGAATATCGACTTGAAACAAATGAAAATGGAACTCCTCAGGCAAGTATTAATTCATTGCCTTTTTCTTGTAAAAACATCTGACTCCATCCATGTCCATGCATTAATACAAATTAAATTGAATCTCAGTTCAAAATTGTTGTTAATGGGGTTAATCCCCAGTTCTCCTGCTCACCTAAAACAATCTAACCAAATGGACTTTATCTTTTCTTTCGTTTATCATTTTGTTTACTTTGATTGCCAGTATTTCTATCACAATGCAAAAACCATTTCTAGCATGACTTAAATCTTTTTCTGCATGGAAATATATGTCTATTTCATAATTAACTCTTATCTTCAATTATTATATATTCTTTTGTTAGTCATCTCTAGGCATCAAATGTTTATGTATAATGGATGACACATTAAATCTTCATGCCCAATAAAATTTAAAATTACTTTTTATTTTATTTTATTTTTGCTCTTAATACTAGATCAAGCAAGAAATTTTGACGAGTATAACAGATAAATGAGAAATCTGTTTGAACTGCATGGTTTGATGATAATTATGTAATTAATTTTAATGAGAAAGACACATTTAACGAAAATAAAAGCAATTAACTTTTTTAACTAGAGTAATTATCTACGATAATTGTTGGTGATCATCATATAACATGAATATCTTCTATTTTCATTTATGTTAGTTGCATCAACACATTTAAGAATAAAAATCTTTTTAAGAAAATAATTTGAAGAAACTCTTGTATCAATTATCAATAAAAAAACAAGTATCTTAATTTAAGTTTATGTTGAAGGACTTGGGAAAGACTTTTGGTTCAGTGTGCAAAAATTAACATATTCTTAAGTAAGTGATTCAATGAGCAGTAGAGCATGAGAAAAATTTATGGTGAGTTTATTTATCTTGATTTTATATGGCACATCGTTATGGTGCTAAACCCAAACAAGAGCATCACTACATTTAATCACAGATACTGGGTACTGTTAGAGCATGCATTAATATTTACTTAGGACTCGCATTTTTAATCTTAAGTTTTGTGTAATAATGGTAATATATGTAAATAAGAACTCAGATTCTTGATTTCTTTAGTATTCTTCCTTTTTCCTTTTTATGTCACAGTTGCCAATTGTCATCATTTATCTATGCCTGTTTAACTCTTTAGTTATTCATCTTGTGAACGACTAATGTTAATGAAGTGAAAAAGAAAAAAAAGTACCCGATCGAATTGAACACCTGACAACTCTTTGATTCCCTGAAGCTATATCAGAATTAGGAAATGATGAGAACTTCTTCTACAGCTATACTTATTATAAGCATATCCTGAGTATATTTATTATAAAGGTGTTGTTAAATGCTTGATCTAACACTGATATATATATATATATATATGAATGCACCAGGAAGAAGGATGGGTGGTGTGTAGGGTGTTCAAGAAACGAATGCCTACAATGCGGAAAGTGGGTGACTATGAATCACCATGCTGGTACGACGATCAAGTCTCCTTCATGCCAGATATCGATTCTCCGAGGCGAATTCCTCAGCCTTATACATCCTACCACCATCTCCACCACTATCCATGCAAACAAGAGCTTGAGTTGCAGTATAATATCAACATGCCTCACCCTCACGGCGACCCGTTCCTCCAGCTTCCTCAGTTAGAAAGCCCCAAAGTTCCACAATCAGCAGCCAGTGTAAGTTGCAACTCATCAATTCCATATGGTTCATATGATAGAAACAATGGAAGCACTTTGCAGTCCTCGACGCTCACACAAGAAGAACACACGCAACAAGGCAATATTCAACAAGATTTGAACTCACTTTACAGTAACAACAATGAGCAAGCTGTGGATCAAGTAACAGATTGGAGAGTCCTTGACAAATTTGTGGCATCTCAACTGAGCCATGAGGATGCTTCCAAGGAAATCAACTATAATTCAAATGGATCAGTCTTTCAAGTGGCTGAGCAAATCAATATACTAGCCAATGCATCCAAAAGTTCTTCAGAGATTGCTCAAGAGTATGCCTCAACGTCTACCTCGAGTTGCCAAATTGATCTGTGGAAATGAAAAAGCATGCTTATTATAGTAATTAGTATATATATATACTAATCCTAGGATTAAGTACAGTTTTTACAGGAAGAAATCAAAGTCTTATATATTCAGTTTGCTGTAAATAATAAAACTCAAATGGTATTTGCTTAATTTAGCTATTGGAACTTCAACTGTCTTTGTATTGATCAATATATACTAGGCAACGACTTAGACTACAAGTACCAACTACAAATAAATTACTAGTTTGAGGTGGACTGTATGGTCGAGTGCTGGGACTGACCCGCCCAGATGTTGAATGTTAAATGTATTTTGCCTTGTTGAATCTTAGTTTGTATTGATATTAAGGTTTTATATATTGTAACGTTTTCCCTTTTGCGTCGCTTATGTTCGAGCTGAAATAGCATTAGAACACTTTTTTTTTCTTTGAGTTGGAGAATATTTATGTTTTCAATGTTCTGCTTTCTTCCCCTCCTGTGAAGATGCTTTCTATTTGATTTATATTCTAAAACTTTCACAAGCCAATAAGAACTTTGTTCAATTTTGAAAAGGAAAAAAAAAAAAATTAGACTTGTCCTTGTTATTAAGAGTACTGATGCAAGAAGCTAACCCAATTAGATTCTTGACAATTTTGGATTGGCAGCTTGCATCTTTAACGCCATATATATTAAAAGACTGTAGTTCTTCGATAATAACCTTCTTACGTCGGATAACTGCAGGAATTATATATTGAAAGAAAAATGCCTATCATACGGATCAAGTCATATCGTGAAAGTAGTAGGAAGAATCTGAAACTAATCTTTAAGTAGTCTTTCTTGCATTAGATTTCAAATGCAATTAAGGTAGAAGATATAATTTCCATTAATGAGCCATTAAAAGAACATGCATACATTTTCAAAAATAATATAAAATAATATGCGTACAATTTTTTTAACCTTCATATGCCAGGAGGCCTAAGAACATATTTAAATTCCTTTACCATTGATTGCCTATTTTAGTTTTTGCTGTATAAATTTTCACGTTGAAACTGCATGTTTATCTATACGTGAGACCTTGTGCTAAGTTCAGTCTCAGACTCTCAGCTGCTTTTAAGTTAATTTCGCACCTGATGATGCAAGCAACATGATTCTTGCTTAAAAGTGAGGAAAACTTAAAGGCCATGATACTGACAATTAAAGATTAATGTAGAAATGTGTTAATGGATCCAATTTTTTATATGCATATGTGAGTTTGTTGGTTTATTTAATTTAGCGTTAACAAAGGTAATAGATCGATCTTCTTCTAGTTGCGGTTTATGGTAGAGTTGTGATTCTAATAGTGGTGAAAAAGTGAAGTCTTTTTTTTTTTTTATACAAAAAAAAAAAAAAAAAGTGAAGTTTTTGAATGTAAACGTTTGTCCATATAATATTTAATTATATAGCTATAACAATTCTATGTGCGATGAATCTAAAAGTTTAAGGGTACTGGCTAGCAATAGATCTTGGGTTCAAATCATCATGCTGTCTGGACCCACTTACACCTATTAAGGTAATCATTGTTTTGGCTTAAAACCAATTAAACTACATGGTTTTGACCCTAAAAGGCGTCTCAACAGTTTTAAGGGTATCCTTGATGTATACGGCATCTCTCCTACCATTATTTCAGAGTGATATGGAATGCCACAGTAGCACTACTCACATTAGGGTGTAGGAGTGTTTGGTTTAATTTGTATATAAATGCAATAATGAGAAAATGTTTCCTTTAGAGAGGTAATAAGGTTCATTAATTATGTCCCTTGGCCCCTCTCTGGTTTTTAATTTTCTATCAATAAAAGTTTTCTTACACCATCTAGATTTATTATAAAAAAAAATATAAAAATAAGAGTCTAAAAGTGGTATGTATTGTTATAAATGATTATGCTATTGTATATATACAGATTCAACAACGTTATAAAGGTAATGCACAAAAAAAAAAAAAATGTATAATGGTGTGAAACTGCTAGCAAAACAATTTGGTGCCGTTGGCTCTGTCGTATAAATAAATCTCCTTGAAAATATAAAGGTTTTCATTTTTTTCCTTCTATAACTTTAGTTTCAATGCATACCTGTGCGTGAAGATGAACTGAAAATGGAGCCTCCAGAAACGCACATATCCCACCCTCTCGAAGAAGTAAATGTGTTTTACATGCATGTTATGTAGCTGGCTTCTTTTAGAGGAACCATTTATAGAAGCACAAGAAACTAACAGTTTGCAGCTGCTCTACAATTTCAATCATCCAACAAAGGAGTAGAATTCCAATAATATATGTGTACAATCAAACTCGAAGTGTAACTGTAAATATAGAATGAAAATCACCAATAACCCACCTCGATCGGCTTCTTAGTTTGAGTTCAAGGGCAACAGATGGAAGGGTTGAAGAAGAAGAGAAGACAAAGTGTGTGTGGCGCCCTTGACCCAGCGAAGTAGGTGTTACAAAATTTACATCGTTAATATACCAAGAAGAAGGGAAGCAAACTTTAAGAATCTAATAATAAGACCGAGAAGCAGGAAAAGTATATATCTCTTTGGCTGTGATTGACCTGGAGATGGAGCATTATTCTCTTACTTGAGTTGAAGTCAAGCATGAGAATCCCTTTAAAGCAATGACAATATTTCTAGCGACATAATCATTGGGCGTGCTCTCATGGACTCATAGTGCACCAAACTCTCTTAGATCAGCAGGGGAGAGATCGATAGAGAAACATTGCATGCTAAAGCGAAGGATTCCTAATTGGATAAAAAGGCCAAGAAGCCTAGAAAGTGTGTGCTTCTCTCTGACTAATTAATTAAGTTTGACGTGCAGGCTTCCTCTTTCTCGTTAGTGTGTTCACAAGTCAATAGTCATAACATTTCTTAGCTTTTTTCTTGCGTCACTTGTGATATAAGAAATATAGAGATTTGACATTTCATTTTCTCTCATCAATAGTGAGAAGAGAGATGGTCGGATTGGACTCACACACATATTTTGTGCCTGCAGACTCCCAAACAAACACTACACCATGCGCATTAATTGATGTTGTGTATGTGTGAGAGCATAATTAATTAGGGTTTATTAGAAATAGTCTTGTTTGCAGACTAAGATAACATCATTTACCAAGTGAGGCAGCCATTATTATATTGTGCTTCCATAGCTCCCCACCCCATATGCCGCACCTCCACAGTCCTCGGGGAGTTCGGACTAATACTTTATTCTCATCCATTTTATAATATAAAATAAAGTCTTATACATTTATCACGTGTCGCGAGATTAATTAATTTTTTTAAAGTCTTAAATTGGTACCACTTAATAAATAATTCTTTACGATCACAAATTGGAGTTAATTCAACGAGTTGGATTTCCAAAGTTTCAAATGGTATCTTTTTCTATTTGTTTAATGGTTATTTCTTCACGCCCCACCTCTCGATACTTGTTTGTTTATAAATATGCAGACTAATATACAACCCTAGGGTCCGCAAGATATAATTTGAGAACAAAAAGTAGCTGCAGTGTGGGTATATAAGGGTGACATCAATGTGTCCGCAGACAATGCAAAAATCAATGCAAAAATTGAAGCGTACATATTTTCCATAAACTAAGCCATTTTGACATGCTGTACTAGGTTGACAATGAATAACTACTTAAGACATATCAAGATCTTTGTTCTGATTCCTAAATACCAAAAGAAGTAGGTTACAAATCGATTCAAGTTCCATAGTTTAGAACTTGATTTATTTATTTGATTTGGATGATTGCAAGGGTACGTTGTACAAATATGTATCCCATGACAAGTATAGTTACCTATTGAGAACTACATATGCCTGAAGCAGTTAAATTTTTGCAAATGATTGGTATTGTAGGAAACATGTTTATCATATATGGCATGTATTAGATAATACAAATAATACGTACAAGTAGACCACATGTTATAACAGTATCATTAATGTATTAATAAAGATATTACCGTCTGTTGAAACTTGTACAATACTAATTATAAGACTAATCATTTGAACCAACAAAAAAAAATTAATACTAATTATCGTACATTGATTTGTAATTGAAATTAATGTAATTCCCTATGCTTCATAGATATTTATGTGTGATTTCCACGACACTAATTGGGTTTACCGGTACCTAACGAGATCAAATGCTATAAGTTCAAACCCCTATCACAGAAGTGAATAGAGAAGCGCTCAACCACTTTACTAATAGTGGAGGTACATTAAGTTCCAGTTAAAATCGAAAAAGAGAGCATTTGTAAATAATTATGGTTCAATATTTCATTACAATTTATTACACCAAATATTAATTAATAATTATATAATTAAATAAATTAATATATATATATATAATTACATTAGTTAAATATATAATATTTTATGGCCTTAGGCCATCTCTAACAGAACACCAATTTAGTGTGATTTGGTGCGTCATACCATTATTCTAAATTCCCATGTAAAAGAATGGTGTTAGCTACAATGTCACACCAAATTTTTGAAATATTATAAAATTCTCGTTTTGTCCTCATTTACTTAATTTAAAAAAATTATATTCCCTTTATATCATTTTATCAATTTAATATATTTATAAAATTTGATAAATAATAAAATTTATAAATTAAAATATTATAAAAAAGATACTGTTGGAAAGATCCCATCCAGATCTTCAAAATGATATCAATATTATATATTTATTTAATTTACTTATTAATTATATATATTAAACTAACCTTGAATTCTTCACTAAAAATTATGTGAATAATTATTTTATAATATTATGTGATTAATTAATTAACAATAATATTTTTATATCAAAAAAAATTAATTAATCTTACATAAATTATCAAATAAGAATTAATTAATATTATATAAAGAATAAAATATTATTTAAAGATGTTCTTTACACAAATTTGGTATTAGATACATTGAAGTGAAGTGTAAAAAAATTTTGGTATAATTATATTCTATAAAAATATTTTTTTTAACACCACATTGGAAATGCCCTTAGGACATCTCCAATAAAGCACCCAATTTGGTGTAATTCTGTAAATTTTTGAAATTTTATAAAATTCTCATTTTACTCTTCTTTACTTAATTCAAACAAATTATATTCACTTTATATCATTTTATCAATTAAATGTATTTAATTAATATTCAATTCTTCACTAAAAATTATGTGATTAATAATATTTTTATATTAAAAAAATAATTAATCTTGTATAATTCATCAAATAAAAATTAATTAATATTATATAAAGAATAAAATATTTTTAAAGATATTCTTTAAACCAATTTAATTTTAAATATATTAGAGTGTAAAAAAATTTAATGTAAATATATTCTATAAAAATATTTTTTAAAAAATTAAAATTATGTAATATTTGGTGTATAATGTTAGACGAAATCGTAATTTAGTAAACATAATAATGAGAAGAGTGTCCAATTTGTCATTTGATGAGAAAGTTTTAGCAAGGCAGCAGCAAGAGATTTGAGTAAGGGGACAAGAGGAAAGAGAATTGACCGGCTAAGAGGGAGCATTCCCTGATTGGAATTGCCAAAGGGGACAACCAATTTTTTGTTGGTCCACTGGAAAAAAAAAAACAAAAAAAAAAGTAAAGGCTACGCAACTTGATGGATTCTTTCAAAAGCTTGTCTTGGGAGCTCCACCAATTTTATGGTGCTTTCATTAGACTCAACTTGCTAAAACCCACTGCTGTTTTCGTCTCTCTCTTTCTTTTCACCCTTCTGGTTATTAAACCTTGACTTCTAAGTCCCTCTCATGATCTTTTTTAATTTTTAATTTAGTCATACATCATCTTACTGCTTAATGATTTGTGGTCAAATTCAAAGGAAGAGGCTGTGCTCCTGTTTGTCATGGTTTTTACCTTTTTGGAGGCCAATTTTTAACTTTTTAAGTTCAGGGAGGGAAGTCTTTTTTAATTAGTTATCAAAATCAGCTGCACCTAGATGACAAAACCTGCTTTCGTTCGTTGCACAATATAATTTTAAAAAGCTTTTGAATCATGGATTCATGGTCCTGGAAGCTAGGAGCGTGCTCCACTCAGACACATCCAACCAAAATCTAAGAAGATAAAAAAAAAAGGTACAATTTGACCAAAGAATTAATCAAGTCCGTATAATTTGAAGACCACAACAGGTAGGGTCAGTAAAATTTTGTGGTCGCATATACATTGATGTCCTACATGTATCATCCACCTAATTATATTGTTTTTGCTTTGTTAAATCCCACTATTAGATTTGGGATACATTAATTGAGTTTACATAAAACTTCCCACCTAATTATAATTTATGCTCTGTTAAATCTCATTATTAGATTTGGGTTGCATTAGATTACAGCACATTAATTAAGTTTGTCTAACATTATTGGACCGTTGCAAGGAAAACTATAATCCAAATCCTTTTTATCTAACATTAACTTGAAATCAAGTGATTAAATTTTAGGTTCGAATTAGAACAAATATATGCTCTCTGTTCCATTCTTTGAATAGTTTTATTACATAGGAGAGGTTCAAAGGCAAGCAGGTCAAATATCTCATGCATGCATCTATATGTATACACATAATATTGGATGTAGTCGCAAATTATTTAGCATCACAAAGGCCAGTGCCTTCGTCACAGAAACCATCCCGATTAAGCAGTTTCTGAGGGGGAGCACTTAACAGAGGAGAAGAAGGGGTACCGTAAGCATTTCGTCGACTATTTCCACAACCTAAGCTTGTTCTTGTGCTCACCCCAGTCATAGGATTTGTTCCACTTGCATATTTGCAAAGTGCCTACATGAACAAACTCAAACATTAATTGAAAACATTAGAAGCCTATAGTCCCTTAAAAGTCAGTCAATTTATCAGGTGTCAAGTTGAGGTTGCTAGTAAAGCAGTAAATAAATTGTGAAAAAATATTTGGAACATGAATATTTGTTCTCATAATCATGTTTCTTATGGCACCTGCTTCTGGGAAAGATCGATAACAGCATCACTGAAATCAGCACCTTCAATGAGGGCACCACCGAGATCACTGCGAGTCAGAACTGATCTAACAAGCACCGCATTCGTCAGATTCGCTTCATTAAGTACCTTCAAGTACATGTACAACATGTATATTAGTCTCCACAATCTATAATTAGTTAAACAATATCAAATGTATTTCCCAGAATGGATTGACACCTCTATATGATAATTTTTATAAACATGATTCAATTTTATTGTTGGAATTGTTTACAGGTAAGTTGATATTGGGAGATAGTATTATGGGCAATCAAATGACTTTGATTTGTGGTAAGATGAATGGTAGTGCACGTCCTCATCTACCTTTTAGTAATGGGGTTTCAAGTGTCAAGTCTCACTCTACGTATTTAACTACATGTACGAGGAGTTTTCTCCCCAAATTATAGGTAGATATCTTCTAACTTATGGTATAGATATCCGGACTGTGCCAGCAGATTTGTAATCAATTTTATAATTAAAAAAAATAAAAAAAATATATAAGGATTTGTGATAAGCTTTTAACACTATAGCCTTACCATGCGATCCATCAATGTGTCGCTCAAATCTGCATCTATTCAATTAAAAAACAACAATTGAACCAAAAAAACAGAATTACTTACTTCTCGGAAGAAAATAAAATATAAAATTAAAATAAAATTAATTAGATTTAAGAAGTAGTGGAAAACAAAATTAAAAATGTACTAACAAACGAATTGAGTTTTAATAGCCGATAGCATAATATAGATCAACGGTGATATAGTAATTGGTAAATTAATACACATTAATGATGATTTGATTGACTTGTCACATATAATGTGAATACAATTAGCACATCATAATTGAGATCAAGTAGGATATTTATTACCATCGCCCAATGTGGTTTGGTGGCAAAGACGCTCATTCAGCCTGACAATATCCCAGGTTTGAGTCGCCACCACCGCAAATGGTATGTCAAAAAATAAAGTATGATACTTATTATATTTAGGGAAGACAATATTTGGTGAGACCAGGTGTTAAAAGGAAAAAAAATCGTATTTTGTTTTGCTAAAATTAACGGGATGGATAGTAACTTGTACGATAAGGAAAAACACAACAAGAAGCGACAGCAAACGAAACCTTTTTGATAATTCTACACTCAGACAACTTAACCAGCAAATAATCGAGATAATCCTCCAGAAATCTTTTCAAGGTTGGATTTCTCGTTCTAAGAATTTTATTCTCCTTTTGTGATTTCAACTTCGAACCCTAACATAGTTATTTGTTATGCTCTGTTTATGATTCTGTTACTTCTTGCTTATATTGAGCATTGGTTCTTGAGAAATTTTATATTACATTTTATGTAAAATCAAAATCTTGAGATGAAAACATGATAATTAAGAGAAAAACAATCTCTTAGCATTCGGGATTAAGTTTTAAGGTGTAGATGTATGACTTAAATTTAGGCTTTAGGAATTGTTTGAATTATAATTTAGAAGGTTTAGACAATTGTTGAAAAATTGGCAAAATTGTGAAAGCAAATGAAAAGGGAATGAAGGGATATGAATCCCACATTGGAAAAATAAGAATATGTCAAGGCTTCTCAAGGCTATATAAGGAGATCAAGTCTTTAGTTTCTAATTGCACCAATTAAATACACTTAAAGCATTGTATTTAATTCTAATTAAATTCCTTTCTTGTTTCTCTTATTTTAGAGTGTAGAGAGGTGAGAATTATTTTATGCTTTGAGAGAGTGTGAGTGTATTGGTGTGGTAGTATTGAGAGAATAGTCTGTGTGATTGTAATAATTTATCACATAGTGAATTTCTTTCTGAGGGCCGTGGTTTTTCTCCTGATTTTGGAGTTTTCCACGTAAATTATTGTGTTGTGGTGATTGTTATTATTTTCTATTTCATTTCTCTGTAATTTCTGATATTTAGCATATTTCTAGGGAGGTAATTTTCCCAACAAGTGGTATCAGAGCCTAGGTTGGTTGCTAAGGTGTCAGAGGTTTTAGAAAATTCTTAGTATGCTCTGTGGTTGCAGCATTGTCTGATCTTTCACATCAGAAAAGAATTGTTCTTGGTTGCTGGAGTTAAGTGTGGTAGTATTGTGGAAGTGCTTGTCTAAGGAAGGTTCTGGCTAGGAAAGACTTGGTATTTAAGTGTGTCCATTGTGACCCACCTCTCTTTCCTGAGAACTTACCTGGAGTGCTGTTCACGAACTACGGGCACTATTTCAGTATACGGTTAGAATGTCTAAATTTTCTTCTTTAAAGTTTGATGTAGAGAAATTTGATGGAAAGATTAATTTTGGCTTGTGGCAAGTGCAAGTCAAGGATGTGTTAATACAATCTGGGTTACACAAGATATTAAAGGAGAAATCAGGCTCTGTTTTAAAAGAATCCGGCAAAGGTGAATCCAGCAAAGGTGAGTCTAGTATGAGCAATGAAGATTGGGAAGAAATGGATTTGAGAGCTGCAAGTGTGATTCGTCTGTGTTTGGCCAAGAATGTTCTTGCAAATGTGCATGGAATACATTCAGCCAAGGAACTCTGGGAAAAACTTGAAGGGTTGTATCAGGCAAAAGGCATATCAAATCGGTTGTACCTGAAGGAACAGTTTCATACTCTGCGTATGGAGGAAGGTGCAAAAATCTCAGATCATCTGAGTGTTCTCAATGGTATTGTTTCTGAACTGGAGTCTATTGGAGTTAAAATTGAAGACGAAGATAAAGCATTAAGGCTTATATTGTCTCTTCCATCTTCCTATGAACATATGAAACCTATTTTGGTATATGGGAAGGAGACTCTAAATTTTGCAGAAGTTACCGGTAAACTCCTTTCTGAGGAGAGAAGGCTGAAAGGTGGAGGTCGTACTTCATCAGAAGACACAGCATTGGTAGCTAGCAATGGGAGCAATTGGAAGAAGAATAACTCCAGGAAGAAAATATTTTGCTGGGCGTGTGGGCAATCTGGGCACGTTAAGAAAAATTGTCAAAACGGTGGAGCATGTTCGGCAGGTAGCTCCAACAATCAAGCTAATAGTGTGTCTTGTGAAGACACTGAATTTATCCCCTGAGAAGGATATGTACATCCTTATAACATATCACTAGGTGCTATGAAAAAGGATGTGACACTACTAGTGGGTCTATAAGTTTGCACACGGGCATTGGTTGGCGGCATTGATGCAAGGTGTGTGGTAGAATTATGTCGATGGCTGAAGAACTTTCGGGGAAAGCCAACATGGGAGTTGCACCATAAATTTCAGCAAGTTTGTTCGACATGTGCCGATGTGGAAATCTTAGAATTGGTGATTAATTCTAAGTGGTATACTTTTATGGTGGAGTATGATAGTTCTCTGGGTTGAGAATTATGATTGTCGGTATAGACAATGGTTGCATGAAAGTTGCGGCGGAGTATGATAGTTCTCTGGGTTGAGAATTATGATTGTCGGTATAGACAATGGTTGCATGAAAGTTGCGGCGGAAGGGCAGAGGTTTCCTGTATTTTGCCAAGGTGGAGATTTGTTGAAAAATTGGCAAAATTGTGAAAGCAAATGAGAAGGGAATGAAGGGATATGAATCCCACATTGGAAAAATAAGAATATGTCAAGGCTTCTCAAGGCTATATAAGGAGATCAAGTTTTTAGTTTCTAATTGCACCAATTAAATACACTTAAAGCATTGTATTTAATTCTAATTAAATTCCTTTCTTGTTTCTCTTATTTTAGAGTGTAGAGAGGTGAGAATTATTTTATGCTTTGAGAGAGTGTGAGTGTATTGGTGTGGTAGTATTGAGAGAATAGTCTGTGTGATTGTAATAATTTATCACATAGTGAATTTCTTTCTGAGGGCCGTGGTTTTTCTCCTGGTTTTGGAGTTTTCCACGTAAATTATTGTGTTGTGGTGATTGTTATTATTTTCTATTTCATTTCTCTGTAATTTCTGATATTTAGCATATTTCTAGGGAGGTTTTGGGGAGGTAATTTTCCCAACAACAATTGATTAGTGATAAGTAACGTTACAATTTGTTTTATGATTTCTTGCTTTCGCATCTTTTAGTTATTATATTCTAATGGGGATTGAATTTGCGGAGTGGAAAATAGGTTGGTTTTGGAGTCGTCTGATTTCAAGCTTCAAGAATGGTTTTGAAAACTAATTGTGGTTCTCCTACTATGACTTTCAAAAGAAAGCCACCCGAAGATGTCAAATGTTTGTTGTAATGTTTTAATGAAGTTTAAGAAGAACAAGATATCTGCGATGCGTGATTTCCCAGATGGGTGTGGTCGACATGGAAGAATTGTTATTGACACACTAAACTATCCTGTTCAGCCAGGGTTGATACATGATTCAGGCATTGAGGAGGCATATATGCCAAAGGCTTTGAATACTCATAGCTTGTTCAGCTTGTCTAAAGTTGTGGATTATGAACCTAGTTCATTGACCAAGACAGCTGTAGCCAAAATATCAGTTCGAGTTTATCCACCACGCAGAAAAATTTCGGCTATTAGATGTTTTCCTACGGGTTGTGGAAGAAAGGCTACCCAAGCCCATAAGAATATTGCACGGCAAGCACTAGCTTGTAAAGTCATTGAATTGGAATATAATGTATCCTGCATGGAAGAATGTCATCTGAAGAGAATATTAAGAGCAATTCACACAAAAAAATGCTGTAGGAGGGATCTTGTCTAGACTTTATTCACCACGTAGAAGAATTTCAGCTATTAGATGCTTTCCTGAGGGTTGTGGAAGAAACCCTCCACAATAAGTAACAAATATGCACAGGAAGCCATTGCTAGAAAAACATAATGGCTTCAAAAGCCTGTGTAGCAGCATGAATCAGTCACAAGGAGAAATCTCGATTGGTTTGTCATTGACTTGGTAAGGGGTGCGTGCTGGAATCAATGGCTGCACCAAACCAGCCATGGGAGGCAAGGGAAGTGAAACCAATATAACTGTAATTGAAGTCTGAACCAGAGTATGAGGTGATTGTGCTGGGACTAATTGCTGCAAAAGTCCATGGAGGCAAGGGAAAGGGAAACCAAAAGGATAACCAGAAGTCCGTATTGGTTGGACTAACAGAGTATGAGGTGATTATGCTGGGACTATTGGCTATCTAGAATTTTAAGAAAGCCTTTTATTTGCCTCTCTTCAATTAAAGTTTTATCTTCCGAGAATGTATTCTCAGAAAAACCAGGTTGTGGCATGGGGATGAGTGAAAAGGATGAAGTAAACCGCTTCTATGAACTCTTATAACAAGTTCTCCTATGTGGAAGGAAAAATATTTGATGCTTCTTAGATCCAGAATCAAGAATCTATGACGACACCAAGCTTCCTTTGGATCCCAATTCCAATATGAGGAAAAATGGGATTCTTTGTTGCTTTTTGCTTTGCACCGAAGCAACCTAACAAGTGTGGCCATGAATTAGGTGGCTTGAATTTTTTTTTTTTTTCAAAGGTATTTGCCATATAGCTGAAAGTTTATTTGGTTTTTTCCTCCCTATTTGCCTATAAATAGGCATGTCTCGGCAGAACAACAACACAACAACAATAAGTGAGTGTGAGAAAAATAGAGAGAGAGAGGAAAGAGAGAGAAAAGAAAGAGAGAATTTTATGAGAAAATTTTGGGGTGTGACATATTATAAGGGGTTTTGTGAGTTATCCTCTTGGGGTATTAGAGTGTGATCTCTAATTGTGTACACATGATAAAATTTTCTGATACAGTAGAATCGCTCCTCTTGGTCCATGAATATAGGCTTGTATTTTAGCTGAATCACGTAAATTCTTGTGTCATTTATTTTTTGTTATTTTTAATTTTGTCGTCCATTTTAAATATATGTGCTATTTGATCCTACTCCAAGCATAACATTCTTTATGATATGAGATTCAAGTGGCTTTCCTTCAAATGTCCATGGAGGCAAGGGAAAGGAATTAGGCAAGCCATAATTAACCTTTACCAAGCATTCCTATTGGTTTTGCACCACCAAAGTCATGGAGGGATAGTGCTAGTACTGAAATGTCCATGGAAACAATGGAAATTGAAACCAGAAGTGCACGTAACTAGAAGCCCCTGTTGGTTTGGCTCTACCAAATTATGGGGTGATATGCTGGGACCTTTTGGCTGCACTAAATTTTCCATGAAGGCTAGGGAAAAGGAAACTAACGTTAAATATAACCAGAGTACAACCCAAGCTCAGGATATTAGCATTACTAACCAGAGCCAAACACAGTTGATCTACTGCAAGGATTAAGTGGTAATCTCATGTTACTTTTACTATTAGATAGATAATATCTCTCTATGGATTGACGGACTAGTTTTTGTAGCGTTGAGTTTTTTAAGAGCAATACAGGGTCAGGATCAAGTTGTTTACCTTTAAAATTGGCCTTGTATGCAACTGCTTTCTCAAGATATGCACCATTGAATGTTGAACCACTGAAATCAGATTCTCTCATATCGGCAGCTGTGAAATTTGCTCTTCTGTATCAGCCATTTAGATTGGTTAAATTCACAGTATACATTGAAACCTTGTATCACTAAATTTGATTCTAGGACTAATAAGAATAATTAACTCAATTTGAAGAAGCTACATCATAATTGAAGTCAAATGTTTGGTAGATTACTTTAGAGCAGTGAATATTCTAATAATAGAAGAACTTTTGTTTTTTCTTTTTCCTCCATTACAAATTCGATGACACTGAGTTTAAGTGTGGGTACATAATATTCAAAGGAGCAGAGAAACAGATTTTTACTATGCATACATTAGTTTCTAAGAGATGGAAACCTATCAAACCCCAGTAGAGGATACTTTATTCCCTTTATTTTATTGTTTTTGTTTCAATAGGTTTAAAACAAAGGCAATTATTAATTTGGTCCCGATTTTTGAAGAATTAATTTTTTAATATAGTTTTGTTTATTATGTTTTTGGACCCTAAGTTTTTATAAATGTATCAATTTAGTACCTTTGACCAATTTTTTAATAGTCAAACTAACTGAAAATGTTAAAAAGATAATTATAAGGGTAATATGGTCATTTTATATTAATTTTTTTAAAAATAAAAATTTTAAAAATTTTAAATGACATTTAAAAATATAATTTTTAAAAAAAATTTAATGAGACATTATGAAAAAAAATTTATTTTTAAAAAATTAATATAAATGACCATATTACTCTTCTAATTCTTAATAATATTTTTAAAATTTTGAGGGTAAAATTATAATTTTAACTCATATAAATAGAATCAAGGACAAAACTGTCTTTTTAACATTTTCAGTTAATTTGACTGTTAAAAAATTAGTCAAATGGACCAAATTGATACATTTACAAAAACTTAGGGTCCAAGGGTATCAATAAATAAACTGTGTTAAAAAATTAATAATTACCTAAAAGTTAGAGACCAAATTGTTAATTACCCTTTGTTTAGGGATAAGATTCTCTTATCTGTATTTTTTGGCAACAAATTAGGAATAAACTCTAGGCTGTACAAAGGAAAAATATCGTGAGATGAAGAATTACCTGAAATTTTCATTCACATGTACAGCTTTCCTGCAAATCAAGAAAGAGAGGATTGAATGCTGCTTCACAATCAAAACTATGTATAGACTTGTTAGGAGAGAAACTGACCTTAGATCAGCAGAACCAAATTGGGCAGCTGATCCTATTCCAAATTCTCCGCGAGTTTCAGCCTCGTACTTATTGAGTTCAGCAAAAGCAGACATGTTGGGGCTACAAGCAACAACCGCAGCGGCCAATGCAGTCGAAACAATGGCTCGCCAGTTCTTGGATTTCGCCTTGCTGATTGCATATTGATTGTCGGAACAATCTTCCTTTTCAAGTAAAATTCAGTCAGTAATGGACTGGAAGGAAGTTTATGCTTGTAAATTGTATTGAGAAAAAAAAAGATGCAACTCACCAAGATCTTTATCAGAGTTAAAATGACAAACTAAGCGAAACGGTTTTGATGGAGCGATTGGAGATGAAATGGAAATGTTTTTAATGGTTAGTGGGGAGATGGAAGCGAGTGCCATTCTGCTTCTTGTGCTAAGGTAGCAACTAGAAACTGTGTTGTTGCTTTCCCAATATCCACTTGGATTGTCGGAGGAAGAGGATAAGTTGCAATGGGTACACGTTATTTTGTTCTTTGGTTGGTCGGATGCCACTTGTTGCCCCTTGGTGCATAAACTTTGTTTTGTTTGGGGCCCAAAATCAATAAAGGCCTATATGAGAAATTTATATATTCCGTTTCTGTGGGCCTTAAGAGGTCCGTTGGGGTTTCGAAGAGGCCCTGCAACTTGTAACTATGTTTTTTTTTTTATGAAATGCAAGTTGCAACTTGGTGACCCATATTACCTCATACTATAATTTATCATGTTTTGTTTTTAATAATTACAGTTAATTCAAAATTTGAAGAAGAAAATACTACTCGAATTTATAATTTTATGGGTGTAAGTGTGAGGTGCCAACCTCATCTTGTCATTTATTATCATAATTGATTTTCATTTTTTATTTTGAAGGAAGAGCTAATTGTCATTAATACTTGTTATTTAATATTATAATATAGATATTATACATTTTGAGTTTAGTATTGAGTTATATTAGTTTAACAAATTTTGTTGCTTTTTAGAATCACAAAATATTATCTACTTTTTATTTTATAAAAAAAAACTATAATTACTAATTTACTTCAATAATGAAATAGTCATTCGTCCTTTTTTTCAGTTCTACTTTCTGTTCATAAGAGGGCATTTCGTTTTTAATATAAAAAGAGATATTAAACATTACTCCTACATATAATTTAATTAAAAAAGAAGAAGAAAATGTTACTTTATTAATACGTCGGTGGTTTCTCCTACTTTTTGAGTATGATGCTTCACTCTTTGAGCATTTCTGTAATTGGAATCTATTCTTTGATTGTTTTTAACAACACATGGTCACGAATCAAAACACGATTGAGAACCAAATCGAGGATGCAGACTCCTCTAATGACAAGTAAGAAGAGGATTCTCAGTTCTCAATTGAGTCAATCAAGGTATTACCCTGAGTCAAAGGGAATGAAATTTAATTGATGAATTAGAGTAAGGCAAAATCTGTGCTTGCTTGTTCAAAACCCATCCCTTTTGTGGGACACCAAGTTTTTGTGCGGTTCACAAACAACACCAACTACCCTTATCTTTATGTCCATCACCATGCAACATATATATAAAATACCAAAGCATGTGGGGTTATCTAGATATCTATCTATGCATCCCATCACCGGAGAGGATTGTTCATGTATTGTCGAGGCCAAGCCAAAGATATCAAAATATCAGACTTCCCCACACCACATTCAATAACAACTTTATCGGTTTCTACCCAACCCCACCACACCATGACACGCATGCACAGTGCGAGAGAGAGACAGAGAGATCCGCCATATCCCCACATACAGCAACAAATAGCTCCTAGCAGGCTTTTAACAGTGATTGGCTTTTCCTCATTCGTACATGCAAGCATGCATTTGATGCATGCATGAATCATGAACGCATGCATCAGTACTGCCACCATGAATATCATTCATCGGGCGCTTGTGAAAAATATGCAGTAGATGATAAATTTTAGGATTTGACTCTTTGTTTATTTTCTCAAGGATCAATTTCTATGTCCATTTCTGATTAATTTGATGAACTTTCTCCTAGCATACAGAATATAAGAACATTAATGAATAAAAGAGATTTTAAATTTGATTTCACCTATAGATTAGATTATATAATATTAATTAAAGTTTTTAATAATAATTCATCGGAATCTCTCACAAAGTCACATTTGGTGTGTGTTTGTGATGATTATACTACTTCATTTGGATAAATTTTATGTTTGGAAGTTCAGAATATTTATCTATTAAAGTAATGAAATCTATTTTAGAAATGAGTAGCTAGAGGTTTAAAATCTATGTTTAGCCTATCACTTAAGAGTGGTAACTTTTGAGTCTTTTGACCCAACTCAGAAACACCAAGCATATTAGGGTTTTAGATTTTGATATGATTAATTTAATGGGTTATGTATGGATTGGCCAAAAATTATATGAGTCATGTCTAGATTTGTACAAACATAATTAAGGAGGACTGACTTTTTACACTGAGATCATGAACATATATTATACTAATAAGAAGTGAATTTAATATATTAAAAATGATTCTATTCATATTGACACAAATTGAAATGATATTTTTAACAATTGCCAGTGCCCCTACTGATAGTCTGATACTGATCTAAGAACACTCTTGAGCTTGATCATGAGGTTAAATCTTTGTGGTACTTCAATGGCATAAATGAAAGTGAGAAATAAACAGAAAAAGAAAAGGCTCATGTATGTCTTGACACTAGCAAGAGTGAAATTATATACAGTTTAGAGTTAGACCTCTTGGTTAATTAAGTAGTGCGCTGAGAACTCGAGCCTTGCGCTCTAGCTTGCAGTAGAGCACCAATGGTCAGGAAGACAGGTCGTTTGCATCAGAGAATTCTGATCTGCTCCAATCCTACAGAAATTTGCTGATGTCTAAAAATTTTCAAGTAGCTGGTGATGAGCCCTAGACTTCTCAGTCTAGGATGCAGCTATATTTCCACTAGCTTAGACATGATGATGAACTGTATACCCTTTAATTTGCAAATCCCACATTCAAAATTCTGATTGAAACATCAATTCATGCACTTCATAGACTCTGCTTCATTTTTTTTCCCTAAAAGTAATGGAAAAAAAAATGATCAACAAGCTGTCTACCAAAACAGCAATAAGTAAGGTTGAAGTTTTCGTTTTGATAGGGTGAAAATTCCCATTTAGTTTAGTCAAAGTACTCCAACAACATTATTATGACGTAGAATAATAATTATTCTCTTTAATTAAAAAAATGGTATTATTAGGAAAGTGAATATTTTTTTTCCTTAAGAGAGTTAAATTACCTTCCTATTTAATTTTTCGTAATTGACTTCTCATTAGAGAGTAGGATTATTCTTTTAACATATTGGTTTTCATTATACCAGTTTATGAGATATGATGTAGAATTTCTTTTCAAATTAAGATTTTGCATTTGGTCTTCAAGTAAGTTTAATTAGAGGTTTTTGCATCCTCACTTTAATGTCCTAATTTATTATTCAAATTCATAATTAATGTTTTTTCTTGAATTATTAAAAGTTTGGGAATTAAATAGCTGAATATAACTTGAATTCACAATCTCATTAATGTGATTATAAGAGACTTATCACCAGGTATCACCAACCTACATCAATTAATAATTAATGTTTTATTTTCAATATATATATATATATTGTAAGAGAGTTATCACTAGTTAAGTGATATCTATTCATAGTTAAAATAATGAGTAAGTATCTTTTTTTACTTAACGCATCTTTTGTGCAATATCAATTATCCCATTTTATTTTGAAATAATTGGATTGACAAAAAAAAAATCATGGCTATAGATTGACGATTTTGAAGCTTGGGAAATTAAATTTAAATACTCAATTTAGGTCAAACTAAAAGTAGAAAACAAAAAAGAAGTAGAAAAGAAACAATGAAAAAAAAAAAAAAAACCTCCTATATATAACGCTTATAACAAAGTCCGAAATTACATTAGTTTAGGAGGTTAATTGATAATGTATGTGTGTTAGGAGGGTTAATTTATAGTGTGTGTATGTGCCTGTTGAGGTAATAATTAATTTATAATGTAGATTAAAAACTTAAAAGAAATGTGTATTGAAGTAATAATCTTTATAATGTATATTACAAACTTAAAAGATTGTTTTTAATTTTTAACAAAATAAGGTTGGTCTATTTGTATGCTCCTCACACTTAAGATTGTGAGTTCGAGTCGTGTCTCCCACCCTAAATTTCAAATTAATTATAAATACTTAAAAGAATATAGTGGACCGGCCTGAGTTATTCACCTATCATGCCATGTTTTTGTGTTCAAAGCACTTCAATCATCCCATCACATGTTCAATTATGTTGGTCAACCTTAACTAGTTAAGATCCTCTTAACGTGAGATTCCAGAAACTTATTTAAAAGCTTATAGAGATATATATACAAATGAACATGAGATGATTGTCATAGGTCAAAAGTAACATTTTAACCAGAAATTTTCCTGACTATATTTTGCATATATACGGTAGACATGCATTAAAGAGATGACATTAATGGGGTAGACATGTATATATGATCTAACAATATTTAAGTAATTATTTCTTCTGGATATTTGAACATAGGGGCATTAAATCACCTTGACGATGCCACTGACACTGTACCAATGGCTGAAATTGAAATAACATACATGCTGCTGCTGACCAAAGTTAATTGCCTCCATGCTAATACTAACAGATAGTTGTGATTGTGTTTTTGAAGTATATACTCAATGTTTATTATTAATTACTATTTAGCCATAGTATTTTAACCATTATTTACTTTCACAAGCATGCATTGATAGACAAAATAAACATAGTCGAATCATATATTAATAATAATTATATGTCATGGTGTGATCTTAAAATGGTTTCAACTTCACTGAAACGTAATAGCGGCAACACATGGCATAAAAGGGTGAATGGAAATAGTGTCCTATTATTAACTAAAGAAAAATGAAAATAAAATGTTACCTCAACGTTTTTCAGCATGTACTAATTGATTTCATTTTTTTCTCCTTCATGTTGGCCGTCAAATAAATTGTCTTCCTTTCTCTTTCTAAATTTGACCTTTATACCAAAGTTTCATTCAAGTGTGCGTCTCAGATTCGCAGGCTCACTTCCCTTTCAACATGTAAATGGTATGATTTTTTTATTTTTAAAATAAAAATAAAATTTAGTATGGTTATTCTGATGGGTCTAAGAAAACCACGAATTATATAATCTTTCTTTCTTTCTTTTTTTTTATATTTATTATGATAGTAGATATTTCTCATTATGAGATTAAATATCCCGACAATAGTTAATCTTATAATTGTACCCTTAAAAAAAAAGCTATAGCATTCGGGGGCATGAATAATGAATAAAATATAAACGTTAAACTAGCTCACATAAATAAATAAAATAAATAAATATACGTTAACCTTTAAAGCTCTACTTTTGGATGGTGATGGTTGTGAAACTTAAAACATAAAAAGAGAAATTTCGAAATTTAACTAAAACCCTAGAGATATCTGGTTGAGAAAAGATTCTAACCAAATAAGCTAACATAAGCCCAAAAGATATAGAAATTTAGGAAAGGACAAAGATGGTAACAGGTGCAGTGTAATGGTCTACTGACTTAAATACGTATCTGTCTGTGCGTAAGACGAGGGAGAACGAGTGGTCATGTCAACTAAAAGTAACCTTCTCACTTATTAAATGTAAAAATTCTAATTACAATAATAAAATTTGAGAATTTGAAATCATACTGTCATGATTATGTTATTATGATGAGTGTGTCACGGGAGGCTACTTATAAGATATATGTCATATGTGTGTAGCCCTAAGGAGACGGAAGTGGAGGAAAGGAGAGTTATTGTCCGGTTATATAAGGAGATTTCGGGTTTGGGATCGGAAATTGAGGCAGTGTGAAAAATCAAAAAACAAAAGAAGAGAAAAGTGACCGCAAAAGACAGTATACAACACAGCCTCTTAACTACTGAAAACAACAGATGAGTAAGTGAAAGCTATATCACTCCATGCACACGTCGTTTTCTAGCTCCTCTCCCCCACATCTGCCGCCTATTCTCTCTCTTTCTCTCTTATTATGCATAGGGAATGCCAACCACACATGTAAATTAGCTTATAACTTATTAATTAATTAACACACCACCACCCATATACGATGCGTACTTGATGAGTAGACTCCTCTATTTCTTTATGTGTATGATGCGTTCATCATTCATGCATGGATATACCAACATGTATATACATACATGATAGATGATGCATCCATGTGACCAATAAACAGAGGGGAGAGAAGGGGTTATCTGCCTCACTGCCGTCTTATATTTACTAGACCAAATAGATCATTCTCTCTCTTCCACACACACATGCTAAAAGACCTTCCTCTCTTTCACAACTCATAATCAAGAAAAGCAGATCCAAGGTGGTGGTTAAGCTGTCAATCTACCATCAATCAATCAATCAATCAACCCATCAATCAATCACCCACCGATCATCATCAATCAATTTTAAAAGAGAAAGAAAAAGAAGATGTCCTCCTCTTCTGCTTTGTCTTTGGACCACCTCCCTCCCTCCGAGCAGCTCTGTTATGTCCATTGCAACATTTGCGACACTGTCCTCGCGGTATGTCACTCTTCATTATCATATTGCCTCTCGTTTGGATATATAATTAGGTCTCTTTCAGGGCTTTCTTTGTCTTTCTTCTTACAAACCTCCCTCCCCCTCCCTTTTTGATGGTAGGTGAGTGTTCCTTGCACGAGTTTATTCAAGACTGTGACGGTTCGATGTGGCCACTGCACCAACCTTCTTCCGGTGAACATGCGTGCGTTGCTTCTGCCATCGCCAAATCAATTTCACTTGGGTCACAATTTTTTCTCTCCTTCCCATAATCTTCGGGTACATAATTATTAGCTCGGTTTAATAATCAAGCATTACTTTGCTAGGCATATTGTATGTACTTAATTTTATGAGTTTATATGTTTTTTTTTTCTTGATTGATCATTTTTTTGCAGGAAGAGATCCCAAATCCATCTCCAAACTTTGTGATGAATCAAACCAACACCAATGATTTCACTGTACCCAATAGAGGAGTAATTGATGAGCTTCCAAGGCCCCCAGTTATCAACAGACGTGAGATTCATTACATTTTAATTCCTTAACTAAATTACTGTTGATTGTAAGAATAGTTTCTTCAAAACCTTTTCTCTGGTAATTAACCCAACAAAAGAAGTGCTTTGGTCAAACAAATTATTCCTTTGTTTCTCCACTCCATTCATCCATCGAAAAAGTTTGATAGGTTTGTTAATTTTCACTTTTTTTCCACGTTCGATGAACAGCACTCTCTTATCGAATCAAGAAAAGAAGCGGATAAAGAAGCAGACCATCTGCTTTTTTCATCACTACTAACAGTCTTGAAGTCTTTCGGTCTTGTGGTAGAAGAAAAAAGGACCTTTAGTACATTAAGTAGATACAAAACCTAATTGTGCCTGCAACTCAGGTCCTGGGCCTTTTATTAGACAATAACTTCAGTAAGTTGTTGTTCATATTTATTACTAAATATTATTACTTAGAAAAGAAAAAAAAAGCCCTGATAAAAACTGCAATACTAACACCAATGTCACATTGAGCAATCTCAGAAATTCTTTTTCTTAAAATCTGATTTTAATTTTTTGCTTTGCTGGTGCGTTCATTTACTACTACTGAATATTACTTAAAAGCTGAGCCCTATTAACTACAATTATAAACCCAACAGATAAGGTTGAAATCTATCATATATGTTCTTTTTCTTTGTTCTTGTTACGTTGTTTTTTATTTCCATTTTCATTTTCTTGTGTGGTATGAGAGACAAAGCCTTATTCGCTATTTGGGATTATTAATTCTTCTCCGGAAATGTAGTAAGTAAAGAATGATAGGGCATTTTCTTCTCCCGGAAACATAGTTTGGCAATATTCTACGAATAGTGAGGTGTAAAATGATGATGAAATGACAGCAGGGAAACATTGAGAAACAAACTGAATTCCACTAAATGTTATATTGTGATTTTAATGCATCTGTGTCTTTGTCTGTCCGTGTTCAGCTCCGGAGAAGAGACAGAGAGTCCCCTCCGCGTACAATCGATTCATCAAGTGAGTAATGATTTCAGGCTCTCATAACTCTCTCTCTATATATAAAATATGTACGTACGTATATACAATAGTACAGATATATACACACACATGTGAAAATTGAAGCTAATATGAATGGTCCATCAATCTGCAGGGACGAGATCCAACGCATTAAGGCTGGAAATCCTGATATTACGCACAGAGAAGCCTTCAGTGCAGCTGCTAAGAATGTAGGATCCAAGACAAAGATTTAGGGTTTCTTCTTTACCAAATTAGGGTTTCTTTACCCAAATAAATTTATTAGGGTTTTATTTTAATATGTAAAATATTTTCTATTTTATAGGGGGTCCTTTTGACTGAACTTGTTTTTGTTTTTTTGTTTTTTTGTTTTTTTGTCAGTGGGCCCATTTTCCACATATTCACTTTGGTCTTATGCCTGATCAGGCCGTGAAGAAGGCTAACGTGCGCCAGCAGGTGAAATATGCACTCTCTACTATCCTCTATTGCATATATGATCAACATAACATGATGAGGCCATATCAAATTTTGTACCCATATTATTTATAATATTTGTTTTTGTTTTTGGTTGTTGTTGTGTAGGAAGGAGAGGACATTCTCATGAAAGACGGTTTCTTTGCTTCAGCTAATGTGGGTGTCTCCCCTTACTGAGAAAGCTAAGAGGTGCTTTAATTAGGACTCTTGTAGTTTCAGTAGCTTAATTAATTACTAGGAGAAGATGTTAAGATGTTTTTCCATGTAGTTTAACAACTCTAATTAACTACTCCATGATAATCCATGATCTGCTACTCAAGGTCTTGTTATTGTTGATATTTTATCTACTATGTATTTCTAGATTTGCTTTCGTAGACCTGATCCCTTCTATGTTTAATGTAGCTACTTAATCAACTAGTTTATTGCATTCAATATTTTTAGTTTCTCTTCGTTTATTTCTTCAAAATATTTACTTCATTTATTAGCAATTCTTTGAAAGCAACTAACCTTGATAATATACATTTCTAAAATTTTTAATTTATATGTTAACTAAGTTGTGTACAACCTGAGGGTCACGTATATTTGTGTTCACTTTCGTGATGATTTTCTTCGTGTTAAATCATGTTTGGTATATACTATACTATACAGAAAATAAAGACAAATATAATACCTGATTAGTTTATTTTACTTCTATAACATCTGAGGGTACATTTATTGCTTTCTAGCACAGTAAGTTTTCACTGAAAACTAACGAGGATACTATCTTGTTTCCCAAAAATTGAACAGATCCTCCCTTGTGACTTGTGATTTGAAATATCTAATGACATGTAACTTTGAGCCTAAGCCCTCAAGGTTTTTCATAGTAATTTGGGTGAGATATTAATATTAATACTATTGTCTCATCCATTTTATCCTTTGTGTTTCTGTCTTACATAGATTTTAGGTCTATGTCCTCTCAATCTACACTGTTAAGCGCCACAACTCATCCATCTTAATCTATGTGTCTCAGCCTTTGATTTTTTATCAATTTCCTCTCAATCTACCTCCGAAGGACCATACGTCCCTCCTTGTGTGGATAGTAATACTCATATTAGACACTACCCCATCAATTTTGGCCTCTATACCTCAAGAGTAGTTTTAAATATTTGCCTCCAAGTGCTCTCAGTTGACCCCATTTAAGGATCACACATCCTCATTTGACAGAAACTGACTAATTTGTGTTATCTGTCTACACCGACATCATGATCCGACAATGATTCCAATGACTGATTGTTGGATAAGGTCATGAGCCATATATGTAAAGACTCTTCTCAAACAGATATAAGGCCTTATGGGTGGAACAGCAGTTTTGCATTTATAATTCGTTTATTTACTTGTATTGATTCAAAATAGGTTTCCACTTCCTTGCTTACCAAAACTAGTGCATTTGAAAATCTCAACGAGTTTCTATAATGAAAAATTACAGACTCCCAAAATCCCAATTATTTCACGATGCATAGAAAGGAAGAAAATGGAATAACATGTGTATATATATGAGTTGCTTCATTTGCAACAAAGAATGAAAAAAAAAAATTTGAGCTCCATTGTCTTTTGAAGTTACTTTAAGTGACATTAATTCATGAAAGACAAAACTATATATAGGCAAGTAAAGTTGTCCATTATCTCATTTTATAAGTCTTTCATAATTGAAAATAAAAAAAAATAAAAACCTCACCCACGGAATCGTATTTTAGGTTTAATATTACTGCTTTGGTTATGTTTCCTTCTGTCGTCGGTGGCTTAGGGTCCGTTTAGAAGAGCTTTTTTAAGTAATGCTTTTAAGAAAAAGTCGTAGATCGTTTGGTTGTCACTAAAAATAAAATTATTTTTAAATTAAAAAGTCATTGTAAACTTAATAAAATATAATATGATTATATTAGACATTTTAATGTTTTTAAAAGCTCAAAAAGATCTACTTAGAAAAACCTAAAATTTGAGTTTATCCAAGTAGACGTAAAACAGTTTTTTTAATTGTCCAAAAGTTCTACTACAATGGCAATCAAACGACCAAAAAAAAAAACTTGAAAAAACTTTTAAAATTAAAAAATCTCTTTTGACCAGTAAAGAAGCTCTTCCAAACCTGTACTTAATTTTTAAATGTGTGCAAGGATCTTCTACATTGCAAAATGATGTTACGAGCTGAGAAAAATAAAGTGAGTCGGGGTTTATTGAAATTAGAAGATTGAAAGACAATTTATATAATAATAAAGTAAACATGTGAATTCTTATAAGAAAACAACTTTAATTTACCTCATAACTTGAAGTTACAAATTAAAGAAAAATCTCAAATTAATGTGTTACAGATTCCTCTTATATAGGGTAAAGAATCAAAATTAGAATCGTAGCTAATAAGCCTATAGAAGATTTAGTGTTTTTTTTTTTTTTTTTTTTTTTTGAGATTCAAACAAATTTAAATCCTTCATTTAAGAGTTCAAAACATATATTCATAATAAACCAACAAGCACCATGAAATAGAGAAAAAATATTTGAAGTAAAAAGAAAATTGTGTTAAGAAAGAGAGATAAAAATTGTCTACAGATCAGTTGTTCAGTTGTTAGTACAAGGAGACGTGGGTGTCTCATATTTGGCTAAGAAGTGTGAACTAGCAATGAGGCATATATTGTTCAATTTACTTGAATGTGAGACAAGAAATATAAAAATGTTTGGTTGCCATTAAAATAAAATACATAAATTTATAACTTGATTTACTAGGAAAAAAATTAATTTTTGTAATAGTAGAATAACATATTTTTAAATTATATATCTACATTAGACTAAAAATATATAAATATTTTTATATAATTTGTTTCTCTCAAAATTTTTAGAAAAGGATCCCTAGCCTCCGGTCCGCCCTTGTTAATAATGTTTGTGTGTCACAAATTTTTAAAGAACTTTGATAAAAAGAATTTAAACTCCTGGTAATTACAGTATAATTAATATTATAATAGGATAAAAAAATTCATAAAATCAATCATTCAAATATTATTAATTTGAACCATATTTGAAATCTCTTCATTTTGGATGAAAAAGAAAATCCTATTGGTATTGAAATCTCAAACATAAATAAGGGAAATTTAATTGAGAAAAATTCTTACTTTTCTAAAGTCTACTTAAATAAAGAAAACCAAAATATTAAATTAATCAAACTTCTTTTAAGACAAATCAAATAAGCCCCTAAGTTGTTAATTGTAGATGCTGTAGAGTTTTTTGTCATTAAAATGAAAATTTGTTCTTTTTTGTAGTTGTGTCTAACCCTGACGTTCAGTGTAGATTATGTAATTTATCCTAATTAAAAGATAAAATATAATGGATTTAGAATAAACACAACATTATAACTATTAACATATAATTTTAACCAAGTCAATAGATTAAAGCGTCACATAAACGAGGTTGACTAGTCTATCTCATAGAGATTAAGACGTGGAAGACACTTGCTATCTTGTGAATCTCAATGAATGATGGTGTCGTGGGGAGGATACTTAGATTATTAGAAAAAGAATAATAATAATTAAAGTTGTAAATTTCTTGCTGTTTTTCCCTTTATGAAAAGCTGTTTCTGAGTCAAGAAAATGGAACCCTTGACTTGAACGAGCTTGGTGTATGGATAGCTATATGGGCTCTGCATCAAAACTTGAGTACAAAGAGGGAATTCCACTCGGATTTTGGGCTCACCACCAACAAACAAGCAAGCTAATAATGAAGTTTTAGGACAGTATCTCATGAAATGAGGACGCAATGAATGTGAATAGGCTCATGAAGCTTTGTTGGCGTGACTTGTAAAGTTAAAATTATGGCATTGGATGCGAGCATTACCAAAAGGCACCGAACATAACACTGTAGTTATCCCAAAAAAAGTCTTTGAAAGGTAGCTCCCACGACTGATTGTACCTCTGTAAAAAGTGTGCTTCTTCTTCTGATCAATTTGTCCTAACCATAGAAAAATCAGTCTTTAAATTTAGCATGCCAAGCCCAAGCAGTTCAACTTGCAGCTTTTTTGAAAGCTAAGCTTGTTTGTTGCATATGAAAAGAAGAGTCCATGTTGATAAGATTTGTGTATGCTTACTTATAATATACATGCAAAATGCTGATCAGATAATGCCCCAAACAAGAGGCCAATAACTGTTCTTTTTTATTCCAACCTTGAACTAACTAGTTATAATAATCCTCAGGAAGAGAGAAATCCAAATGGGAAACTAAACATGAAAAGAAAGTAAAGCAGTTTTCTCTATTCTGGAAGTCAGAACAAAATATGCAGATTTCCATTTGATTTTCTTAACTTTTAGTTTTCACAAAATGGATCAAAGAAACTCTGAAATCATTTATTCTTCTACATAATACTTCTCTAGAGGCCTAAACTACTAATGGAATTTGGACTACAATAATCTGACAAACGATCTCTATTTTGAACAGTTCACATGCCGCAGTAGAGAATTCTTATTGTTTTCAGGGAAAACCAATTCAAGAAAACTAACTTGCACAAAGCAACATGAGAAGGCTGGCAGTTTTAGAATCATAACAAGCCAAACAAATCATAATGAAATTTGTTTTGTTGCAAGTATATGCAAGATTCACGAGGCTTGGAAGAAGAAACAAGAAGCAAAACATGGAAATGGATTATTCCGCGTTACATGCACAAATGATACATGGGGCCACCATTCCCCTAACGATCAGCAGCTAAGCAAAAGTAAATGAGGCCACATAAAATACAAACTTTTATGAAAAAAAAAAAACATGATAATTGATATCCTGCTAGACAAACTCATTCTGCCACATGTGGGTTGAAATTTGAAAAATGTGGGGCCTTCACATCTTATTTTCCCTGGTTCATGTCACCTGTTGAGTGTTGATTGAACAGTGCCCCGCAAGCTCTAAGGATAAAAGGCTTTTACATCAGGGGTATAACTTCTACAGCTATTAAACCTCAAAACAACTGCTATTCTGAAGAACAGTGCCTTATGCTTTTGCTAATATGTATAAAATTATAAAGAAACATAAACACATTGAATGAAGTCATTACATAGTATGGTGATGGAACAACAGATAAAAACTTGGACAATGGATGTTAAATTGTATTAAAATTCGATGAATAATCATCCGTACAAAAATTATAGGTATTAAAAGAATGAAGGATCCCAATAAATTAAAAAAAAAAAAAAAAGCCGAAGAATTAACAAAAGCGTGGACACAAAAATACAAGGCAAGAACAGTGAAGAATTGTATCAACAAGACTACAATTACACACCTAAACACTCACAACCACAAACCTCACTAAGTAGCCAGGATCCAACAAGCAACAAAGGAGACATCCTAAAGAAAAATGTTTAGCAGAAAAGGGAAAGCAAAGCAGCCATGATCAACAGTGATGTGAAGAACAGCTTCGATCTATTGCCAGTAACTGCTGTGGCCGCAGAGATGTCTTGTGGCCTGAAAAAGATATCATGTAGAATCAGAATTGATTGTCACTACTTAAAACAAGAAAAAAGTGTTCAGTTTGAATGGTCATGATATATACTTTTGCAAGCGACTGAGAGAACCACAAAAGAGGGCATTGTCTGGCATAGCCAACTCAGTTTTGTTAGTCGCTTCTGGATTGACAACCCTGATATAAGTTTCTTGGCCTAGATACCATGAGTCAAGGTTTTCTGTTCTGATATTCCAGACACCAACATTGTCCAGTGAAACCAAAATTGATGTCCATGCTCCAGGATAAACCTACCAAAAGAAGGATTATATTCAAGGCCTCAAAACCACAAAAATAGAGATGTTATCAGCACTACAATCTTTCTCTGCTACAAATAAATAGGTCTTGTTCAGTACAATTTCAAAACTCAAGCTTCATTTCAATAGTTATGGGATAAATGTTACATTCGAGTATATATTACTGTGGAAGTTTCCACTTGTGATCAACTTGCCTATTTCTCAAGTTTCAAAAGAACATGATTCAGTATTCTTGTGATTACAACAGCATTATCATTCAAATATGGGAATATTTAACCTGTCACTTTTTGTTTAGAGCTGCTTTGAACTGTCAGTTTCCAGAACATGAAAGAGCCATTGAATTGCAGACTCATTTTAGGTGAAAATTTGACATAAAAACCATAAGCAGCAAAACCACATTAATTTTAAACTCAAGAGTCAAGGGTAAATGTCAAATAAATGCAATGGGAAGCCGCGATAACATGTGAACTTTATATTTTAAAACTTCCACAACTACCAATCAACAGTCTATACAAGACCGAAACTCTGACATAGTTTCTCACTTAATACTACGATATGTATGATAATCTGATAGATACAACTATTATATATATATATATATAAAATGTACCTGTGCTGTTGTGCGGGCAATACCATCCCACTTGTTATATGTGCCCCTGCTATTCTCCGTCCACTCACCAAAATCCATCCTGCAAAAGATTGATCAAAGAGGGAGTGTTACTAGCACAATTGAATTATGACACAGAGAAATGTAGAAATAATGATGGGTAAAGGACAAGAACAAATTCCTACCCTACAACAAAAAATGCATATCCACTCATATGATACGTATGCATCTTGGTGTCATTGTTCTGTAGGATGACTTCCATAAATCCTCTGTATGTTCCATTGATTACTGATGTCTCCAACCTAGGTGGTCCTGTAAGTGGCCTAGTAGGGAAATCAAGCTTATACACTCCCTTGACCTTGTACTTGTCAGCAAGCCTGATTGGTGTAGATGGATTGACAAATGATATTCCACTGAGGGTTGCCCTATGTTTCCCATCAACCATGACTGGTGGCTTGTTTTTCAACACATAAACTTCAGTCACATTGATTGAGCCATATCTGAATGAACCCTGTGGATTAGGGCGAGCACCACTAGCAGATACATTCCATCTGCATAATATCATCAAAGAACCCTAAAATGTGAGTAAGGATGTATAGACCATCGTCAGAAGTAGTCAGAATGTTTGAAGTGATTCCTAGCCATTCTGATCATATTGCAAATTGTTAGATTAGTTCACAATTAATATACTTATGAAATTATCAGTAAAATTTAGGGTGAGAATATGAGTTCTCATATCAGGTGTTCCAACATGAGTTTCTTGTGAAAACCAAAACAGCTAGCAAAACAAATGAAGTTGAGAATTTCCCTTTCCCTGAATATGCAATGGTGTATACAAAAACAAACACAGGAATGCATTTCGCAACAATGATGTGCTACTGTATAATGGAAACCAACCTGATGGATCTTGCTTGATTCATGGAGAATGTTTTGTCAAATTCATCATCTGGTGCATCTGGAAGGGGACCACGTGCTTTTCCTTTAGAATTTGAATAATGCAAGATGGCGACACCAGTAACTCTTTTCCATTGTGATTCATTCACAAACCTGGCACTTGCTACAATGTAGTAATCAGTACTTGCATTCTGATCCATGGTTACCAAAAAAGAATAAGATTGTCCTACGTGTATATCTAAACTAGTATAATTCTGTTGAACTGTATATGAGCCCTCTGTCTCAGCCAGAAGCAGATTATGGTTTTGGATCCTGAAGTTCAGAGAAGTTGATATTCCAACATTGTGTACGCGAATGCGGTAAGTTTTCCCTGTCCAACATAATAACATCATCATCATCATCCAAGAGCTTGGGAGATTCCACCAGAAGCAAAAAGTTATAACAATATAAATTTACGACCAATTATACTACATTTAAGCATCAATATGCATCAATGTACCAATTTATGACACCTAAAGTATTGTAAACAGGTGTACCAGCCAAACTTTTTTCATTTTTTTTCCTTTGTTTAAACAGTTGAAACATTTAGGCACAAGTTTGCTTCAATTAAAACAGAATGAAAATAACAAGCTGTCAATTATGCTCATGTGAATTTTTTAAAAACATTTAGGATAAGCATATATTTACAGGGCCAGCCCAATATCCATTAGTACTGCTGGGAATCCACTAATTAATACTCTTCACATGATTTATCAGATAAAACAACTACTTCTGATTCAGAGAATGGAACTACTTCTGATATAGCAATGCCCGGACACGTTAGTATAAGTGACAACAACAGACATCCAAATTTAGTACCAATTCTACGAGCCCATCCACTGTCAAAAATAACATGTTATACTCAATATAAAAATGAGCACCCAGCTGGCCAGATGTTTAACTATGTGCTATCCCATAAGAAGTTTCAACAATAGACAGATTATTCTGATGACCAAACATCAAGCCAGTGCCTCAATCAGATTAGTCCTAAACAATTCCATGCTCTTAAGTGCATAACTTTTAAACATTGAATTAAAGACCTACAAAAGTAGTTTAGTAAGTAATGATACAAAACCCCAGAACAATTCCTCCCCAACAATGTTGTGAACAAGTGTCAAACGATTCTTACCTGGGTGGACTTCAATTGTTTCAAAATCAATTCCATCGGGAACAAGTGTTGTGTTATATTGGTAAGGGCCTTTCCCATTAATTAGAACCCCATCTGGCATTCCCAGACCTTTCCCTGCATCAAGTGTCTTCCTCAAAGCCTACAATCCAAATAAAAAATAGCATCAAGAACATACATTCTGTACTCCAAACTGTAATTAAAACAATAAAACCCCAATAGTTCAACTAACACTAACCGTGTGGTTTCGTGTGTACCAATCACCAATCAAAATGGTAATATCCCCATCTGGGGTCGCAAAAGGAATTGGAATAATAGCTCGGTTATTTATAATAAAGCCACCAAAACCACCAGATGCTCTCTGAAAATGGAGAGATGGGAAGTAAAAGAAACTCCCAACTTGGTCCTTAACCTGAAACTGGTAAGTCCAGTTCCACTTCGGAGGAATGGGACAATTTGTGCCCAAAAGTCCATCTTGCCAGGAACTACGTCTTTGTTGAATACCAGACCTGTTATACAATCAAATTTTAAATGCTAATCATTATACAGTCATACTTTTATGGGAATTACAAGACATTAAAAGTAAATTTTACCAGTGCAAAAGTAGACTCTCGTCTAATTTGTTTTTAACATCGACAACAACATTGTTGTTAGTAGTCACATTTATAGTCGGACCTGGGAATTTTCCGTTAATAGCAATAACCTGCAAAGTAATGCAAATATAGAATCACTTGCTAGAACCTAATAGCTCTTCAACATTATTTCAAAGCTCATTATACTTGCAAACTAAACATCAAACACTGAAAATAACACCATGGTTTATAGATCTGAATGTAAAGAGATAACTTTTAGAAAAAAAATCTAAAAGCGACCCAGTTGTCATGGTTGGAAATGAAGGTCACCCGCAATTAAAAAAAAAACACTAAAAGTAGCAAAACAGAGCAGATTATGTAAAAATGTGAAATAAAAGACGAGATCTAGAGAAAACAGACCTGTTGGGGCACACCAAGAGGAGAAGCAGTGATATAAGAAACCTCAAATTTGTAGAAAACAAATGGATCTGCAGCGAAACACGAGCTCACGAGCAAGGCAATGTGGACAGCAAACAGGGCCAAGAACCTATACAGAGCCATTTACGATTTTTTTTTTTTTTTTTCTGAATCTCAAGCGTTTAACAAATGTAGTAGAGCTGAAATCTCTCAAGTGGGTTTTACATTATCAGATAAATAAGAAAAGGAAGAGGAATAAACCAAAGCCTCAAAAGAGTATTAAGGAGAGTGAGTGAGTATGTGTGTGTTGTAGAGAGAGACAGTAGAGAACGGCTATATTTCACTTTGTGTTGTTGGGGAGCTGTTTTTTTAGGCTTTGGTTTGTAAAAAAAAAACACTCCTTTGGTTTGGATACTCGTTATCATTACAGAGTAAAAGGTGATGATCCCAAGCCAAGCTTTTGTCGGTCACCAGTGACCATCCACACGAAAATGGAGAGAGAAAACAGAAAAGAGTGAAAATTTTTAGAGAGAGAAGACAAAAGAGTGACAGCCAGTAGCCAGTAGGGCAGTTGACACATGAAATGAAGTGTTGTATGATACAATTAGTGAAGTGTGTGAGTGATATTGCATTTGATTAGTGTCTGTATTTGTGTCTCTGTAGAAACCAACGGTCAGATCTGCATGCGTGAAAATCCCACATGATTGCCAGCCCATCAGCCACCCTGTGGACCCCCTCACCCTACCATAAATAGCCTTTTGGATCTCTCGCAGTGACTCTTGTCATTGATCTCTAACACCTACTACCTAATAACCGTTTTATTTGATTTGAATTTTTTTTTTTTTTCCTTGACCCAATTCTAATATCAAAAAACCTTTCCCCGTATCTTTTATGACCAAACTGAAACTGAATATTTGTTTGTTAAAAAAAATTAATAATATTACCACATATAGAGACGATTTTCATTTTTTCTTTTCAGACTGTTACTATTAGTGCCATCCTACCTGCATTAAAGCGCGTGATAGAACGGAGCCCAATAATAAGGAGTCACTTTATTATATGTTATTCTTTATATTTTTGGTTATACATTCTAATTTAACTAATTACAATTTGGACTTTGGAAAATGATATTACTCAAATTCATAATTTTATTAATGAGAATGAGAGAGATTTATTATTTGATCAACTTTGACTTGTAATTTTTTTTTTTTTGAGAGAAAAGATCTTGTATAAAAAAAAATAGAAGAACTATTCAACAAACTGACAATCTTTACGAAGAATATCAAAAATACAAGAAGGATGGTCTTCCATCCAAAAGCAATCAGCCTCGACAGACAAGGCAAAATGGATTAGCATCTGAGCAGCCTTATTAGCTAACCTTGGAACAAATGAAACAAAATAACCAGGAAACAAACCCAAAATGTATTTAATATCAAAAACAAAAAGGCTAACATCAGCCAAGGAATAAGCATTTGAATTTATTTCATTCACCACAGTTAGAGCATCCGACTCAAGAGTAGCCGAAAGAAGACCAGAATTCTTCACAAACTGCAGCCCTCAAAGAACGCCAAGTGCCTCCGCTTCTTAAACTGTGAAGTGAGCATCCACACGTTGAGCCAAAAAAGCAAGAACAGAGCTATAATGATCGAATAATAATCCCCAGCCCAATCTTCCCAACCAGCAAATTGTAAGCTGCATCATGTTGACTTGTCATTTTTATTATACATTCGATGTAGAGTTTTATATTCTTTAAAAGAATATATATTATTTATCAAATGTCACTTTCTTGGTAGTTAGAGCCTCATAAGCTCCTTCAAGTCAGTAAGATTCAAATCTCGGTATATAGATATTGTCCCACCATTATACATAAAAATGCAATTAGTGTGGGAAAACTTTTTCCGTATTGGAAGTAGACGGCTTCAAATGTTGTTAGGAGTAGGCAACTTCCGTTCCCCTTATTATGGGAGTAGATGTCTCATATTATGGGATATCCGGACCGCACGAAAAGTGATTTATTTTAACAAATTCCAACAGACTTGTTATTAATCTTGTAATTGTACTCTTAAAAAAATATATTATTTTTATTACTTTTACAAATTCTAACCTCAAAATAAAACTTTAATTTATGTCAACATATTTGCATTTTGCTTCCTATGCATATAAAATTATTTCATCAAAGCATTAAATTTTTATATAGTAATTTCTTTTTCTATTTAAATCACTTAAAATTTTATTAAATACTCAAACTAGATTTTCTTAAAATTTCATCAATTATTTATTATTATCAAATTTTCTAAATTCTAAATTCTATAACCTAAATCCTAAATTAAATATTAAATTTACTTTTTATCTTCACTTTTTAAAAGTTTTTAATTGAATAAATCAAAATAATCCATTTACATATCATTATTAAAAGTCAACTTAAATTCTGAAACAATTTATTTACATTGTTAATTTGATATTGTTTTTTTATATATATATATATAGCAGGAGTTTTTTTGGAATTTAACTTTACACTTTTACATTATTTTAATAAGCGGAAGCTAAATTAAGGGAGAAGATTGTTTGTCACGCGCAGCTCGAACGAGTGAGAGCAAAAGAAGATGAAATCTATACATATGTCCGACAAAAATCAGCCCTCCCCTAAAACTACTGGACAATGTTTATCTACTTCAAAAAGCTTGCGGGGTGGGGTGCATTCACTTTTTCTCTAAATTTTGAACTTTTCTTCATTTTTGCACTATGTTAAATTAAATTAATTACGTGTAAAATTTGACATAAGGGTAAATTTGGTCAATGGACATACGATCCTCTCACCGTTGCTCAACAAAAGTTAAAATTATCTGGTAAAAATATATTTTTCTCTTTTCATCCATTTTTTATTTTTTATTTAAAAAATAGATTAAAAAATTTTAAAATATAATATAATTATAAATTTTTACTGTCTATCTCGTATGTATATATATATATATATTATATGAATATTTATCGTTAATCCTAAAAATGGACAGAAGAGATTCAAAAAAAAAAATTGGGATTAATGGAGCGCTCGTCTTCATTTGATAGATATGAGATGGATGAAAATCTCAATGAAAATTAGATCTCCATCCATGGAGAGCTGATCTTCTTGAGATGGAGGTCTCTTCTTCTTCTTTTTTAATTTTCACTATCCACAATGGACGATGAAGATTTATCTATCTTTTTCTAATTTAATTTTTATTTTAAAAAAATTATATATTTATCTCAGGTGCATTTCAGACATTTCAAACAATTTTCAAAGTTAATGATTAACTTTAATGTTTATTAACTAACAGCGAGGGAATCTTATGTTCATTGACCAAAAAGTTGTATCCAATAATGAATAGGCAAACTTCAGGTAGGTTAACTGTAATTTATTCATTTGAGAATCTGTGTAATTTTTATTTTATCTTAGTTATCGATATTGATAATTGCTATTATAATATATCCATAAAAAAACATGTTAAGAGGACCTTTAAAATTAAATCAAACCCCCAAACTAAGATATGGGTAGTATTTCAATTTAATCTCTCTATCTTATGCTATTGTTTTTTTTTATTATTATTATTGTACCTATTAATCATGCATTTTCCTAATATTGGCACTATTGTATTTAAAAAGAAAAAAAGAAAAAAAAAGAGACTTTTTTTTAGAGAGAAAAGGAATTCAATAAAACGAAATCGATTACATAAGGAGGTTGGAATCCATCTCAACGAGGGATCCAATACTATAGGGAACATCTTCCACCCAAACCACAAACTTATTCTCATAAATGGTTAACTTAGCTAGAGAATGAGCGACCATATTACCGTTATGATAAATATGCGAAAACTTAATAAAAGAATTACAAGATCGAAGGATATCTTGAACCAAAAAAGAGAGACTTTCACTCCCATTCTATTATTGACATTTTCATTGAGTATTGTCAATTATAGAAAGAGGAGAATTAAGGTAGGCCTTCACTGAAAGATCCACAATTGGCTAAAAATGATTATCTGTTTAAAGCAAATAAAATTCTTCCTACCAGCTGGTGGTTACATAGGTCCCTCATCTCTGAAAGAATGTCAAATTAAAATTCAATACTTTAAAATTTGTAATATGCTTTACTTCTTTTAGGTAATTTTGTAGGTGAATTATTGGATGGTTGTTGGTGTGTGTGTGTGTGAATTATTGGTAAAGGTAATTATGTTAAATATTAAATTGTGTAGGTGAAATATTAGTAAAGCAAAGTAATGGTAATGCTTAGTGGGTAGAGCAATTTACTACATATCAAGAGGACATTCAACATTGGTATAAACCCAGTTGGCCCATTGTCTTGGTGGTTAAAAGCTCAAACCCTTCAAAGTCACCAAGGTTCACCATTACCTATAAAAATATAATTATGTGAGTAGACCCTTTCCGTTATTGAGAGTAGTTATTGTTTAAGTCGTTGGTCCCGATAATTCTCGTCTCCCATTGTTAGGAGTAGTTATCCGGATCGTACTTGTATGATTTAATTTTATATATGACCAGGAAATAATTTAGTTTTGGTTGGTTGTAGGTCAATTATTCATTCATTATTTAACCTGAGGACTATGCTTTCCTCTAACATTAAAAGGTTATTGATGTAATTATCATGGTGAATTATTAGGTATATAAAGTATTCGAATTATTAGGTATATAAAGTATTCCTCTTGAATTTCACCATTGCTTCTCTAATATTTCATATAAAATTCAAACTATTATAATATAATATCTATAGATTTTGTAGAGGACAAATTGATATATGAGAATGGAAGTCTTTTTTTCTCCCATTTTTTACAATCATTTTCTTGCACAACAATATCGGACTTATTATTGGGGAATATTATTGAATTATTCGGGCTAATACATATATATTCCTCCAAAAAATTCAATTTTCAAGTTATCTCTTGAGCATATATTCATTTAATTATTTTTGCTTTACCCAAATAACTCCACGCAATCTTTGCCAATTAAGTCTTGCTACAAATCTTTTTAGCTCGTTTTGAAGAATCTAAGATCAACTTTAAGGCAATCTCCCAAGATTCAAATTGTTTTTTTATATCTCCCATTTGTTCCCAGATTAATTAAGACTAACAAGGAATAATTTTGTGATTACTTATTGTTGTGTGATTTTTAGAAGCTTCAAGGGATAGTTTTTGGGTTGTTTTGTGTTGCCATCTTGGACATCAAACCTCTTTCTATGCTGGAATATTTGCCATTATCCATACAATTGAAGAAACTTATTCTAAAGTATAGTTAGCATCCAATTTGGTTAGAATGTGATTCTTTTAGCTATAAAGATTATGTGATTATTTTTCTTTTTATCATCGTTCATAGCCTGTTTAATTTAAATAGATTAACTGTATCTCTGTAATCAAATATCATTACTCTTTATACTTACAATTAATGTAATTTTATTGTAGACTACCTTATCAATTTAGGTTTGAGTGTTCTTCCCCATTAAATAGTATTATAAAATCTCTTGTTTAATGATATAGGAAACTTTTCGAAATATTGATTTTTTTGTTATTTTGTTTTTGTTGAAGGTTGATTTTCTTTTGCTTAATTGGTATTTTGGAAACATGTAATTACTATTGCCATTTAGAAATTTCAGATGGTGTACTCATCATTGACCGAGATTTAATAAACAATCATATACCTATCAAAGTTATTTTTTGGTCACATCATAAATATAAGAAAAAGAGGGCAGGGGTGAATTGATGGAGCTGAGTGGGTGATTGTTACCTCTTAAATGAAAAAAGAAAAGAAAATGAGTAGTGGAAATCATTTTTTTTTTAAAGGATAATATATTAATCAAGGGGCAACACAACAAAAGTCCTCCTTAACTAGTTTAAGTAATCAGTCAGGGAAGGAGCAAGACCAAGCAGAATTTAAAGAAACCCCGATAGCCCATTTAGCAAGGCTATGCGCAACAAAATTACAACTCCTGAAAATAAAAGATAAGGAGCTAACAAGAGAGCAAAACTGAGACAAAATATCCTGAATGACACTATTCTCCTCACATCTGGAAGAAGAAATGCCGCTACAAAGGTTCACAACCTGGAGAGAATCAGACTCCACACAAAAGGGAAAGAAACAGGAGGCAACAGCGAGCCTAAAGCCCTCGAGAACCGCCTTGGCTTCAGCAGCCACCACACTGAAAAAATCACGAAACACCAAAGAAGAAGCAGCCTTCAGACAACCCTGATGGTCTCTAATGACAATCCCAACACCAAAACGACCCGAGGCCGCATCCACCGCTGCGTCAACATTAATCTTGAAACCAGAAGAAGGAGGGGACCACCTAGGGACGGCCCTGCCAACAACCTCACCCTGCAAGGGGACCTGAGTAGGAACCAATAGGGAATCAACAAAACAAGCAGCTCTACTCCAAAAATCAGAAAAAGAAGGAGGGGAAGAATTATGAAGGATCAAATTTCTAGAGCTCCAAGCAAACCAAGACCCAACAACAAAAACCAACAACTGCTTAAGAGAACAGGAAGAGGAGACCCAAGCGATTCTATCGAAGAAATCCACAGCAGGGAAGGAGCTCAGCTCGGAGAAGAACGGACACTCTTTCCAATAAGAACTGCGGGCTTTACAGCTCCATAAGGCATGGTCAGAAGACTCAGGGAGACGGGAACAAAAGGGGCACAAAATAGAGTCACCAATACCTCGCTTAAAAAGGCCAGCTTTAGTTGGTAAAGCTTCCTTACAAGCCCTCCAGCAGAAAATCTTAATTTTGGAGGGGAGGGGAAGAGACCAGAGCTTCTTCCACCAGGGAGGGGGAGCTCTAGAGCCTGAAGTGGAGGCAGAATTGTTAGCATTCAAGGCTAACCTGTAAGCACTTTTGACAGAGAAGCAGCCCAACTTATCGAAGTGCCAAGACGGAGTGTCCGAAAGGGGGCTAGAGCAAAGGGGGATACTCAAAATGGTGGCGGCTTCTTCAGGTCTGAAATAGAACTGCACCAAATCCCTGCTCCAAACATCAGGGGCTCCAATCAAGGCAGAAACCGGAGTTCCATCCGGAAGAAGCCTAGGGGAATAAACCTTAAAATTAGAATCCCGAGGTATCCAGGGGTCATCATAAACCGATATGCTTTGGCCATCTCCAACCTTCCATCTCAGACCTCTAAGAAGAACATCCCTGCCCCAGAGAATACTTCTCCAAACAAAGGAAGGTTTCCATCCTAGAGAACTCTTTAAAAAATTGGTGTTAGGGAAGTATTTGGCCTTAAGAACTCGAGAAAGCAAGGAGGAGTGGTCATTAAGAATCCTCCATCCCTGCTTCGCCAGCATTGCTTGATTGAAGGCCTGAAAATCACGAAACCCCATGCCCCCCTCTACCTTAGGCTGACATAATCGTTTCCAAGAGAACCAATGCATTTTCCTTTTATCCTGGCCCGAGCCCCACCAAAAATTAGCACACATTTTCTGAACTTCAAGGCCAATAGACACAGGGAGTTTGAAGCAACTCATAGCATAAGCAAGGACTGCTTGAGCAATGGCCTTAATAAGGAACGCTTTCCCACCTATAGAGAACAGTCTTCCCTTCCAACCTTGAAGCTTGTTCCACACTCTGTCAAGGATGCTCCCAAAAATTCCTTTTTTATTTCTACCCACCGAGGAGGGGAGGCCCAGATACTTATCATGGCTGGAAACAACATCAACCCTGAAAATATTTCGAACAATAGAAATAGTCCCCGCAGAGGTGTTAGGATTGAAAGTAAGAGCAGATTTCTCAAAAGTATGAGTAGTGGAAATCATTTCACATCACATGTTTGTGATAAACCCAAAATGCTTACTTCATTGAACCAAGCAAAACAATCACATACTTGCCAACTCAGAAATAACAACACCCAGCTAAATATATATTAAATATTCCCCATATGATGGGTAGGACATCAATTTTTCTGGTATTTTTGCACCACAAGGATTCTACATGAAGCAATAAGAAAAGGAAAAAAAACATAAAATAAAAAATAAAACGAAGTATCTTTTTTTCTAATTCAAAAGATTAATATATTAAATTCCTACTCATGTTTTTCTCTATAAATCTACTTATTAAAATTCATTAAGTATTTATCTGTTGTTGGATGAGGTTATAGAAGATTATAAAATATAAGTTAAATACAATTTTATAATGTAACATGATTCCGATTTGGTAAGGCGTGGGATGGTAGGGTCCTAATCCGATTGAATTGAGCTGGCATTGCATGGATACAAGCAAAGGTGATATTTTATAGATTGAGAACCCACTTCACTCACATGGCAAGCCTGCCCTTGCACCCTTAAAATATACCACCGATTTTTTTTTTTTTTTTAAAATATTATCATCTAAGAAAGACAGACGAGAAAACCTTATTTGTCCCTGAGTTTGTCAATTTGCATAAAGAATGTTGTTACTTAATTAATGATTTTTGTTTGGACTCCCGTGGATACCTTAATGTGTAATGTAGCGTGGAAGTAACTCATATATCTACAATAAAAAAAAATTATATATTTGATTATAATAATGCAGCCACATTACTTGTGTCAGCCAAATCAAAGCCGCAAATCCAGCAGAAAATTGCTCCATTAGCCCAACTAAAATGAGCATCGGCCGAAATCGGCTCAAGGTGGGCCATTGTTTAAAATGACACTACAAGTCTACAACCAATAATAAGCCAAATTTCTCTCTATAATGTAGTTTTAATATTAGGGTTACGTTTAATCTAAAAAAATATCATTAAAAATATTGAGAAACTACTCACATTATTTGTATTTTAACCAAAAGATAAAATCTTTAGTATGTATTTCATTATTGGATGATAAAATACAAAAAAAATAAAAAATGGAAATCTATCATGATTAATGTAACTGATGATGGGAATTAATTATAAATTTAGTTTGATGGAAGACTGTGCATAGAACAGTCACAGTCTTACTTGTGACAAAGAAGTCACATGCCACAAACAAAATATGATCAATTTTGTTATGGATGGTTGGAATATTCTTTCAGTTGAATCTTCTTGATATTCTTTTATTTGACATGAGTAGTATCATATTCTAAAATCTGCCTTATTGGATATTATATGTGAACATCCATTTTGGTCTGTTTGAAAATTTTGAAGTAAGACTCCTAATTAAAATTGTTCGCTTTGTTTTCATTGAAACCATATATAATTGCCACACTATATAAAAAAAAGGCGTAGTAGTATGTGAACGTGTACATTAATCTTTTAGCTTACTGATTGTCAATAAAAGAGAGATATATACATATGATATCATAATTTAGTAAACTCAGTTTTGTTTTATCATGAAGAAAAATGATGGCAAGCTTCAAGGTGTTTGTCTTTTCAAGTCATCCATGTTATAGATCACGTCTCTCTTATTTGATTAGAAGGTGTATATACAATTAAATAAAAAAAATTAAGTGGGTCACCTATCGTTCTTAAAAAGTTAATAAAATAGAAATAATAACAATTATTGAAACTCACAAAAGACTATATTTGAAGTATTCTTAAATCTGTAGGTTAGTGCATTTCTCTTCCATCTTAGGGGTGAGGGTTCAAGTCTCACTATGTGCATTTACCGGTTGTGAGTAGTTTTCTCCCCTTATTATAAGAGTAGATATTTGAAGGGTTAGCCTCGGTTCAGTTTGAACCGCTAAACGGTTCTAAACCGACACCAGAGGTCGCGGTTCTTGTCCCGGTTCAAAATCGGAGGACCAAACCGGGACCTATGGTCCCGATTTCGGTTAGTAGAAAAATAAAACCGGAACCGATGGTTCAAGAATCGACGGGAACCGAAATATGCGGCCCCGCCGGTTTTGATTCTATTTTAATTTAAATTACTTCAATATTTTTTTTTAAAAAAAATGAGGCAAATTGCGGTTCCAGAAACTGAAGGAGGAACCATCGGTTCCAGGAACCAAAATCAGCAGTTCCTATCCGGTTTCGAAACAGGAACCGGTACCCCCCGGTTCTGGTTATCCTCCCAGGAGGATCGAAACCGGAAATTCCAGAACAGGTCATCCCTAGATATTCGGATCACGTATTTAATAATTGATCTCGACGGATCATGACAAATTTGTAATTAAAAAAAATAGAAGTATTCTTAAATCTAATACTTATCTCCGAAAGAATGGTTAAGTTTATAATCCAAAAAACAACTTTAAAGTTGATACTTTTACTTATTTTTGGGTTATTTAGTTATTTGGGTGCCAATACTTGTATAACATTCTCTTAAGTACAAATTGTTAAACAACTACAGCCCAAGCCCTCAATATCTGATATTTCTTTTTTGTTTAGTGGGCCTTATTTTCTTGCGATGAGCTAATAATAATGCAACAGTAATAGTAATACATAAATTCACTGTAAGCCTTATTATTATGTTTTTAATGGTAGAGTTATATGATTAATTATAAATTTAATAGAAGGATCAGGATCAATTACTATATGTATAGTTTAAATATTTTTTTTTATAATTAGGAGACATTTTACTTGGGGAAAAAAAAAAAAACTCTTTGTAGATGTTAGTAAACGTGCATATTGATATTTAAATCTCCACTATTGAGGTGGATGGAGGTTGCAGTAACTACATAAACTTAATCACTTTATTAGAAGTAAATATTATATATTTATATTGCCGAATTGATATTTCAATATTTTCATTCAAAGTGAGCCGGCTTTGTTTCATCCTTTATCAACTCAGGATTTAGATAAAATGTTAGAATTATTGGAAAATGTCATATTACTAGATGTACATCGAAATCAAATACTGACTAACAAGTTAGATTTTTTTTATTTTTATTTTATAGTGACTCATATTTTTAATAGTATATGTACGAGGGATATAAAACTGACAATCTCATCTTTTCCCCTAACAAGCTCTGTTGACAAAGATACATGCATATAATTTTAATGATACTTTTGTTTATAAATGTTATACTAGTTTTACATCAAATACGCCAATGCAGCAGCAACATCCTTTTGTTTATTCACCATCTACTTTTTATATTAACATCTAACGGATGAGGAAATATTCGGTCCACTGGGTCAGTAGAATCAAGTCATGTGATATGGAAAACTCATATGATTGGTTCCATGCCATATAGTATAATTTTATAAGGAAAACTCACATTAATGTGAAATTTACTGGCCAAAGAAACCAGCTTAGAGAATTTTTTATTTTCTTCTAAAATAATATATAATAATAATAATGCACATTCAACTTCTGCAATTTGATAAATAAACAAGAATATGAATTCAGGCCCTGCTGGGCATTATACAAATAAATCATAAGCTAAAACATATTATTTAACTCTCTGCTAGCTTCAACAAAAATGGATGTGACCATCTTCTTCATCTTTTGAAGTGATGGAAGAAAAATGATCAGATGTGACCAAAAGAGGAAAAAAAAATGGTATGGAGAATTTGGAATGAATAATGCTTCATTGAAAGTTGAAATACTTTCGCATACATTGAAACAAATTTAGCTTTGGTTTATTGAAGAAGGGATGAATAAATGCAGAATTCATTTGCCATACTTTGAGTGAGCTAGTGATGGTGGTCTCAGTTGCATTGTTGAACAAGAAGACCCTAGCATCTCCATATACTGCCTTTGTTGGATAAACTCTTGATGTGATACTTGTTCTTCCACCTTGAGCAAAGCTTTCAACTATCGAATGATCCACCTGGATAAATTCATTTTACATTTCAGTGAGTCATTCTTGCAAGATATACCATTCATATATGTAGCCCGAAAAATAATTATATCAAATTAATTACCAGTGTTCTTAGAGACAATTTTTCGCCTTCTAGTACTGGAACAAAGCTTCCATAGATTATTTTGTTAACATCAGTTGCCTCAGAGGACCTACAAGGAACATTGAAACGATGTGTGTTTTTTGATGAATCAGAACATTGCATGCATGTGACATATCAAAGCAATTAATCAAGAAAAGGCATGAATGAGGCTTTTTTGTATACCTTGTTTGGTCTGTGCAAAAGGAAGTCTTGAGCTTTCCATCGTTTCCTTTGACTACATAGAAATAAACAGGAGTCTGCTCAGAGTGGCTCTCATCTGCAAGAACCAGAAGGCCGAAGGGTCCTAATGCCCCACGTTGAGCAGCGCCGCTGCTGCTATTGCAGCTGAATTCCTCATTGCTCTCAGCTGTTTTCTGCAAAGCATCCTTGTCTAACTCGAATTCCGCTACGATATCCAACTGTTATATTGCCACACAGTTTCTTGTAAGCTTTTTTTTTTTTTTGAATTAATTATGCTAAGTAGCTTTACGAATTGAAAATATAAAGCATGTATGTACCTGAGTGGCTGTGCCAACATCAAGTGGCACCACTGATCCTGGTTTGAGCTCCACATTGTCAAATTTCTTGCTGGTCAATCTCAAACTGTCTACCTCCTCCACTGGCCATTGGATTAGATTGGTGCCAGTTTTCTGGTCTAACACCACTGTCCTTGGAAGACCCTGTAGCATTTTACAAGAACTTGTTATAAATCAATACATCAACAGTCAGATGTAACAAATGTTTTATAATATTAATTGATGGGGCTATGAGTAATCAGAATATTTGGTAGAATAACAATACCTGAAGTGATGCCCATCCCTTCTTCACATCAGCAGCTTCACTATCAGACTCTCCAACCCAACCCCACAAAACTCTCCTTCCCTTGCTCTGATCATAAAAGGTCTTGGAAGCATAGAATAAACCATAATCATATCTGATTCCAATGCCAACATCAATCTTGGGATTATCAGGAACCCATGTGGCAGTGGTCTCATTATAAGTACCAATTGCATAGTAATCATGCCTATCATCATCCAGGCTTGCCTTAACCACATGCTTGACTCCAGGGCCATTTATAGATGTATCCAAGCCATTTTCTGCTGTTTTTGACACAGGATAAAAGTCCACACACTCCCACATGCCAGTGGTAGCGACACCGTGTAGTATTCCATCTTTCATTTCATAGGTTTTGAAGTCTGTCGTATCATATACTAAAGATATGCCAGTTTTATTAATTTTAGACCCTATAGTAATGCGCCACTTCCCTTCAGATGTATACCAAGCCGTTGTTGGGTCACGGAAATCCTTTGCAGCAATGCCTGGTGGCGGGACTAGAACAGGGTTGCCAGAGTATTTGACCCAATCGATGAGGAGAGGATCAGAAGGGTCAGCTGGATATGCAAGATTTTGTACTTGGACAGACTCATTGGTGGATCCAGTGTAGAGCATGATAAGCTGACCATCAGGAAGGATGGTGGCGGAGCCGGTCCAGACACCGTTGATGTCATACCATTGATCAGCAACCATGGCCAGAGGCAGGTGCAGCCAATGGATCATGTCTCTTGACACCGCATGTCCCCAAACTATGTCACCCCACACTGCAGCATTTGGGTTGTACTGGTAGAAGAAGTGGTACCATCCCTTGTAAAACACTGGACCTGTAACATTTACATTTTACAGGTTAATTTGTTTATATATATTTAAAAAAACAATTCCATTAAATAAAAAAATAATTCTAAAAGGACCCCTTGACCAGAACTTGATCCTGTTGGCAATAATTGAAGCTTCTGCCTAATGTCGTGGATCTCAAAAAAGGCAACGATATTCAATCTGTCAGATTTTTCAAAAATATATTTAATAGATTGCTAGTTGTTTAATCTGTAAACCACATGATCTCATGTTCAGGATCCTGGTCAGGTTCAGAAAGTGCATAAATTTACGGCCAAATTTTAGGAGATAAATTTGCAAATTTCATGGATAGTTGTTCCAGATTCTCATCCTAGCTTTTCCATTAAGCAATTTATAGTTTTTTTGGAAGCTTCAAATCAACAGCTAGCCTCACCTTTTACAAAATTAAAAAATTGATATATGTAGTACTAACTAGTATTATTTTTTAATGGCCAGAGAATGTGAAATTAATTTAGCTTTAAACTTAATAATCAAGTTTGAATTTGTGCAATTAAAGTGAAAATATATAAAGACTAATCAACCAAAAGAGGACAGTAAAAACAGCAAGAAAGATGCTGTCCAGATAGTTCCAATAATTAAATAATAAGATAAGAAGAATGAGGACTCACCATTCGGATCTGAAGCAGAAAGAATCACAATCCCCCCGTCACAGCAATGATAGTACAAAAGGAAAATGAAACAGAAGTCAACATTTGAAAATGAAATAAACAAATATTATACTTATAAATCCAATGTGTTATGTGCTTATTGTGCATCAACCACAATTCTTTCCAAGGATTATTCATTTATTCGGTTAATATATAACAAAAATAAGAATATTAATTTCTTTTAATAGATAACATATTGACAAACTTTAACCATAACGTCGCGATTTTATATTCGTAAAAATTACATACTTGTAATTTTAAAGAACAATATTGCTGCATAATTAAAAAAATTAATCCAAAAATTAACTCAAATAGTGAGATCAATAATTTGTCTTCAAATTAATTTATATGAAATATATTAATAACTCAAGAGTCAAATGTAAAATAAAATTACGGATATAATCATTTTTCGCCTTGTAGTTTAGAGTATTCTTCATGTTTTATTTTTCTCTCTTTTACCCCTTAGGTTAAAATTTGTTAATATTTTAATGAAAAAGACTATTTTACCCTTAAATTTTTAAATAAAATAATATTTAAATATTTTTATATATAAAAAATTAAAAATATATAAAAATAATTTAATAAAAAGGTGGATTTAATAAATTTAATAAAAAGTTATTAAAAATTACATAACACTAAAAATAAAATTTTTTAAAAAATATTTATAGATTTGATGAAGATTCAACTGTGATGGACTATGAAAATTGGTCTCCACTAATCTCTAACTAAAGAACTTTTATGAGAGTAGAAAAAGAAGATGAGGAGAGAGAGAGGAAAGAAGAAACAGAGAGAAAAAAAAGAAGAAGATGAAGAGATAGAGGAAGGAAAAAAATATTTTTTTATTTTTTTATTTTTATCTTAAATGAAAATTTATTTAATTTAAAAATATTTTAGGTATTTATTATGTTATAATTACTTTTATACCCTTTAAAATTTAATAGTTAAATTTAAAAGTTAATCAGAAAGAAAGAGAAAAAAATTTAAGTATTTATATAAATTAAAGGAAATAAAAGAAAAAAAATAAAATTAAAGAATAAAAAATAAAAAATACTCTAAAGGGAGAATTATTATATCCCATAAAATTAATACTATTAAATGAAATGACTTTCAAAAAGTAATTGCACTTTTGTAACTTTTCGGGACAAAAACAATTAAAAAATTGAAAAAAAAAAAAATTATGTAGTTGGTGGTCTTATGAGAAAGAAGAAGAAGAATGTACCGTTCATCCAATTCTTTTCAGGCTGAAAATGGAAGGCGGTTCTCTGCCAGGACAACAAGCTGTTATTCCAGGGATACGACGGCGAGCTTCCTAAAAAATTCCGGTTGGACTTCTCTGACACACCGGCGGACACCCCACGTGACATGTGGGGCATTCTGGCCGGCTTTAATTTTGAATTTGAAATTGAACCTTGTTCATTTTCACGTTTATCATCATAGGCATTGCAATCTATGGATGCCAAAAGAAAACCAACCACGACCAACCCACAAAGGGCAATCACGACAGTCTTGGTGGGATTCCGGCGGGTGGCCGGCGAGTCGGACCCATCAGGGAGCGGATCGTAGTTGTTATTTTCAGAATATTTAAAAAAGGAGGGGACCAGATTTTGGTTCACCATTGTGATTGTAGTTTTTTTGTTTTTGGATTGATGAAGAAGAGAGAAAGTGAGGAGGCTTTTTATATATAATAAGAGAGAGGAGAGAGAAGGATAAAATAGAGAAAAATAAGTGAGATTCAAGGTGGTGAGTACTGGGTTGGCTATTTATATCCTATATATGGTAAATTGCTTCAATGGCGAGCTGTGAAGTGTGATTATGAGTGATATATGCCCAAATAATAGAATATGTCACTGGTTCAGACAACTGTTAACTTCCTTGAATTATTTTTTACCCTGAAAAAGTAGACCAAAAAAAAAAAAACAGGTGAACTATTGACCATGCAAAACATAAATACCGTGGTAGATGTGTGTGTTTTTCTCGTGGTTGCTTGGGTTTTGTGGTCCACAATTTCTTCGTTTTAAGGAATGTTTTCTGTCATAATTATACCTTATTACTCCAAATCATTATGCAACACAATTATGAGTTTTTCTTTCTTTTTTGTTAATTTTTTTTTACTTTAAGGCCTTACTTGGTCGTCTGTATTGTATTGTATTGTATTGAGAGTTTAAAATGTATTGCAATAATATAATATAATGTTTGGTTTATTCCCCTATTTTATTAGCTAATATATTTTAGTTAGTCTAATAAAATGGATGTTGTATTAGCTAACACAAGAACAGGTGTTCTATTAGCAAATACAAAGAAAAGATAAATAATACGAAATATCATCAAACAAAGAATTGTATAAGAATAATCTAATTTAATACAATACAATACAATACAATGTGGGAAAGAGTTCTAAAGTTTTAACTAATATGTGTTAAAAATGGCTCTTAGTTTTTATTTTTTTACTTTTTGAATTTTACAATTACAAAATTAATTATAAATTTATCAAAAACTACTGAGATCAATTATTAAATCATACGCATTCTATATATCTACTCTCATAATCGGAAGACATTTGCTCCCAATACGGAAAATAAATTCTCCACACATGGTAATTAATATATATTATGAGATTTGAACCCGTAAATGAAAAAGTACACAAATCACTTAAACTACAACTGCTAATAGTGATTGTACAAATAGCTCTTAGTTTTGTCCCTTATGTTTTTTATTATTAGTCATTCGCACCCTATATTAAGTGTAAACCCAAGAGGGATAATCATTTCAGAAAAACTCAATTAATCCTCATATTAACCGAAAAAATTGAAACGAGTTTAAATAAAATTTCATATGCTCCCGAAATAAATTAGAAACACCTAGTGTAGAGATAGATTTGAAGATATTATTGGAATATGTTTGATTTGATTAGCAGGCTACCCAACCCAAAGGGAAAACACACACGCAAATTAATTATATAGATTCAGTGGTACAGACAATGATTTGATTAGATGAATTTACTAAAATGTGCTAAGTTAAATTATGACGATGTGACCAATACAAGAGAAGGGTTCGATAGAAATATTAAAAAAGGGACATTATTGTAAGTATTTCAAGATTGATTAGGTGTTGCCTGCTCAAAGCCACGTGGTTGGATAATCTAAAACACACATTGCAAAGATTAAGAACGTATTGCTGATTCAGATTTGAAAGCGATTGGCTCCTAATTTTAATTTTGGGTCACAATTTACTCAAAACACAAATCAATCATGTTCATATAAAATAAAATAAAATAAAAAAAACAAATGGTTATAGCACATATGGCGGTTTTCTGTTGATCCATGTTGTCGACAAAGAAGTCCGCAGCCACATGTTATTGTAAATAAAATAATGATTTGAGATCACATTATTGATGTAAAACAAAGGAATTATACAAAAGAAAGACAAAGAAGTTTAAATCAGATCCAATGAATATTTGTGCGGATATAAACAGGCCCAGCTGACTCATGCATGTTTGCCACATGCAACCAGAGCCAAGTTTCACATGCATTTCCATGCCCCTCCAATGAAACAGTCAACGCCAAAAGTGAAATCCAATTTTCACATGTTTCTCACAAAAAGTGAAAGTAGATTGAACCGCATGAACCAGAAAAGATTAAAAAAAAAAAATTGGATGCGAGACTTGTTGACTGTTGGTTATACAAATTGTTTAATAATTGTTCTATTTTGTTTTTTCCCTTTAATAGAACCAGTTCCAGTTGTTATTGTATCAGATAGTTCTCCATGGCCTGAACTTTTAAGATGTTGAGAAATTTTTTTTTTTTTTAGCTTATTCCGAACATATAATAAATAATGATAGGTTATTTAAATTATTTATTTAAAATTATGTCTAAAGGATGTGGAATGTGACTGTAAACATATTTATTTTATTATCACGTATTGATTGCATAAGTATGAATAAGCGTACCTGATTGTAACTGAATCCATAACCGCTTACTTAGATCCATAATAAACAAGAAAGTTAAAAGGAAAATCTTCTACTCTCTTCTCACCCTTCTCAAAGAAGTTAAGATTATTTTGAATTACATGACCGATAGTAGAGACCTCATATATCTATATATATATATATATGATATTACTTGATTGAATTCTAGCCCATGAAGGATTTACCCTCCTATATATAATATGACTTACTTGAATCCTAACTCATAAACGATTTATAAACCTAATAGGATTAAATTAAGTCTACACTTATAAAATTGTTTGTACTAAGTCTTACATTAAGGCGTATCAAGACCAAATAAACTAAATTGATCACAAACAAAAACGGACTAATCTGGTTAACTGTTTGATTATAACAATCCAATAATATTGCTCACATTAAATAAAATTTTCTTACCTTGTAAAAGTAAGTGATAAAATGATGTGATGGATAATATATCACTTGCAACTTATTTATCATATTATTTAAATATAATTTTAGATAAAAAATTTAGAAAGTATATCACTTCTAATATATAACTGCATAGGTTTTCCACTTTTAATATAATATTACACTAATCTCTCCCATCATTTTGACTTTTTGTTAACAATTAGTGAAATCAATATATTGATAGTAATAATAATAAAATTGAATGTGGAGATTGTGCTTCTCCCACGCATGTTGGAGGATACAGATCTCCTCAAACGTGTAGAAGATCGGCCATCGGTAAAGAACTGGCAAGGAGATTGTCAAAAATAAAGCTACGGCGGCTTCATGTATTTGTTTTGGTTTAATTTTGTAAATGATTATTAAAATTATATTGTTTTATATATCTAATTTTAAACTATTCTTTAATATGAAAAATGTTAACATATATCTTTAGCGCATATATATATATATATATATATATATATATATATATATATATACAAAATAAAGATTTTGAATTTAGAATCTTAATTTTGTGGAGAAGTGTAATTATCACAAGATTATGCCTAAAATATATTATAAGAATAGATATGAGTTATTTATTTAAATTTTAGATTTTTTTTAAATAATTATAATTAATTTGAGCTTCCAATAATTATGAGTTATTTATTTAAATTTTATTTTTTTTTAAATAATTACAATTAATTTGAGATTTTTAAAGAGGAGGATACCACTCTAACTCACAAGGGTGTAAGTGTAAAAGAAAAATTACTGAACGACTCATCTTATTAAAATTTATTTATTTAAATTTTAGATTGTTAACACCCTAAGACACGTGACAACATGATTCAACTTATAATTATAACTTTATTTGGACGAAAATAACTTTTTTTTTTTTTTTTTATGACCGTATTGTTCTCCTTTCACGTCAAAAGAACTGATCTACCCTCCACATTAGGTCCACTATAAGTCCTGATGGTGAAGGGTACGGCAACTCCAAGAAAAGAGTCAGAAATCATTGCCAGTTTAAGGCAAATATTTTGTTGGAGTAGCTGACAGAAAAGGCGTGGCATTCAATTTTAACAGCAAGAAAATAAATAGGCCATGAAAGTTAGATTAGCTCATCAGTCATCACTCTTGTTTTCCATTTCAAAAACATGTTGCCAATGTTCGGTTGGCAACAGAATTATTGGCGCCAAAAACAGCAGATCCACACTCACGGAGAAGTAGAGCATATACACAAGATAGAGGTAAGATCACAATTCTTTTTACTCACTACTAGAAATCCTATCACATGATCAAGGCAACAAGTTCCCCAGTAGGAACATGTGCTGCAAGAGAAAAACTAAATAAAGAAAGAAAGACGCAGCCTGGAAACCGGCTGTTCGTGTCTCCTTATTCCATGCAGATACATGACAATGGACAAAACCACTTCACACATTGGGGGGTGGCCAGATCTTCGCGAATAACTCCTCAACTCGTTTTGCTTGATTAACATATCCTTCAAGTCCAGCACCCAGAAGCTCCACAGAAGCAGGTCCCATAGCAGATGCGAGACTCAATTGGTCCCACTTTGTAAGCTGATTACAACGAAATAGATCGATTAGTAAGTAATATCATTTTAGTCAAGAGAATGAAACTATGTTTTGACAGGACCTAGACTAAGGACACCTTCCGCAGCAAAAATATGCTTTGATAATTTCTTATAATCAAACAAAGTTCACCATTGTATTAAGTCTATTTAAAATACTACGGTGGAATATGTAAAGCAACAAATTAACTTTTACTTTCTCCGCAAGGCTCAGAATTCTTTAAGATATCTATGGATTATAGGATGTCAAACTTAACAATGTAAATAAACCACAACCACGAAATCAAATAAACATGCACAGCAATATAAAAGATATAAAGATTTATGTGGTTCGGCTTTAGCTCTACATCCATGGATTATCACCATGTCAATGAATTTTTACTATATCTCAAACTAATGGGTACACAAATCTATATTCTAAATATTAACAACCCGATCTACTATGATCATCAAAGAAAAAGTTTAAATAATTGAATCATAATAAATCTTCTCAAACTCTATCGAATGTGGTAGACTTAAATCCCGGAAGTCTCTTGCTTTGAACGGATTAGTAACAGAGGTGCAATCGCAGAGAAAAGACAAACTACTTTTTTCCCCCTTGTTGCAGTAAGCACACACTGTTTCTCTCGTGTTGTCATTCTCACTTTTTCTCTTAAAAATTTTACCAAGTTGCAGCTACAACTTGCTTTTCAACTCATAACAAGTTTTTGGAGTCATGTGATTCCTTATATTATAGTAAAAGTCGATCGGCCACTACTCCTAATTGCACTTTGAATATTTTTTTTTTATAAAAAATTGTACCAACCTTTAACATGGGCTGGATCAAGCCAAGAGCCCAACAATTTGCCCCTCTAATCCATGTGGGAATGGGAAGCATAGATATAGAGATTGATATTAGATGAAAGATGAAACTGCAAAACATAAGGTCTGTTCCTGATCTCTGAGTATAAATAATTTTGAAATTGCATTGGACAAGCAAGGTTTTTAGGAGTCAATTTGATAATAATAAGAGGAAATTGAAACAAAAGGATCAATGGTTGTTGCTCAGGAAGAATTAAGTGGTAAGTTGTATAAAAAACCAAAAGTGAAGGTGCAAAATAATAGTTTGTATGCAACAAAAGCTGTCTCTTCAAATTTGTGGCACAAACAGCTACACAACATGAATGAGAGACAATTGTAAGTTTTGGCCAAGAAGTCAAATGTTCTTGGTAAAAGGTATACCAGTAAGGAGTCATGCTTCTAAGTATTTTGGGTTATCAAATGAGAGGGAACTAGAGGAGAATCCATCCAAGATGATGATGAAAATAATTCTTAAAAAAATGAAGTTCAGCACTGAAACAATTGGCATGGACTTCCAGTACTGGAGTCATATAGCATCTCCCTCATAGACTAAAGGGGGAGATTGTTGGGCTTGTAGTCTGAGATTGTTGGGCTTGTAGTCTGATCCATCCCATGGGAATAGTTATAGAATAATAGTAACTGTAAAGGAATAAACCTTCTAAGTGCAATTAGAAGTGGCTGACTGATTCATGATTCTAGAACCTTGTTATGAGAGATTGAAAAGCATGGGGTTTTAGCAGCTACAACTTGGGAAAATTATAAGAGAAAAAGTGAGAGTGCAGGACAAGAAGGAAATTGAATTGTGCATGCAGTAGCAAGGGAGAAAATGTAGTTTGACTTTCCACTATTTCAAATCCATTTGAAGCAAGAGGTGTTGGCTATCATTGTGAAAGTGGTACTAGTGAGATAGGTGGTGGAAGCAGGTTTGCAGTGATGTTAATGGTGATTATAGTAGCACAAACAAATGCTAAAATGTTTTTGTAAGATACATCAGTATTCAGATTCAATAAAATAGTCGTTTTAGATTAAGCAACCGCAATAGTTTTTCTTATCCATTCACAAAAATTGTTATTTTTCTTTCTTTCTGCATCCATATGAGAAAGAAACTTCTAAGATGCCATCAAGGAAATGACTTACTAGAGCATTTTGAAGCTTCAGTTATAGCCAGCTAAGTGGAAAAAGACAAGATTGGTGAAACAAATAGTCTATTGGAAAAAGAAAGCTATGATATATTGGCAGGCTAATTGAGTAACAGGTAATCAAAGAGGTAAACCAATAAATTGGGTATCTTGAATGCCTTTCACCTAGCATGTGAAAAAAAAAAAAATAGATCTATAGAAACAGCTTCTATATTCTTTATATAAGAATATGAACCCTAATTTTGTCCTTATTATGCAACTAGTAAATACTGATGCACTAAGATCATTGTATGCAGCATGCCAGTGCACATAAAATCAGGTTGGTATTTTGTATTCAGTGTTATGAAACTGCATTTTGCAATGATTGCGTGAGGAATTTTGGCCATTCAACGGTACTTGTAAGTTAAATTTAAAGTACCAAGGCCTAGGAAATAAAAGAAAATGCAAATTGAGAAGGTTGCAGACCTCTTCTTCACTAAAATTGTACATGGATGCAGACTCTGGGGATAGCCTCCTAACAAAAGAGTACTTCTCATCAGGTGCAGTGACGGATTCTTTGAGAGATTGCAGTACCTTCAACGGTGCAATGATATAGTCAATCCTGAAAATGGAGCAAAAAACCACATGAGCAGCATAGATCATTACTGACATCAAAATTATTAAGAATTTACGGTTAAAAAGGATCTATGGTGGGTCATGTCATTACCCCAGAAGACTGAATAAATCTTGCTTGTTTCGAACTGCTGCTGCCATCAACTTTGATTTATGTCCATATTTGTGAATATAATTGTAGGTCTTAGTCGCCTGCAAAACGACAGAACGTGGGCTCAAACAATTGTTGGCTGCTACTATTGTCAATATTAACCATCTAGTGACTTGGCCGATTCAAACAGAGTTGAATGCATGTCAATGAATCCACTGTTTTGATGTTATTAAATGCAACTAATGATATATGAAGTATGTACACATCATATAAATATATTTTATTTGGTTTTAGGTGGGTATGTGGTATAACTTCAATAACAGCAACACATCCCCCTCTCTCACATTAGTCTGGGGTTGGATCCACTTTACGTTTCATCATTATGAGAAAAAGGAGATGTATCCTGGTTTCATACAATAACTTGTCCTTTCAATTGACAAAAAAAGTAAGATTGACCTAAAAAGGTACACCTAAAATTCTGAATGCACTGCTGCAAGTATACAAGTATCAACAAATACAAAAAAACAAGGAAATCAGACTGAGATGGAATGGTTAACAACTAGCTGCACCGCAGCTGCAAAAAGGACAAGGATACCGCTCAGCAGACATTAAAAGACACAATGACAGTTGGCTTTAATTGAAAATATAGCTCCCCATCACTTGGGAAAAAAAATACAGATCTAGAGGGCTAATAATAAATGAGATTCTGGTGCTAGTAGCATGACACCATGATTGACATAATAGGAACAATTCATGATTTGGAAGAAATTGAAAACAAAATAAAAACAAGCACAACTGAACACAAGGTTTTTTTTGTTTTAAGAACAAGTCAGGCCTAGAAATTATGGATATCGTGTATCATTCACCAAACAAATCATGCCACAAACACAACTTTCTTGAATTGCAAATTCCAAGGGCAATGTTAGTGAACTAACCAAAGTCAACCCAGGATCTTCTCCTCTTTTAAGAGCAGCTTCTATCTCGGGGTCACCAGAATGGTTGCGTGCCCAGTCCTGAAAGAGTACATATGCACCTTAATGATGTCACTGCTGACTAAACTGAAGGCTCGCTAACCATTATGAATACTCAAAGGCAAATAATTACCCTAAGACGGCCAACAAATATTTGAATAACAGAAGCACCAGCTTGAGCAGCAGCAGCAGCTTGAGCAAAGCTGAAGACACAACCAAGCCAATGCTTAAGAAATAGGTAACTTAGAAACAAGGACAAAGTTGATCATGACATTCTAAAAAAACAGAAAACTAAGTAAAAAAGCCACCATAATATGAGTGTTTATTAAAGAAGACAAGGATCATATCAAAGAAACTTAATAGAAGCATCTGTATGTGACTTTTATCATAATAGAATTATATGTTAGTGCTATCCGTTCTGCGTTTTCTCCAAGGAAATTGCTTTATGACAACTATTTTACGACTGATATAAGCCAAAAAGAACATACAAGTTATATGTATCATTAAACTAACCCAAACAGAGAGAACATGTACAGAAAACAATTGCAACGTACTAGAACACAACATTTACATGAGAATCCCATGTGGAGTTTTAAAAGGTTATTCATAAAGACGATACAGGTAAATACAATAGAATATAGCTAAATTTTTAACTAACAGATCCTTCGATGTATGAATAATAAAGTCCTTTGCTTTTCCATCTTTCACCAAAAGATGTTCATATGAAGAAAGAAGAGATAAATTTTGGATACAAACAACCCCCACTATACATATTTCCTGACACACTAGGTCGAGAAGATATGTAACAGCAATAGAGAACAAAAGTACAGGGAAGAAGTAAGGACCCCATAATTTACATTACCATCAACAAGAATCCAGGCCGGTCAAATGAGTAACTATATATATCAACTTAATAGAGAAATTCTGACTTAAAGTACTTCAAGGACTAAACTTCCAAACTACACTATATATCTATTGGGTTTTGTACAGTTTTATCGTTTCCACTGCAAGAGAAATTATAAGTATTTTCTAACAACTGGTATCAGAGCTTGGGGGTCCTAACAACTGGTATAAGTTTCCTAACAAAATCAAATCGATGTCAATATATAAGCATATTCCCTGACCATTTTCTATTATGTACGTACCTGTAAACAAAGGTCAAATGTGTCTGTATACCCTCCGATTCGAGCAATCTCGAGGCCTCTATTCCCTGACCAGAAAATCGAATAAGTGATGGGACAAAATGGGATTAAAAGAAAGATTTGATTTGTAGATGGAGTCAATGAACAAAATTTTAAAGTCACCAATTTAGCAACTATTTTCATCTGATACTCACTTGCCAAGTTGAAGGAATTTTAAACAATAAACGCTCTGGAGGAACATCAATTTCATTGTACAACTTCAACAAGTCATGCACCTGCATATTTCGATAAACTACTTTCATCAAATTGCATATAAATGCAATGGCGTAGAAAGTCAGGCTGCCCCAAGATAAAACAAATGAAATGAGTCATTAACATTGTGTCGATAATAAATCATTAGAAAAAAATCTATGGTGATTTGCTACTGCCGTGTACTCAACCTTTTAAATCTTTCGAACTTCACATTGTACAAGCAGGCACTACAAGCTCCATACCAGCTTCTACATTATCTTTGCTACTACATAGACTTTTTGGTATACATCTCAACTAAAATAAGAATGGTTCACAAAGTGAACCAAAAAGTCACCTTCACCTACACCAAAAGTGGTAAACATTCCAATATCTAGAAATAAAACAATCCCCAGCTAGTCATTGGTTGATTCAAATCCCACAAATCAACTAAACATTGAAGAAATATATAATAAAAAGATATGCAATCTTCACAAGAAAACAAAGTGAATTTGGATTCCTATATATTACATACCAGAGCATAAGCGTGTTTACAATTCGCAGATAAAACCTATATTGACTAAGTGAAAGAACCAAAAAAAAAAAGGTGAATGTCAAGCAGACAGATTAAATTATAATTTTTTTAAAATAAAAATAAATGATAAAAACACCTGCAATTCAGTATCCAAGTTATATAACACCTGAAATTAGTCATCTGACTGCCTAGTTTTGCATAGAAACAGCTATTATTATATTATTTGAAGGTGGTCAAACAAAGGCAACTAAGGCATCGTTTGTTTTTTTTCCACTTATAACTTAATAAGTCTGAATTGGACACATTAAATTGTTTTTGTTTGTTCTTTAAGTGGTCAAACAACTGAAAAATGTTAAAAAACAAATTAAAATAAAAAGTTAGAAATTATGACTTATCACTTAACACATAATCACTGCATCATAATTACAATATTTGTTTTCCATAATTACAATATTTTGTTCCATAATTATCATTCTTATATTAATATAGTTACAATTTTATCTTCATCCAAATGTATATGTCTTAAAAAAACAAACAATCAACACTTTTGTTCAGTCGTTAGAATGAAAAAGCCAAACATGTCATTTGGTTTCAGGTTTCAGTCTCTATTCAGTTTTCAGAAAAATTCAGGCCTATTCAGTCTTCAGATAAAAAAACAAACGACTCCTAAGTTGAAAATGTAAATATGTAATGTCACCAAACAAGACAATAAGAAGAATTCATCATTTCTTTAATAAAAGATCGGTAAAAACTGAATAGAAAAGAAAACAACACCTTCTTAATAATTCCGTGAGTGTCATAAGCAAGTCGTGCATCCACTTCAGTTGAAACCCGACCAGGTACTAGCTTTGCCAAATCACCACCAACATTTACCAAGGCCTATACATGCACCTCCCACTGTCAACCTTATCACTAGTCAATCAAAGAAAAAAAATGAAAAAGCACATGTATTTCATGACAAGGAATAATAAAACCAACCTTGTTAAAGAAACAGGACAATCGCAATGCAGAGTTTTCAAGCTTACAACACCCGGAATCCGCCAAAGCCATGTCCACAGCATTCTATAAAGAAACAAAAATCAAAGATAGTTTGGCATTTCCGCATTTCTTCTCTAAGTATATGCATATTAGCTTTTCTTATCAAATGAATTTGAAATGCTTACTCTAAAGATAGTATCAGGGAGGCTACAAATGCCCAAAAGGAGGGAGGAGCTGACAGTAGCAGCAGTTGGAGGGAATCTAAATTTACCAAACAAAAAATATAAAAAATTTCAACAAAAAAAAAAACATAAGTTAGGGATCTCATGGGTTTCCAGTTCTGTTTGATTTAAGTATTTACTAACTAAAATAAAGCAGAAAATATAGAAAATGTATATACAATTAAAAGAGACAGATTATTTGAGAACAAATTGAAAAGTTAAGACCTCTCGAAATCATCGAAAATGACAGTGTCAGGAACTATCTGGCTAAAGCTAGATACCGAATCCAACTCCGTACTCAATCCTTCAAAAGAAAAGAGAAAACAATCCACATCGAATAAAAATAATCCACAAAGCGAAGATCTGAGTAAGAAAAAGGAAGAGAACTGACCAGCATCAATCGAAGAAGAAGAAGAGCGAATAAGAGGAAACGACCTCCGAAAGTTGAAGTGTACAGTCGACAGCAGCCTCAAATTTCTTCCCTATAATAATAAAATTTGAAAAAATTAAAAAAAAAATAACAATTATAAAAAGAAGAAACATTTATAGAATTATCCATTAAAGTAGAAAAAAGTTACCTGGAGAGAAGAGGAGGAGGTGGAGGAGAGAGCTGAAGAGGGCGGAGATTGCAATGTAATTGACATTTTCTATTACTCTGATGCAGATCAGTAACTCGCCTCATCATAATCAAAATATTATATATATACTGTATATTGTTTTTCTTACTTTGTCTACTTAATTTAATGTTATTAAATTATTAAGTGGATAATATATCTGCGCATATTTGGACACGACCCCAGCATTTTGCTTCATTTTTTTTTTTTTTAGATTCGACACTAATGGAATAATAGTGAATAATCTCAGTTAAATAGGCTCATATTTATATCGAGTTAAATCCATAATTTTAATAATATAGACATGAAAAGTATATCAACTAATTTTTATCTAATAAAAAGAAATACAATCACAAATATTTATCAACAACATAGACCGTGTATCTAAATATATATGAAATACAACAATAGTAGTTGCTCATAGAATTTATCTATTCCATCACATTAATAACCACAAATAAGAATGACAAATAAAACAAGATTGAGAAGCCTACCGAGGACATTAGTTTTATTTAGTGTAGTTCAAATAAGTTCACGTTGAAATTGAAAGAGTTAAAGTGCAATGTGAGTGACGTGGACTGCTTAATTTAAACAAATATTATGTGGAGCCTTTTTCGGATAACAAGTAACAGCTTACTTGTGCATGTCTTGTGTTGAAATGACCCCTCTGAACGCACTACATTACTCATTATCAGGTAGTATTTGTAATAGCTATATATATTTAATTGATCGATATATCACGTAAAATTTATATTTTATATAAAATTAAATATTTATATGATTATCTTCTATAAAACTAAATGTGTTAATCATAACGCATTTAATATGATATTAAATGCTTACCATATGCTTTTAGATATGAGGCCTCAAAAATCTTTTCTCATATATGGGAAACCATACTAAGACATATCTTTATTAGAGCTTCCCCGGCAGCCCGCAACCGCTTGCCGGGAGGGTCATCGTAAACAGGCCATTACCTTAGCCGTTTCTTTCCCCGTTTTATTCCTTTGGATGCCTCCCTTAAAATGATATGATATCACAACCGAAAATTAAATTATTTTTAAATACTTTTAGTATAATATATTTTTTAAGTAAATGCCTTGAGTAAAACCATCTTGTTTTACATCTAAGTTGCGTAGTAAACAAATCATTTAATGAATTAAGGAAGAAATAAAAAATATTCAATTAAATTTGTTGAGTGAGTATGTTATAGACTTTTTGGTTTCATAGAATAGAATCTTTAGTGAGAAATTAACAATACTACTTGACTCTGTCATGTACTAAAAATGTGGTTAATGTGAGGTTATAAATAATAGAAATCATCGCTGCATTTGTATATCAGGAATTTCTTGTTTTCTCAAACAGACCATGGGTTGTTTTGTCGACTCTCTTGATCAAATTCATTTTTTTTATTATAGAGATGGAATGACCAACAAATAAATCAAAACAGTGTTGTCCTTCACTTGAAGAAATTGAATAGAGAAAAAGGAAAAATTGCTGTTGTTAATATCAAAGGGGAAAACCATTTCTTGCATTTGTGCTTTTGATGGTAACATCTTTTCTCGCATTTTCCGCCCTGTTCATCAACAAATCTATACCCTGTAACACCCCCCCGACCCAAATTCACTCGGACTGAATCGGGGAGCGCTACCGGATATGGAAAACAAATTTCAAAACAAAACTTTTAAGTAATGATCCAAATAAATATTTAAATTATGGTCCAAAAAGATTGTCTGAAAATTTCGCCAGAGTTTCCTCTGTTTTTCTGACTTTCCAAAACCTGTTTTCACAACTCATAAAATCCACACTTCTATAATCTTAAATCAAATTGCGCGCACCCTTCCATATCCAGTGCGACTTACCAAAACAAATTATATCAAAATACTATTACATATTCAACTTTAAAAACATTAAAATCCATGGGCCCAAATATTACAAAACATACATAAAAACTAAATACCATTTCAAATATTTACAAAAAACATTCTTGTCTATGCATGCCGAGATAATACATATAAAACATCAAATATGTAGTAGGCTACCAAAAATGCAGGAGTGATGTGACTCTGATCACTATCTCAGCAGATTCTACTCTTTCTGATCCTTGTCCCCTTCAACAATTCTTTTACCTGCGTGTGAGAAAACTCAACACGCTAAGCATATAGCTTAGTGGGTGTACAGAAAACTATAGTTCCACTTACATTGTAATATCATTTAAATCATCATCAAAAATATACTGACAAATAAATAATCAATTTGGGGCTCAATTCAAATCAAATACAAGTCAAAGCATATACAGATCATATCACATTTCTAATTTCATTTCAGGCTCCTGATATACTAAACATACTTTTTGGACTGGATTACGGGCTATACAAAACAGAGTTGGATACCAACGGAGGACCCGCTGCGTATCCCATATACATATCAGAGTTGGACACCAACGGAGGACCCGCTGCGTATCCCAGATCAAATTTCCCAACCCGCAAGGGGTGGTACCTCTATCAACATATAGGCGTAGTACTACTCAGAGAACCCAATTGACATGTCAATCTCCTATATCCATATCTATGTCTACATATATCAGAGCCAAATTATTTTTCGAAAATCATATAACAGAACAGAATCATCAATTTACATACTGAAATTATATCCAAATCAGTATACACATTTTCGGAATTCGAATCGCATCAAAATACATATACAAACAAATTACAAACTCATTTCCAAAAATATTTCTGAATCCAGAAATCACTTCAAATCACATTTAAAATCACGTGCAATTATATATCATAAATCCATAGTAAATCCAAATGCCCCGAATCACTTTTCGAAACAAATCGCAAAATCATATATATTTTAATAATATTATCCGTAATATCGAAAATCAATTCGAAATATTTTTTTCGTAAACCATAGTACGGATCCAGAATATTTCAAATACATATAATCCAAATCAGTAACAATATATATATATATATATATTCACAATTAAAATCATATATTCACTTTCCTTCTCCTTCTTCTTCCTTTCCTTTCTCTCTCTTCTTTCTCTCTCCTCTCACGCGATCTCTCTTCTTCTCTCTTCTATCTTCTGTCTCGCCGCTCTCTGTCTCTTGTTTTCTTTTGTTTTCTTTTGAGACACTGTCATCTTTTGTTTTTGTTTTTTTTGTTTTTTGTTTTTAATTAATTCTCCTTGTGTGTAAACACTCACACACATACTCACATACATATATAAATATCTGCCTAATTATCATATGCTCCCTTGAACTTCTTAAAATTCTCCAATGACACAAATTTATTCATAATCACATTCCATCTCAATAATTATTCCAAAAATATTCCATACTTATCCAATTACCAAATTGATTTCACCAATATTCAATTGCACTCATTATCATCCAAACGCACCATAAAAATAATATACTTTTCATAATTACGGAAAATTTTGGGGCGTTACATACCCTGCTCGACCCTTGACAATGATTTGTAATCGTATAAAATCAAATTCGATACCATAGGTTAACTGTAATTTAAATATGAGATGATGAATTCTTAATCTTATGCAATTATACACAACATTCAACATAAACAGCTAGATTTCGGAAAATAGATTACATTAGGACAATTGCTAAATATATATATATATAAAAAATAAAAATTAATAACCAACTTGAAATGAAAAGAAAAAGAAGAAAACACTAAAACCATTCAGGGGAAGAAAGGCTTTACAAGGAGCAAAAGAAAATATAAAATAACTATTTAATAATAAATAATTTGAAACAAGGAATAATTGAAATTGGCTTCACTAAGACTGCAAATTAGGTAGCCACTCCAAACGCGTTTTGATTTTTATTTGGAATTAATTGTCAATCCTCTCAATGTAGACTACTAGTGTATCTGTATGCTCCTCTTGTATGATTTTATGGCTCATTCAGCTTCTTCCATCTCACCAAAGATGAGAGAAATTCCTTCACCTGCAAATAAGTTTTACTCGGGATGGTCAGCTTACCAACATTTATTGCAACACCAAACCAGTACTGATGCTTCCTTTTTATATTATATCAAATTAGAGCAATTAAATGCAAGATTTTTTGTATAAAGCAGAATTCTCAACCTCTGAAGTGTCCCTCAGAGAGTAAAATGCATTGGTTTCTTTGGGGACAGAAGACACAAGGATTCCATAACCTCGATTCCCTTCCCGTAAAACCTGAGATATAAAATTGGAATTTCTTATTATTACCTAATCTGTTAAACACCAACCTACACTGAGCAATCGTATCAACTCTCAAGAACCCTTCCCAAGAAATGAAATTGAAGTGGTAATACCTTAAATGCATCTTCATCAGTCCTATCGTCTCCAATATAAATTGGAAGCACATCATCGCTGTTACTTAGCCCTGCACAACACATGATAATCGGAATATGTTATGATCAAATTCTGCAAAAGTGTTAATAGGGAGATATTTATAATCAGAAAGGAACAGAAAAGTACCAAGAGATTCAAGCACAAAATCGACTGCTTTTCCCTTATTCCAGTCAATCACAGGACGGACCTCTAAAACCTGAAAATTCAAGCAAAACAAGTCCGTTAGAGATTGAAGTCTCAAACTACTATAACTTGGTTCTGGACAACCAGACCAAGATGAGGAATGGAGAAATTAATCTATAGCAATCCAACTGAAATACCTTCCGCCCGTGAGTTAAATGCAATTGAGGGTAGTCTTTAAGAATATCATGCACACACTGAGCTATTGTAGGCCAATTCTGAAGTCAAAAAGAAGCAGAAAAAATTACAAAATTTTACCAAGAATCTATGCAGTAGCTAATTTTGATGAAATAAACTAGCTATAATATCATAAGCTATAAAAATCTTCACCTTCTCTTCTACATTACGGTAATGTACAGAAGCACAAAACTTATGATTCTCAACGGTTGCGCCTTTGATACTTTTAGTATTTTCGATGAGGGTTTTAAAAACCTGCATAAACAGTAGAAATATAGAATCAGTTTTTCCCATAGTAGTAGAATTATCATATGCTGCATCTATAAACGAGAACACAAACATTATGTACCTCGTCAATCATAGGTATAAATTCTATAGCAGGCTGGAAGAGATTTCCCTCCTTACCCTACCACATCGAAACAGAGAACGATCAACGTACTGTTTCATGAAATTAAGTTTGAACAGAACAAAATCCTCAGAATTTGAATCTTTTTACAACGGGGTTGATAGATAAGGTAGCTGCAATGGCCTAATTATTTCTTACCAAATGGTCAGTAGATTTAATAGAGTTTGGATGGTCAGCAGACAGTGTGTGGCTGACAGGGCCCATAATGTCCATCCCATGACTACCAGCATAATAGAGTTCTGTTAGTCCTACCAACTCATAAACCTGATAAAAATTCATTGAATCAGACCCTAACAGTAGCCAGATTGATAACTTTGTAAACATAAAAAAAAAAAAAAAAGAAGCTTGATGCATCAAATTCTTAAATTAACAAATGCGGTTCCTCCAGCTACCTTATCACGGCTTCTTCCGCTAATAATTGCTGTTGGAAAATACTTTGCAACATCTCTTACAGCAGAACGCATCTACACAATAATTTGACTAGTTTCAATAGGAAGACATACAAGGCAGTAAAGATAAATTTTCAAAAGGAAGAAATAAATTCTAATACACTTCACACAACAAATTAAGTGCCAAGTCCTTACACAATCTGACATAATGGCACGATCTGGATCATCAACTATTGGAGAAAGAGTCCCATCATAATCTAAGAAAATAGCAATCTTTTTGTTCTCTGCATAACTTGAAATTTGCTCAAAAGAGTTAAGAGCTGATGGATACTTAAGCTGCACAATCAGAAGAAAAAAATAAGAACAACAGCACAACAAGTAATATAAATATACTGCTAGAACAAGAAACGTCAATTAGTGAAAATGATGGTTGTTACCAGCCAACAGCAGTAGGCAAATTCAGAATCATCTGAAGTGACTTCAGAATTAAAAAATTTATTGAGCTTCTTCCGAGGAGGCGATGAGGATTTCATGGCATCCAGCCAGCCATTGGACCTAACATCATCCAGCTTTGCATGTTTTTTTCTTGTGACAGTAACATACTTACCAGAGAAGGATGTTCCTGCCTGAGAGAATGGCAGCAAACTAGAATGCATGCCTAGTCTTGACTTGTTCAATGGCGCAGGTTCAGTCAGAACAGGAGATGCATGATTTGACTTCAACTCCATTGACTCCAGATTACTTGCAAGCTACTTATGATCTATAAACTATTGTATTGTTTATGATATTGATACTGACAGACACTAGGTCAAATACAACTATGAACCTTAATCTGATTTTTTTTTTTTCCTTTACCCAACCCTTTTGTCGATGAAAAACCACCTCTTCAAAGTTTTCTTGTCACTGCAGTTTGGTGAGCAGTCCATCAAGCGAAGGCTTCCTGAAAACTGATAATGAAAACAATGAATAAATTAAAATTAGTACAATAATACATCTTCAAAGCAAGTACCATAACAACATGAGGTTCAAAATATTTTTTGTACCTTCTCATCTCCAAAGCTAAACCGCATTTATAGCAGGTCACTGAACATTATTTGTGGAAATGTCCTTGATAAGGATGACCAAAATCACATCACCCTGAACAACAGTAGATAGAGAGGCATCATCATCATCATTATCATCATGAGAGTCCCAAAGATCTTTGTTTTTTTCTCACGCACATACACTTAAAAATAAATTAACTACAACTGATATATGCTGAATCACACTTGGTCAAAATGGATATTCAAGTCATCAATGCTGTTAAAACTAAAGCTATTAACTTCTCCACCCCAGCAAATGAAGACGACAATGCAGCCCAGAAAATAATAATAATCCAGCGAGAAAATATAATAAATAAGATGTTCAGGTGCAGTCTGCCCAATCCCTATATTAATGTCTTTGCTATCTGTATAAACTTAATTATAAAAAGTGTAAAAATCAAGAATATTACATATGTCAATTAATGAAAATTGAAATCCTAAAAGAAATTATATAAAAATTAATCCCATCATCTCCAATATTAATTTATCCTCCACCTCACCCACGATGACACATGTCACTTGTTAATTATAATCAATTAATCATCATCCATCTAGGTGCATCTGGGGTATTAAAAAATATGAACACCCAATAAAAATGTCAGACTCACCAATTTCATAAATTCAATACATTTATAATAAATATATGTATACAAATATATATATATATACACATGATATTGATACCAACAGCGGGCCTGTGTAGGCCCAAAACGTAATTTCACTTGTAGATCTAGTACATCACTTTCAAAGTTTGATAAAATAATTAAAACATGACAACAATAAAAATACTTAATTTTTTGTTGCAATGAAAAGACAATGCAACTACCAAAACGGCCATGATCTCCAAACCCTCACCATGGAAATGAATAAAACAATTAAATAAAGAAATGGAGACCTTTGTGTCTGTGTGTATTATATGAATATTGATCAGCTAATTGCAGCCATTAATTAGGTCGATGTTGATGAAACTCCTGGGCCCTAAACAGCCTATATAAATAATAGAGTTGGTCATTCAAAAACATTTCAACTTCTGTACCCTAGCCATATAATAGCCAGTTTAGAGCAACCGAAAACTACATGAAAACTTAATACTAAATTAAAGAAAATTAAGAACAAATGCGCCGTCAAAATCAAAATCGTCTCACTTTTTTCTTTAATCAATATATGTACAGCTGCACAACTACAAACAATAATGGATCTTCTATTCTGTGGCTAAAAATATTAATTCAGAAAATCAATTCGTCCAACACCATAGGCCCTAAATAGTCAGAAAACTGGCCATCTAAATTCTAAAGAAATGGCCCCCACCACAAGCCTGTAAACAATAATAATAATAATAATTCATGAAAACAATAACCATTATTCATATTGACTTTGCAAAAATGAAGAATTTTTTTCGTGAATCCATACATACTTGGAAGTTTATGTGCATTCCCCGCCAGAAAAAAATAACCGTAAAGATTGAGAAATCATTTAGCAGAAATCATATTACAATATATCAAATAATATAGAAATCATTTAGCAGAAATCATATTACAATATATCTAATAATATAAAAACCATAAGTCTATGTTTGTGACATTGATTCCAACAGCATTTTGTATTTCCATTTCGACAAATAGAAGAAAGAAAACGTACCTGAATCAAATGGAATTGAAACGCTTAGGCTTGTCTTTGAAAAGTGGAGAGGTTTATGAGAAGGAGAGAGAACGAAATGAAGAAAAACAGAAAACCCTAAAGAGTCGAGAGAAGGGGGGGCAAAATGTGAATAAATATAGAAGAGAAAGGGAGAGGAAAAGAAGGAAGGAAACGGAGGCGTAAATGTTGGGTATTTATAGAGTTTCATATTCTCTCAAAGACGTGTTTAACAAGACAACCTGGTTCTTCATTTGGGAACAACAGTTCTCTTTTTTCTTTTTTTTTTACCTTTTCTCTCCTTTTTTTTTTTTTTTCAATTTTACTAATTTGATTTTAAAACTTCAATTATAATGCTGACCGACACGTGTAAGGGAAGGCCTTGAATGATTATTAGAATGATCCACCTCTGAGTCTCTGACTGTATCTGAGTGACGTGCCCACGTGTCACCCTATACAGTTGGCAGTCCTCGTCGTCGGTGACCTAGATTTTTCCTTTTATTTTCTGAGGTCTTATTTTGATAAATTAAATTTTTAAAAAATATAATTAATAACCAAAGAAAAAGAAAAAGAAAAAAAGAAGTCACGTGTTAAGAGATGGAAGATTTTGGTATCACGTTCGAAATTTTACAAAGTTTATAAAAAGTGGTTTTGCTTTTTACGGCTCAACTTACACTAATCTCGTGAGGGATGTCACGTGGCCAGTGACCCGAGCTGGTAAATTAGCTAGCGGTTTAATATAATATTAGCAGGAAAAGAAGAAAAATAAATTGGGTGATTTTGAAAAATGGATCGAAACGGTGGCAGACCAGAGATTGGTTGGGTGCTGTTTTCTTGATTATCACACAGTGGAATGAATCTTCTACTATTATTCACGAAGTACTAGAAGATTTGCTAGTGGTTGGGTCGGAGCATGCCTCTGTAAGTCATTTTGACTTTAGGTTGTGTTGTTGCTACTCTCAATTCATTTTTATTTACATGTTAGTGGAAGACTTTTTTTTTTTAATTGTTATTATTATTATTATTGACAAAATTACAATTATTTTTGTTTCCATTTTTTAACAATATTCATGAATGCAATTATTAATTAAGAAGTTTTCAATATGGAAAAAGGAAAGCACTTTTTATAAATAATGAAAGCACTTTTTTTTTTCCAAATATCTATTATAAATAATAATAAGCATTAAGTGTGTGTTGGGGATTGTTGTTGCTTGACAAATAATCACATTGTTTTATAAGTTTGAACACAAAAAGTGTTTGGAATACTTTTCAAAATCTATTTATTTCATAATTTATTCATCTATTCCACAACTTATGAAATGACCATAATATTCTTATTACTATGTTTGTTTTTTTTTTTCTTCTAACTACTGAATAAAAATGTTGATTATTTATTTTTTTAAAATAAAAATATCTGGATAATGATAAATTTATAAATATATTAAATGTAAGAATGATAATTATGAAAGAAAATATTATAATTATGATTCAGTAATTAGGTGTTAAATGATAAGTCGGGACTTTTAACTTTTTATTCTAAGGTGTTTTTTAACATTTTTAAGTTGTTTGACCATTTAAAAAAATAAACAAAAACAACTTAATGTATCAAATTCAGACCTGTTAAGTGTTAAGTGGAAAAAATAAATGACCCACTACCTTTTATTTTAAGTTATTTTTTTTTAACATTTTTAAGTTGTTTGATTAAAAAATTAAAAAATAACTTAACGTGTCAAATTCAGACCCGTTTAAGTTACGAGTGGAAAAAACAAACTACCACTTAAGCTACAACAATCCTTAACATCTGAAGCATAATATATGCAGTAAACGATCCTCAATAAAATTCATGCCCAAATAATGTAGTATATGAGTTATAATTGTTATTTTAATCATAAGATGATTTGGTGATTAATGTGTTACTTATAACTCGTAGTCCACGACATCTTAGTACGTAATTTGGATATACTAACAGTAATTTATTATTATTACTTTGGAATGAGTAATGTTATATTGTTCAAAAAATTCTCAAATTCTTTGCTCAAATATTGTGATAAGATGATATGTAAATGCTACATTAGTTGCGTACAATTGCATTACATGGAAGCTATACATTATCTCACCACATTATTTAGGTTAAAGTTTTTATCAGCTCACCACATCATTTAGCCAAAAAAAAATTATATTATTTTTCTTTTATAACTCACAATACTAGACATTCTATAGTTATATTTTATAAATTTATTCACTATTAATCACATTGTTAATTAAAATGCAAGCGCTAATAAGCTTTTCTTTATAAAATATGAGTGTTATTGTTGAAATTTATACTAAACATGACGTCAACTTTTTAAATTACCTTTGAATAGTAGGGTGATTGAGCAATGTGCATGAAAGTTCCAAGTAATTTATGCAACATGACTTTTGATTAATATAATGTTTCATACAAATAAAATACTTTCTTGGTAGATTACCGAAATAGACTGAAAATAATATAATGTTTCGTTTCTTTAATTAACCACATAAGACGGCACAAAACAATGCTTTGAATCAATGACTATTGACTAATAATAGCTGATTCGTTTTTGAAATTTAAAACATCGAGACAAATTAACGTTTGAATTCTAACAGCATTGGGATTTGGGAACCTTAAATAATTTATTTCTCTCTCAGACCAGGTGACTTCCAACTTCCAAATTTGACTTGACATCTCCAAACTCACACACCTGTATTTCTACCGACTGATTACAGTTTTTTTATTCGAATAATTATAATTAATTTAAAATTAAATATCGAGATACGACTCGAACTCACTAGTTACAACCTTAAAAATATAAGTGTAAGGAGCAAATCAGTGGGCCAACCTCATCTTATTATTATTTTTTTTTTCATTTAGTGATTTCAATTTTTTATGATTCTTTTTTTTTAAGCAATTTTTTTTTATGATTCAAAAATCACAAGTTTTTGTTATTGACAATTCTTTTATTATTATAGTTTTTAATTTATTAAGAAAAAACTAATGTATTTTGATTTTCGATATAATTTTATATAGCACAAATCTTATTATATACAAAATAAATGAACTCTTATTATTATTATTTTAAAAAAAAAATGTTAATATATCCTTAAGGAACATTTTAAGAACTCAAAAAGTGAATAAAATTGTACCCTCCAAAAAATAAAAGTGAATAAAGTTATATATTAATATATTTAAAGAATAAATATAAATTATTTATTTAATTTATTAGTACTTAATATGTGCCCTTAGAATATACCGGCAGTTTTCATTTAAAAATTTATTTTTATTTGTTTAAAGAATTTAAGAATTTATATTTCTACAATATACATAGCTCGGAACGATAAATATCTTCTACTACTATATGAGTAGAAACTCTCTGTGATGATATTTGAACCTCTCCACCACAGATGTACACTACTCATTTGAATACATAATGAGTTGATATGCATTATGCATTCACCTCTTATATTGTCTAAGTCATAATATAGAAATACGATTTACGGTTCATTTTAATTATCAAATCAAGATTAGATATATTAATTAATTTTAAAAGATTTTATGTAATACCACCGGCATAAAAAAAGGACCCATATGTTACTTATGTCAACCTTTATTAGGTAGACACAGATTTAAAATTAGAAAGGTTACCAAATAATAAAAACGTTTTTTTCTAAAAAGTTATTTCAGGCTATCATTTTCATGGTGAGATTGAAATAAAAACACAAATATAGTAGGTAAAGGTTGGCATTTCTTAACCACATCAAGCCTCGCCAACTAATAATTTCAGGTGATACCAAACAAATCCCATCTACCTTCATGAAATATATTATACGATTCGATCATGATGTGACTTTTCCATCTAAAATACAAACAATTAAATCACTGTTACAAAAGGAAACATGCATGCGCGGTGTTTGATTGCAGGTTTAGTACACTAGTACTATTGGCTTTTGCATGCCTGTATTTTTTATTTATTTTTGTACATGAAGCATTGTTTGCGAGCATCAAATTTCAATAGTGAGAGGGCAGTTTTTTTACTTGGCTGGTTGCCTGTTGCCACGGTGGGTTCAGACTTCAGAGTACGTTTTGGTTTATATGTCAGGAATTATTACTATATACATTGACCAGACACTGCGAATTCACTCTTTTCTTTTTCTTTTTCTTTTTTAATGAGAGACAATTTTTATAAAACCTCATGTGTGAATGAAAAAGTATACCAACCAAGCCGGATATCAAAAACATTTCTACAAAATATCTTTGAAAGATCATAAAATCTTTTTGATTCCAAGTTGTAACAAAACTTGAAGGTAAGAAGATTCAGTTTTCAAAATTTTATTTTATAGATCCACAATTTTGTTATATTATAGATGAAGGATGCTGTAAGAATTAACGTTTGATTGTAAGGATCAAATTTTTTTGTCTTGATTGATTTTTAAATCACAATTAATTAATTAATTTGTGTTGCTATTACAGTAGCAGGCACGTTTCTTTTTAGAAGAAAACTCAAAACTACTTTTTATTTGTTTTGTTTGAGGGGTCGTGACATTAAGAGGAGTATTTAATTTGTGTTAGGATCATGAAGCGCATATTAACCAAGTGTACAAAATTTGTAAATATCTTTGATATATTCTTCTTCTTCTTCTTCTTTTTTCCTTTTCTCTCTCTTTTTATAAAAATAATATTTAATATAATATTTCACGCTGCGCATTTAGTGATCCATCTTGACAGATTTCGATAGACTTGTTACTAACCCTATAATTGTATACTTAAAAAACATGGGTACTAACCGTGGGCATAGGTTAGGTTAGGTTGGTTTTGACTATACCAAACCAAACTGTTATTTAATCGGTTAAGTAATTTACAATCTACACCAACCTTAATTATTAAATCAAATCAACCCAATTACTAAACCCATAAAAATTAGTTTGGTTTTTAACCTAAAATAGCTTAATTTTGGTATATATTTTCATTTGCTTTGAATTTTCAAATTGTTCCATTACCAAATTTATAGATTAAAGTTAATATAATATAATTATATTTTAAATAATGATTTGAGTTGGATTATTTGGTTTAATAGAACACAACCCACAAACCAATCGACTTGTTTTTAAGCAAACCAATAAATTTTTTTTATTTAACAAAATCAAAAACTGTTTAAATTGGTTTAGTTTTGGATGGATTGATCGATTCAACAGTTTGGGTGCTTGCCCGTAATGGGTATTGACGAAATTTTTTAAGGTATAACACTAATTCAATAATGGAAAACTTAATCAATATTAATGTTAATTACTATTAATCGTGTTTCCTAATTTTTAATAAACTTTACACAAATTGTTATTGAAAAATAATTTGCATGAAAAGGTTTAATACAACAAAAATCACTGTTTCCATGCGTGATAACATGATGATTTAGCTTTGTATAAGAACAAAAAAAAAAATGTTGATGATTAACGATGAAAAACACGTCTGCGTTTATTACGAAACAAGAAAGTAGGGTCAACGGAGCCACTTCTGATACACGAGGTAAAACATTGTCCACAGTGTAACAGACAAGTGACACGTGGCCCCACAAGGCACTTTAATTTAGGGGGTACACACGGTTGGCACTGTACGTCCAATCATTGACGTTACGTGCTGACGTGGACATATACTTTTTAAAGATGGGGACTAACTACTAGTAGGCTCCGGTTAGGGGCACTTTTTTGGTTTTGACATTTTGCGAGAGGCGGGTCCCACCACGACTACACAAATTACGAAGAAAGTTGCCGGATGACTGGGCGGTGATGTGATTCCAAACAGGGAACTGAGTCAGTGCTGACGCGGACCAATCACTAGAAGGTCGTCTCGGTGAAGAAAAATAACGCAATGGAAGTAGAGAAATTCGAAAATCAAAACCCAAGACAGTGGTGCGGCTGCATTTTAAGACTATACTATATACATGTCCTCACTCGGAATCTTCTTTCTTTGCCGTATGTTTTAAGTTTTCTATTTTTTATTTATTTATTTATAATATAATATGTAGTATTTTTCTCTCCGCAGTTAATTTTCATTTATTTTGACAACAGACTCGTGGACTTCTCATGCTAACAAGGAAGATGCACAGTGCCCACAAATGAAAGTTATGTGGTCAAATCAAGAGCCTATACACTAATAATAAGAGAAAGAGGCTCAGGCCAGCGTTGATTGTAGAATAGGCGGTGCCCAACAATTTGGTATTGCAACAATTTTTTTATTCATTATTCCTTATCAAAAAAAAAAAAAAAAACAATTTTTTTATTCATTATTGACCACACATTTTGGTTGGTTGTTTTGGTTTAATTATTCAAATCATACGACTTTCTAAAGGTATTCAAGTCCTTTTTTAAGTTCCTTCCAAAAAAAAAAAAAAAAGAAGACCTACTCATTTTAGCATCATCGTGATTCTTTGAAAGAAACTAGATCCTACCTTCATACATTGCACTTCTAGCTCATTAATCTAATTAAGACTAGCATAAATAAATACAGGACAAAAAAAAAATATAAAAAGACTTTTAGTTATGTAAACATGGGTTAAATTTATTTTGATTCCTATCTTTTTTCGGATTATTACTTTTTAATCAATATTATCTTTTTTATTCACATGGTCTCTTAACTTTGTAACAATCTATTATTTTAGTTCTCCTAACTAAATTTTTAACATACAAATATGACAGAATATTTATATTAACCATTTTTCGCTTAATTTTAAATGATCAAGTTAAAAATACAATTTTACCCTTTATTTTTTAAAATATAACAAATTAACCTTTATTTATTATACATCCAATAAGAATATAACATTAATACCAAAATTAAAAATCTTTAAGAAATAAAAAAGATCAGTACAATTATAACTAATTCATAAAAATTTAATTATTTAAAATAATATTTTAAATTAATATTAAATATAAAAAAAATTTATGTATGATATAAATTATAATAAATTAATTTTTTAAAGATAAAATAAATTATTAAGAGTAATTTTTAATTATTTTTAAAATTATTATTTTTCTATATTTTATTTTTTCGGTTGTTATTATTTAATTTTTATTTATTTTTTAACCTTAATTTTTATTTTTATATCTAACCACTGAAATACCCTAAACACCATTAAATTTGACCAACTGTTGATTAATAGAATGACTAAATTGATGAATTTTTAAAAAGTTTGTGACCACATTAGATAAAAAAGAAAATATCGGTTAAAAAATAATAATTTTAAAAAAAGTTAGGAATTAAAATAAATTTTATCCTATATAGATTAATAGGATCCAAGAGGCTGCTGATTTTTTTAGCATGAAATGTGGTAGGCTTGTACACAAAGATGTGGAATTAATTTTTGTCGACCCTACAAGACTATCAAGTTTTAGTGTCTTTTTATCATTTGTAAGTGCATGCACCAATCTGGTTCAAAAAAAGGAAAGAAACTCTTAACATTATTTGTAAGCTATGCATATACAGTACAAGTGACCTTTCACTAATTTAGTATAGCTACTTTGAATATAAACAGAGACCACAAAATTATTAAGACAAATATATATATAGGGGGAGAATTGACAGGTGGTTTCTAGCTAGCTTTCTAATGAGTAATGACAATTTTCAATCAATTATTTGATTTTACATCTATTTCTGTCGGCTACTTGGTGGTTTTGTCATATGCCCATGTGACAAATTTTTGTAATATTTCTTTATCAATCCAGGAGAGTCCAACGACTTAATTAATTTATTAATGTTCTCGTGGAACATGTTCTAAGCTTCTCAATTTTCGGATTGGAGAAGAGGGCAATTAGGATCATTAAATTATAATTAACAAGGTGTTAGGTTTCGTGTGGGAGTTGAAACTGAATAAAAATAGCATGGACGATCCACATTAGTGTTACGTTTATGGTTTTAGTTTATTGCGTACTTTTTTTTTAAAATCTAATTGTGAATATGTTAGGGATCAGTCAAAACATAATAAAATCAATCACCCACAATCAAGTACACTACATACACAGTCCGAATACCTAATCCTATCACCGGGAGCTATCTATTTACTCACATAATATCAGTAAAAAAAAAAACTCATGCATTCGAGGTAAGAAGGAATTTGTTAGTTTTGATTGGATTTTGATAACTGCCACAACACATTAACTATAAGTATCTTAAAATACAAACGTTAGTAGATGCCCTACTCTATTATTTATATCGACAATAGAGCTTCTTCTCTAGTCTCTGGTCTAGCTACTTCATTAATTTCCAAAACCATAATTGTTTTGGCAAAGGGATTACATATTAAACATATGAAATATATATATGAATCATCAGTAAACAGCTTCTAAATTTTTATCAAATCATAAACAGATGCTTATATCTAAATTTTAGTGAGAGATCCATGAGACAAGCTCATGATATAGTCAGGCTTAGTTATATTCAAAGTAAACAAAGCTGAATTAGCATCTAAGACAACTCACACTATACAACCAAGGTAACATATCTGTTCTTCTGTGCTCAGAGAACTGCATGCCTTGCTATTAGAATTAACTATCTAATCCACACAGTACTTAAAGCCCGTTTCAAATGCCTCCCTTACTAAAATGCAACTGGTATTGTGAGGGAAGATGGCGATGCGGGGGCGGATAAGAGTATCAGGAAACAGAACCCTTTAATCAAATTTTTAATTTGCAAATTGATTGAGTAGATAAGGATTAAGGAATCTTCCCTGACATGCATTGCCTCATCATCAACTGGAATAATCAATTCCAAATTGTATCTATATCTTCTATATAATATATTACATAAGCATATCGGCCAGTACTTCCATTTCTGATTTCTCTATCTGTGCAACTATTCTAAAATATTCCTGGTTTGCCCCAAAATAAACCTGTACGCTGTACTTTGTTTCCATTCTATCCAGGTGACAGAATCAGCAACAATTATATAGTAACATGATATCGCTGCTAACTTCAGGTGATTAGTACTACTGTTTGGTCTTATTATGAGAATATGTTATCTAATTAACTACATAGAGTTCACTTTGGAAAGAACACTCATATTAAAATAATCTAAAGCAGTGGCTAGAGCTAATAATTTTCCTGCTTCTGTTGATGATCAGCTGGAAGTGATGTTTTTTCTCCCTACATAGATTTTGTTAAACTATATTAACAACAGACATATTGTTACCTATTTCTGAGGATTGAAACTTGTCTAAAGTTGTTGCATATCAAGGAGTTTTTTTTTTGTCTTCATTTGTTGTTGAAATCAATATCTATGTCTAATGTCTAGCTTCTCACTCAAGTCCACTATTAGAACAAACCCATTGTAATTGACTGATCTGTCTGAGGCAAAGCACTAGCTAGGTCTGTAATGCTTCTATTTCTTAAGACTCCCCCACTAACATGAACCTAATCTCTACTGATATATATATATATATATATATATATATATATAGTAAATCTACAACAAAGATTCAGAAGAATTAATGCTATGAAATTCGGATGGATTAATTCAGAGATACACTTATCTTCTTAATGCAAAAATCAAAATGATGAAGTTAAGAGGATTAAAATTCTCACAATTGCTATCATGCAAAAGAAATGTATGCTAAGAGTAACAGCACTAAAGACATTAAAAATCCAATACTGCATAACAAGTTAAGGCCTCCTATAGAAATGGGCTGGATCTGCATATCCATATTTATTGGGCCACAAGTGCTACAATGAAGTGATGGTCTTGAATCTTGAAGGTGCATCAGACTCATGTTACATAGAGAAAGACCAATTGACTAGAAATTCTTCTTCTCAATAATTCATTGCTTCAGAGATCATCCAAACAGCAATGCTATGAAATACAAGAGAAAATATGATTGAAAAGGAAAAGATCAAAAACCAAGATGAAACCCTCCAGTGATGGGGAGTTCTTTGGTGCGTTTGAATTCAGCAATCAAATCCGGGTCCCTAAACCCAACAAGAAATTGGGCCAAAGCTTCAAGAAAGAGAGCGGCCTGATAAACAGTCAAGGCACTAACAATCTCAGTGATCACGCTCTTCCTTAATCTGTTGGCATCCATGAAAACAGTCACCATCTCCACCATTTCCTCCTTCATTGCCTCCTCAATAACACTTTTGATTCCCTCCCTTTTTCCCTCGTAAAAGCCCACCCAATTCTCTGCTATCCTCCCCACAAAACCACCCTGCACCTTCTTGATCCTGTTCGTCAATGCAGGAACCATCAGCCTCAAACCACACTCTATCTGCTCAACATGGGCCATCAAGCTTTTCGACACATTCTTCCACGCCATCACTACTTGCCACGGCCTATGGATATCAAGAAACTCATCGTCGTCTTCTGCGGTGTCATCGTCGTCGTCTTCTTCTTGGTCGAGAAATGACCGGAGAAGATTGGTGAAGAGATAAGGGTGGAGGTCGCCGAGAAAGAGGAAGGGAATTTCGAGAGAGTTGCGCCAAGAAGGGAAGAGAAGTTGAGGGAGGTGTTCTTGGGAGGCAGCGAGGTCCAGAGTGTCGTAGTAGGAAAGCAAGTGTTGGAGGAGGATGTCGACGTGGGAGCAGAGAAGAGTCGGAGTAGAAGACGAAGACGAAGAGAGGGATTGGTGAATGAGAGGAAGGAGGGTGTTGTTGAGAGTGTTGAACCAGTTTGTGTAGTATTCTGTAAAGGATAGTGTTTGAGATGGACCCGGTAGTGGTTTCTTGCTGCGAGAGAAGAGAGAAGAGAAAGGCTTTGGCATGTTTTCAGATTATTTTTTCTTTTGTCAAAAATGTGAATTATGGATTGTTTTTATGGCCTTTCTAACACTTGGGCATTATATTTATGGGCCTTGGGCCTTCTACAAAACGAATTAACAGCACCAAAAACATTGGAGTTAGAAAACGCCGCCACGTGCAGAGGACTGGTTATAATTTGTAAAAGTGACATTGCTCCGTCTCACCGACAAACGTGGATCTGTTAATTTTCTAAGTTACAGTTATATTACCAACATCTTCTTTTGTTCATATATCTTTTTTTGGCTGTCTAAAATTAACCTCACAAATCTCTCTCTCTCTCTCTCTCTCTCTCTCTCTTCAATAGATAATTAAACTGAAAACACCAACACAACAGAAGTACACAACACAAACGCAAGAAGACCTCATCTTCCAATAGTATCCAACTTTATTTTAAAAAGACAGAAGATCTTGCTCTTTTTCTCTCTGTTTTTTTTTTTGTGAAAAATGACCAAATCACTCCTCGTCCATCATCACCTTCGAATTTGGTAGTTTTCTTTCATTGAAGAGACTCGAATCTCTCCTTATGGCCTGCAAATCTACAGTGGCCGCTTTCTTCTTCTTCTTCTTCCTCATATCACTGATCGAACCAGGCTTATCCTATGAAATCCAGAGCGTAGAATCAGACTGCACCAACCGTTGGATCCACATCAGACGGCTACCATCAAGTTTCAATCTGGATCTGCTGACAAACTGCTCTGAATATAGTCTGTATGACAATTTCTGTCCTTATTTACTCAACCATGGGCTGGGACCCAAAACCCATAACCGCTCTCATAGCTGGTACCGCACTGATCCCTTTTTGCTTGAACTAGTCTTCCATCGTAGAATGCTTGAATACCCTTGCCTAACTCAAGATCCCACCCTCGCAAACGCAATTTACCTTCCTTATTATGCAGCCCTCGACGCCTTAAAGTACTTGTACGGACCTGAAATCAACTCCAGCAGTCAACATGGTCTCGAATTGTACAAGTATCTCCGCAGCGATGCGGCTGAGATATGGGATCGCTACGAGGGTCACGATCATTTCTTGGTGATGGCTAGACCGGCTTGGGATTTTTCACAGCCATTGAACATTGATCCCCCGCTATGGGGAACATCGTTTCTTGAGCTTCCCGAGTACTACAATGTGACTGCATTGGTTCTGGAGGCAAGGGCTTGGTCTTGGCAAGAACAGGCTGTGCCTTATCCCACCAGTTTTCACCCGTCGAATTTGCATCTTTTGGAATCTTGGCTCAAACGGGTTAGGAACTCAAGAAGGAGGAGCTTGATGTTGTTTGCAGGAGGAGGAGGGATTTCTGCTACTCCCAACATCAGGAGGAGTATCAGGAATGAATGCCAAGACAATACCACTGATGATGATGCTTCTGTGAATCTCAACAATCAACAGATTTGTTATATTGTCGATTGTTCTAATGGGATATGTGAGCACGACCCTATAAGGTATATGAAGCCTATGTTGCAAGCAACTTTCTGTTTGCAGCCTCCAGGGGACACACCAACTAGGAGATCAACTTTTGATGCCATTATTGCTGGCTGCATACCTGTTTTCTTTGAGGAACAGTCTGCCAAATCGCAGTATGGATGGCATTTGCCTCCTGAGATGTACGACGAGTTTTCAGTGTTTATACCAAAGGAAGATGTGGTGTTTAAAGGGTTGAAAATTCTTGATGTGTTGCAGAGTATACCAAAAGCTAAGGTGAGGAAGATGAGGGAGAAAGTCATTGAGTTGATGCCTAGACTCATGTATAGAAGGCATGGGAGTAGTCTGGTATTGAAGACCACCAAGGATGCTTTTGATGTTGCCATTGATGCTACTTTAGAGAGGATCAGTTCTAGGCTCAAAGACGTGTCAATTCAATGACTAATCTTATGTTACTCTTGTTTCTTCTTGTAATTACTATTCATTCCTTCTCTTTTTTTAGGTAGCTTGTAGTCATCACATCAGATATCCTCTGCAAATGTGCAGAAGAAAAAGGGTAATTTTTTTTTTTTTTACTTGGATTGAAATATTAAATTATCAGTTTTGGAAAACTTATGATATTCTTCGTTTTATGATTTATCCATCAAGTTGCGTACCATAGTTGTGTAATGTCTCGGAGATGGAAATACCCTGATAGCAAGCAGGAAATAATTCATCACAGCTCGAATGAAAACCAAAATTGGACAATTGTCTTACCAATTTTTTGTACAATGCAGTATGTAAACAGTGTCATTATTGATATCCCATTAAGATGGAAATAATGCATGTTTAAGACTGCTGAAGAAAAAGAATAAAATTTATTAGGAGTTACACAACTGGTAAGTAACAAAATGCAAACAAACATGGGAGGCTGACGGAGTTATGCGATCACAACCTCCCCAGTTATCAGTAATACATATGTTATGGGAAGCGAGAACTGAAGAACTGCCCTCTATAACATTTTCCCTCTTCTGTACTGGTCAACGGTAGGACATAAGTTCTCATCCCCATCTAAGAATAACAGAACCCCAGGTTAGACCAGCACCAAAACCTGCTGCTGCAATAGTATGCCCTGACTTCACCTTCCCACTTCGAACAGCTTCATCCAATGCCAAGGGAATGGATGCAGCGCTTGTGTTACCATAATTTGCCAAATTTGATATAACCCGTTCTGATGGGACTTCTAAACGTGTTGCAACTGCATCTAGGATCCTTTGGTTTGCCTGCATTTATCAACCTTTTATCACTACTTGTTTATTCATTTCTTTAACAAGATCTCTGTTAGTAACTTATCACAACTGATGCATGTATGCTAAGTGTTTCCATCTCAAGGTCAAATCTTAAAGTTAGGGGTGTGTTCAGAAGTCACTTCCAAGAAATTCTACTTTCTGGCGAGCTTCTATTATCTGCATTATTCTGCACTGTTTTATCTTTTAAATCACCCATCAGTTTACCTATATAAGCAATTAACCATGTAGATACCATCTCCTTATAACTTTTTAAGACAAATATAAGATTTACATGGATGAGCTAGTCCAATTAAATATTTTATGTTTCACCCTGGGGGCCATTACTTTTCACGGATGCTGACGTTAGAAATCGTCTGATTTAAGTTGCTTCAAAAGCTTCTGATGCCTATAATTCATATGAAAGAGAAAGCCTAGACCACCTCATACAATGAATTAATCTTAGTTCTTCCTGATTTGACTACTTAAATGTAACCTTTTCAATGGATATACTCTCATAGTTCAAGATCATGGGCAAACAATCATATATACAGCAAAAAAGAAGATCCTATCTGACTGGCGAACTGTAGAAGTAGAACCCTATGGTGGAGTGAGGGATAACAAGGTGGATACAAATTAAAACTAAAAGAAATACTTAAATATTTGTAGTCCGTTTATTCCATACCTGATGAAGCAGTAACCAATCAATGCTAGACATAGTGAGACCCACTTTTGACATGGCAGACTCAATTGACTGTGGCACAACTCGCACTGCAAAGCGGAAGACTTCTTTTCCATTCATATGAATACATGAATAAGATGACCTTTGTGGAGGGAACAACACTGAACCATTAGAACCCAACACATCTTCGGTTTCATTTCCTCTAATTCCAGCATTTAGATGTCTGAAATGAGGATCACAGTTCAGTCACCTTCCTCAGATTAAAAAAAAAAAAACTTTTGTTCACAGCAAATGAAAAGCACGTACCTTCCACCCTCACCATCACTATGCACGTCAAAACTAAATAAACCGTCCTCCTCACCGTCACAGGCCTGCAGAACATCATTGTTTTGCAGATGAAATGAATATTTATCATGGAGAAAAAGGCAGTCAACTATATTTTATCCTCCTAATTTATATCAGAAATTACACATAATATAAAGCAAACCATAATAAAAAAACAAACATTACTTAACAGCTAGATTAATTTTACCAGTAGCTTAACAAAATAAAAAATTGCATTCATGGTGATATTAATGTAGCAGATGCCCTGATCGGCTGCTGTCAAGAATCAGGCTCTGAAGAAACTACAATGCATAGTTGGAGAAATTTTTTTAGATAGACGTTTCTCTTAGTTTGCCAGCAGATAGGGGACAGTAAGTACATGCAATTTGGTAATGAGTGTTGAATCTGTTGATGCTGAGTATCTAGGAATTTGATACATCTAATCCCCAAATTTCAAGATAGATAAACAAGAATAATGACATATCTTGTTTTCCAATAATATACTGAAATGCAGATAGTCCAACTCTTTTATCATTCCCATGCAACAAAAGAGCTACTGAAGAATTAAAATGCTGGATCCATAAATAAATCAAGGTACATATAAATCTTATTATCTTCCTTTGTTGAATTTTTTAGAGCACTACAAGGCAAAGGTAAGATGTATCTAATGTTTGGAATGCATGCCTTCCAACAAACAGCTTTGAACATCTTCAATTTCATTATTCACTCATATTTTTTCTTTTTCTGTAGTATCACACTCATATAACGAACTACTATTGTGTCTAGACAGAGCAAAAGAATAATATTACCTGCAACAATACAGCACCTGCAGCATCCCCAAAAAGGATGCAGGTTCCTCTATCCGTCCAATCAACAAATCGAGAAAGAGCATCAGCCCCAATCACTAGAACATTACGAAATCCAGTTCCTGCAATTTACAAGAGTTGAGATTTGATTGTATTAGTCTTGGAATTTATAAATGAAATATCTTCTACAGCAAAATAAATAAAATTTTACCCCTAATGTGACTGGCGGCCGAGACCAGACCCAACACAAATCCACTACATGCGGCTGTAATATCATAAGCCAAAGGATTGTGTTTGCAGCCAAGTGCCTTTTGGATCTGACCAATTACAATAAGACAAAGAAAGAGAAGCATATATTAATCTTAGCGCGGTTGCAATTCCAAGCCAATACAGAACAATTTAACTAAAGGAACTTTACTTTTGCATATTTTTGTTGTTATCATTGTAGCAAATATGTGAAGCTCAGTAAAATTACTTTGATTTCCTTAGTGGTTCATAACACAAAGAAAATCACATGAATTATGCAAAGAATTGCAGACCACTAAGAATGATGCAATATACAAAACTACAATAACAAATAAATAAAAAGAAAGTAAGAATACAGTTAATTACAGAGTCAATGCAAAAAATTTCTGATAGAATGCCAGTGTTGGTACCCTACGGTCCGGTATAAACTGTCACATATGATGATTCACCTTAGAAAATGAGAAAAATAGAGCACACTAAAAAAACCAGGACTTAATGAATAAGTTATACTAGTGTCCTACTTGGGTTGATTGGATAACATTCTATATACCAACAAAACTGCTAAGGAAGAATCACTTATCTGCCCATACAGCATCAGTTTAATACAGAAGAACGCATGCATAAACATTTAGTGAATTTCAAAACCACCAAAATTTCTATAGTTTGTATATTTCCATAGGGAGTTGCTCTTAAGATGTTGTCCAGAACAATTAACAAGGAAGACTTTTACATGACTGCTTGCATTAGTAAACTTCGCAGTGGTGGAAGTGAAAGCTGCAATCGGAGAAGCACGGACACGGCGATACGACACGGGATGACACGGGGACATGGCAAATCTCAAAAAACTAGGACACGGACACGGCAGGACACGACAATTAAAATAATATATATTTTATATTTATATTTAAAATATAAATAACTTCATTCATTCATAATTAAACAAATCAATTCATAAAACATAATTTATAAAACATCATCAAAAACTAGTCAATTCATAAAATATAATCCATAAAACAAAAATAGTCATAAAACATATTCTTAAGTTCTAATAAAATAACTTCATTCATCAACAATAATACTACCACTGGCAGTGGAATTAAATAATGCATCCTCTAAATCTGGTTCATCAAGGGAAAGGTCTGCAATCTCTAGTATCCCAAAATTCTCCATGTTCATTGAATCAAAACCATCACCTCCAACATCCCACTGCTGAGATGGACCTTCACTGTAGGTTGGCACTCGGCAGTTGAGGTTCTCCTCTTCCTTCTCTTTCTTCTTCTTTCTTTTCTTTTCTTTCCTTTCTTCTCTGGTTTTTTTCTTACAGCTTTGAAGTGTTAGAACTTAGACCAGCAAATGAAAGAAGATGAAGAAAAACCTAATTAAAAACCTAATTGAGCTTTCAAAATTTATTTTTAACCCTATATTTTTTAAATTTATAAATTGACCCCTTTTTTTAAAAAATAATTACAAAACGGCCTCAACCGTGTCCGACACGTGTCCCTGCCGTGTCCCTTGGTCAACGGTCTGCTGAAGTCAACGGACACGCGTGTCCTATTTTGGACACGCGTGTCCGCACGTGTCGGAGTGTCCAACACGCGAGGGTTTTGAAGTGTCCGTGCTTCCTAGGCCGCCTGCAATATGCTAACGGGGTTCCAAAAGTGTCAAGTTTGATAGAAACTAAAATAATCTAAGTTGAATAGGGCTATTTGAACACAGACTAAGCCCAAAACACTACTCAAAATTCAACCAAACCAGCCTTACAGATACAAATATTGCAATGAACAACATTAAGAATATTCGACATGGAAAGACTGAAAATTCACCAGAGTGAGCAGTTCACATATTGAGATGTCATATCAAACATGAAAGTGGATTGTATCAAGATAAAACTGGACTGTACCAAACAGACAAGTTTACAAATGTCATCAAATGTTTAAAACACTATTTGATCAAATTGCTGCTTTCAAATACTAAAATGAATGTAAATTAAGCTAAAAGGACATTCTGTAGACATAAAGAATTCTAATGGACAACTTACCAATTCCTGCATTAAGCAAATCAAGAGTTAGCACATGCTCCAAGTTCCTTTTATTAAAAAATCACTCATTAAACAATCAAATTTTCTACTTAAACACATGATATGATGATATTGGTACACATGTGCAAGCATTCCCAGAATGCACAGAAGTATGCAACCCTATGCAATCATAATCATAAACATAAGCATAGATCCACTTCAAGAGTGAAATTAATATATTTCATGCACCTAAATTTACATCTGGTTATATATAATCCCATAGTGCTGATATACCTGAGGAGCACCACCAAAAAGATCTTCTGGAGTAGATGTGCACATCAAGACTAGGTCGACATCATCAGGTTCTACCTCAGCCATCTGAAGAGCTTTCCTTGCTGCCTCCACAGCTAAACCATTCAAGCTTTCCTTGCCTGTAAAAGCAAAGATCAAATAGAAGTTATCTTCTGTATGAGAAATAAGATGCTAAAGAATACAATTGTAAGTTTTGCAGTTTATTACCATTATTCAACAGATAAGAAGACCATAAACTAATACTATCAATCGTGCATAACAAAAGAAGCTATTGACATCAGAACTCTAGCATAACAATAAGATGGATTTTACTACAAAAATAAGCAAGATCTGTATTCAATCATGTTCTGTTATAAAAGGAAAAAGCCAATCATAGAATTGTTAACGTAATAAAACAATCATACTTAGACCAGCTAGGCTCAAACTTGTAAGGCTGAACAGCCTTCCTCAAGGCTCAACCTCAGCTTTTAAACATGACAATCAACAGGCTGAACTACCTCCAAGCACTATAAGTATCAGCTAACCTGATAGAACTCGTCGATTGCGGACCCCAGTTCGAGTAGAAATCCATTCATCAGAAGTTTCAACTACTTTTGCAAGATCGTCATTAGAAATCTGAAGAGTGGGCACCGCTGATCCACATCCAACTAACTTGCAGCCTTTACTGACAAACCTGTAATAAATTCTGTTTAGTATGGGAACAGAAATGGTGATGTAGATCAGTTGGATTTTTATTTTCAACGCTGAAGTCTCATTTTATTGAATAAAATTAGACACGAATATTGAGAATGCGTTTAAGCCAGGCAGGACTTATTATACAGAATTCACGTACTATTAGCCAGGGGAAGTAAAACAATTGATTGCTTATACAACAAAGGAAACTACTTAGAAAGATCATGAATACTCTAAATATAGAAATTTACAACTTTGAGATTCAGTGATAAAATTTGTCTAACCCGTAACTCTACAGAATACAAATGTAACCTGGGGCCAAATCATTATCAAATAAAGTAACAGTAAAAATTTAGAATCAAAAGAAACAAAAAAAAAAAGGGTATATCAACCTAGAGACAAGGTGATGGAGAAACTCTAAGCTAAGTCTTAAATTGCAGAAAAGTGAAAACTCTTTTTCTTTTCCCAACTTTCGAGAAGGTAGACATCCTCGATGTTGCTAATGTTCTTGTATTAAAGTGTCTATTGGGATTAACCCATGGTTGTATCAGAAAACTGTGTGGTGTTGCCTTTCATTTCAATCCATAAATAGCGTGCATTACTTTAAATAGTGTTTAGACTGTTTGTCTACACCATTGTTGTGTAGGCTGCAAGGTCTGATTGGTTCTATAGGTTTGCTTGAACTGCAAATAAATTGTTGTGCCAGTACTTTTTCTTCATCTTTTTTGCCAAGAGGCATAAAACAAAAAAAAAAAGTTTGGGATGTTGTAGTTAGCCACTCTTAGATGTAATAATTGAATTATTTACTTGGAGATTAAGAGGTTTGTCTTTTGATTTTGCAAATGTAAGAGTTTCAAGCTTTTAGGGCTGGCTGGCTATATGCACAGTTTGGAGGTGGGTTATGTCTAGCAGAGGGATTATTCATTTTGTAATGAGATGACAGTTTGGAGGTCTTATACTGAAGGTTGCTTAAAAACAAAGATCTAAATTTGATATGCTATCTAGCAAATTTTGGAAGAAAAGCATCTGTTTCTCATTGTAAGTTAAACTTATTTTGTTGCCTCAATGACATCTGAGTATGGCAAACATCACCAACGAGAAAAAACTATCCAACTATAAATCAAACCTACCTAAGACCCAACCAAGCAAAGGACACATCGTTGACATGCCTAGGTTCTAATACACGTTTTGATAGTGAGCTGCATCTAGATTTATTTTATACCTCAAGGTTTTTGACTGAAAATATCCTAGTATCACTGCAGTAATTTTTCAACGAAGTGTCACGTAATGTAAAGACTAAAGATCCTGTAATTTCAATTTATCCCTATTTATCAAAATTAAACTCTCCTCAAACCATATCTCCACCAAAAGAAGATCAATTAGATGCTGTTATCAAACACGTGAAAATATATGTTACAAATAACACCAGTAATTAGACAATGCCATTTGTATTAATAACCCCTTCTTCGCAAAAAAGGCAGATTGGAATACAATTCTAGCTCCGATTGGCAATCAGAAGCATCCTTACCCCTCTCCAAAATGAATAAGCAACAAAATTTATATTATCAGCGTATGAGATCTCAATATTTCAATATTAATATATTCAACTTCACCTGCATATCGGCTCATAGTTCGTGTGCATGAATAGAATCTAAGTGCTCATACATGAGCTATTCATAGAACTCTACAATAATGACCATATATGAACTACAAAAAATTTTAAGAAAACAAAATCCATAAGAACTCAAACTTCCACTTCATCAAAAAATTAACACATTTATATGCGGAGGATCCAAGATTAACACTAAATTAAAGCTAGTGAGTCCACTGATAATCCATTATCACCAGCTAAACATCTAATATACACTAACCCAATTGCATTAAAGACCCACTTCGACTAAGAAACGCAGAGAAACAACAGCAAAAAAGCTTACCTGGGTAGTCTAGATTCAGAAGGAGAGACACTCTTCTCAGAACCTTCAATGGTGCTGGAGCACAGTACCCTCTTAAACATTCCCTCAGACGAACAAAACCCAGATCGATATATGCTTATTGGAAGATGAACCCTCCTCCTCAGGCTTGGAACTGAAGGTGTAAACAACCCAGATGCATTTGCCATTTTGATCCTCTATAACAATAACAACCCAGTATCTATATATAGATAGATAAATAGACAGAACGAAAACAGAGGTAGTGTGTGTGTTTTTAACGATGACAAATGAGAAATACAGGATCTTTTTAGCTTATATTTGAGAAAACAAGAATGCAATGAAAAAAGTATATAGAACCCATCAGAGAAACAAATACACAAACAATACAAATGAAATAAATAGATCAATAAATATAATAAGCCCACGAAAGCAATGAGTTCCAAGCTTTTTTTTTTATATATATAAAAAAAAAAACTACAACTTTGGAGGGTCCGAAGAAAGCAAAATGAAAATAGAGAGAGAGAGAGAGGGGAAATCTGGGCGGTAACGCCAAACCAATTAAGAGGAAACTCCAATGCTTTGCAATCAAAATATATATTTCTCTCTCTAATAAGTGTCACTTTCTCACTCTAGATGCTCTCAGTCATGCAACTCTTCTCCATTTCCAAGATTTGATTTTGTCCATCTATTCTAAGTTCTAACTAGGGTCAGTTTTGAAGACAAAAACTTACAACTCGACACGTCATCATCTTCATTTCTATGTTCCCTATAATATCCTCGTATCACACGCGGTTTCTTGTTATTGGTTGTAATTGGTGAGTTTAATTCGGTTTCAGTTGTACACGATGGAAACTCTAATCCTCATCTTATAGTTCGGTTTCTTCAACTATACAAGTTTGTAGTTTGTTTAGCTACTTCCATTTATAGATTGAGCAAATAACACTCCTCTCCTCATAATTTGTCTTTCTATTAAATAAAGTATTTTTATATTTTTAATTAATTATTAATTTTAATTTATTTTAACTAACGAAAAAAAAATGTTAGTATCAGTTTTTGATGAAGTTATTCTCATAATCTCATCGAAATTTTGTAATTTTTTTTTTCATAATTAACAATATCGTTAAACAATCATTTTCATACATAGATGTATAATTTAATCAAAGAGGCTATCAATAAAATTGTACTTCTAATATAACAATACAATTTTTTTTTTAATTAAGAAAAAAAGGGCTTTGGTCACAATTATTGTTTTTATGTTAAAAAAATTTAATTTGGTGGTTGGCATGGTAGGTATTGGATAGAATTAAATGCCGCCATTGAATCTTTAATTTGATTGCCCCATTAAGTAACCGGGGATCATGATTTTTAATATTTTTTTTAAGGATAAATTACACCTAATTTATCTGAAATTTAGCTTTCTACAGCTAGAAAATACTTTATCAAAAATTAACAGTGAACCCCCCTCCAGTTATCTTTGAGCGTTAAAAAATAACGGTTGATCAAATCAAACAGTGAAAAGATAAAAATACTCCTAGAAAAAGACAGGGTCAAGAGTATTTTCGTCTTTTCAGACTTTTTAAATTTTATTTTATTAAATAAAAATTAAAAAAAATCTCATCCCTCCATCTTTAAAATAACGGACGGTTAAGATTTATTTAAAAAAATTAAAATAATAATAATAAAAAATTGATTATAGTTATGTAAATCCATTTTCCAGATTGAATCTCAATCGTCCATCAAGATTATTGGACGGTGGAGATCCAATCTAAAAAATGGATCTCAACAAAAAAAAAAAATTTTGGAATCGAGCTAAGGGTTCGAATGAATCGAACCCTTCTGGGTTCGATTGAAGAACCCATTTTTTGGGTTCTTCAAAATTTTTTTTTTTAATACGTAGATCTGGGTTCGAAGAACTCAAAGGGTTTGATTCGTTCGAACCCTCGAACCCTTCTGGGTTCGATCGAAGAACCCAGAAAATGGGTTTTTCAAAAAAAAAAAAATTTTCTAATACATTGAACCTAATTTGGGTTCTTCACGAAGAACCATCTATGGGTTCTTCGATTCCTAAAATTTTTTTTTTTTTTTTTTTTGTGGAGATCCATTTTTCAGATTAGATCTCCACTGTCCACTAATCTTGATAGACGATTGAGATTCAATCTGAAAAATGGATTTACATAACTATAATTAATTTTTTATTTGTAATTAATTTTTTACTATTATTATTTTAATTTTTTTAAATAAATCTTAACCGTCCGTTATTTTAAAGATGGAGGGATGAGATTTTTTTCTTAATTTTTTTAAATTTTTATTTAATAAAATAAAATTTAAAGTCCGAAAAGATAAAAATACCCCTGACCCTGTCTTTTTTTAGGGATAGTTTCGTCTTTTCACTGTTTGATTTGGTCAACCGTTATTTTTTAACAGTCAAAGATAACTGGAGGGAGGTTTACTCTCAATTTTTAATAAAGTTGTTTTCAGCTATAGAAAGTCAAACCTCATATAGGTTAGTTGTAATTTATCCTTTTTTTTTTTTTAATCAAATCAAGTGTGATTGTTAAAATGAGATTTTATTGTATATTAATGTGACTCGTGATAAAAAAATAAACTATCATGTTTTGACAAAACTCTGCATTAAAATCACCACCGAGTTTGATAACAAATTTTCTCATCAATGCTTGCTTAGTTTAACGATGATGTCTCACCTTCTAAGATTTTTTTTTTCTTTTTCAAAATAATAATTATAATTATTAAATAGATTAGAAAGAACAAAGAACAAAAATATACATGATTTAATTGATTTGGTTGTGGCATGAAACTTGTCTCACCAATTGATTAGGCTTAAATTTGAACAAAGAGAGTACCAATATACCCACCACCCAAAGTCAAGCATATATTTAATAATTTTCTATATGATGCTTCAAAAGTTTTTTATGTTAAATTTTCATGTCAAAAGAAATTATAAAACATCATAAAATTATAGTTTTTAAGTTTAAAGTATTTACTGTCCAATATAAGTAGGTGTCAAATAGCTTTTATTCAGTCTAATATGATATGAGTTCGAATTGCCGCGTGTAGTAATTACAAAATATATAAAAATTAAAGTATTAACTATGTTAAATGTACAACATAAGTGTGGGAATATGGGATTTTGTTTTAAAAGAAAAAAAAAAAACGTTTGGTCAGGAGTTAAAAAAAATCAAATTATCAGATAAAATCAGCTATCATTGCTTTCAGATCAACCTAAATTTTATCATAAAACTTCAATTAACACAGCTTTATTTTGAAAAATTATTTAGAATAATGAATTATAGTATATTCTCTAACTTTTTTTTTTAAATTTAATCTTGAGTAATATTATCTAGCCCAATTCTTAAAAATTTATTTCATATAATGTATTAAGCAATTTGTAATTATTATATGATTTTATGTTCTACACACAATACGAGATATCAGTACATGGGCGGTTCGGTCAGCATATTTTCTATCTTAATCCTGAGATATTTAATCCGACAATCAAGGAGAAAACTCCTTACACATGATGATAGATATATATGGTGCAACTTGAACCCCAATTTTTTTTTTTTGAAAATACTCCTAAAAAACAGGAGGAATCTATCCACACAATTACGTTTTTATAGACAATAGTGAAATAATATATATACACTACCAATGTGTTGAATATTAGTGACTTGAAGGAGTCTGAGACTTCTCCAACCATCAAAATAAGAAACCTTTAGTTAAAAAACAAGTATTTAGTTTAAATACAAACAAGGCAAATTTTATATTAAGTACTTATGGATACTATTTAATTACAATGATAAAATTAAAATATCTCTTGTCGTGTCCAAGAGATTTTGAGTTTAAATTTCCTTACACTATGATAGGGAGGAACTTCGGGTTTATTTATTATGAAGTTAAGGTGGAATTTACATTCTTAATACTAAAGTGGACGGAAAAGAACATATCCCCTGATCTATGAGATTTACTTTTTTAAAAATAATTTATAGATCATATAGACTATGGTTTTTTGGCATTCAATTAAAAGAATTAATAAAATGCAGTTCAGTAACCCATACTGTCATATATATATATATATATATATATATATATATATATATATATATATATATATATATATATAAATTGCAACTTAAAATCAAAAGCCTAGAGTTTTATTCTGTATGATCGAAGCTCTATTAGACAATAGAGCAAATAATAGTTAGATGATCCAAAACTTACTCATCCACATGTAGAATTATTCTTTGAATTTATTGACAAAAATTTTCTATACGTTTAGTCAAACTCTATCCAATTTAATGATTAACTATGTTTGACTCTAAAAAGATCAAAATACCCTCAAATAATATATAAAATTACTATTATTTATTAAATAAAAAAATATAAAAAATAGTTAAAAGATGAATGGACGGTGAAGATTTTAATCTTTTTTTATATAATAAATATTAGTAACTGTATATATTGTTTGATGACATTTTGATATTTTTAATAGTCAAATATGGTCAACTGTTAAATTGAATGGAGTTTAACTAACGGTAGGAAATGTATTTGCCAATAAACCCAAAAATTGATTCCGCTTGTAGATAAACAAATCTCAGGAGGTCTAAATATTATTTGCTCTTGGCAATAACTATACCAATAATTTTGAACAAATTACAATGGAGTACTCTGACGTTTGACCATATTACAATGAAATCGTGAGTTTAGCCTTAATTATACATTAGAATTCTACCTTTAGTTAACTCGGTCAAAAGCAAAGGTTTGACAAAAAATTTTACCTCAAATGATAAAAATACCCCTGATTACAAAATAAAAAAAATATTAATTATTAAAATTAAATAATTTAAATGAATTTGTCCATTTTAAAATTTTAATTTTTTTAATTTATAATTTTAATAATTAATATTATTTTTTTTAAATAGGAATATTTTTGTCATTTTAAAAAAAAAATTTTAATCAAACCATTACTTTTTACTGAGTCAACTAATAGTAGGATACTAATATATAATTAAGACTAAATTTACTATTTCATTATAATATAAACAAACGTAAAGTACTCCAATACAATTCGCCTAGTAGTTTAAATGGGAGGGGCAAAAATATTTGCACAAATTTAGTAGTTGTTAAATGTTTCTCTTTCCCTCACCATTAGGCACCAGTGGTCTAGTGGTAGAATAGTACCCTGCCACGGTACAGACCCGGGTTCGATTCCCGGCTGGTGCAAAACGTTTTGCCTTAATCATTCTACTAAAATCAGTTTTTTTTAACAGAAGCTTGGAAAGTTGAATAATGATGTTTTAATCATCTTAATTACAATACATGTTTTGTCAAAGGAGTAATGCTTGCAGGTATGATCCATAGTGTAGACTCTGCTCTCTGGACTCATACATTGAGACTTTAGAGATGCATATCTCCATTTGAAGTGTACTTCATGAACTCCTCTTGGGCTTTCAGTATCAGATGCTGATCCTCCCATTCATCCCGGTATGTCTCCGGTCGGATGCTACAGTTCTTCATGGTCGCATACATCATTTGAGCTCGCCATTCTTCATAGCCTGGACACCCACACTGAGCAGCAACCCAGTTGTTGTACTCGTACTGCAATACATAACTTGATGATATAGACAAAGAAAACAGAAGACAAACGGCAAAGAAATACCACTGACCCCAACATCAAACAAATATTCCCTTCACTGGCTACAGAGTTCTGTGCAAATTTATAATGATGTATTAAACTAAATCAAGATTGTATGATTTTCAATATAAACCAGCTGATGATAACAACTCATCTGTGCTGTTTATTGAGGACACCAATTAAAAGTAACCACAAAGGGAAAGGGACACTTTAACCTCACAGATTTACCAGTGAATCATTCATGTTATGAGTGTATCGCTTAGGTTTGCCAGAAGCTTCAAGTGTTGAGTAAAAAGCTTTAACATCTTCCATCATCTCTTGCTGTGAAGGAAGCATAATTCGGCCTGACAAAACACCGGCAATCCACTTGCTTTGAAGTTCGAATGCGGGGAAAGGGATGATCTGGCATGAAAGTTTAACATAATTATTCATACTATCTTTAATAACAAATGTCCAAACAATATGTGGGCATGAAACGTAGAACAGAACCTTCCATACTATCCCAATAAAGGAAAGCCATGGGGCCAAGGCTGGTGGAAAAACATGCTTGTAAATTGGTCCCACACGATTGTCATCCACGGTGATGATTCCGTTGGTTTCAAGAAAGGGGAAATCATACTTGTACCTTAAAATAAGAACATTTGCACATATACTACTCAATTCTTTCCTTCTTGCTTTAATGTTGCTGATTATTCTTTCAGCTTCAGCATGTTACAAAGTTTGTCCTGAACCATGCTGAATGTAAACTGAATAAAACTTACCCAGTGCAGTGTAAAATCACATCAGCATGGACAACTCTTCCATTTCGAAAAACCACAGTACCATCTTCATGGGCACTTTCTATCTGTATTATTCAAGTAATTACATATGAGATCAACCAATGCATCAGGTTGAAAAACTTTCAGTGGACTTATTATGACAGCCACCCCACTCTTACCACAGGTGGGTACTTTTTACCATAGAATGAAGCCACATATTATCATAACCAGGCTGCTTTTCATATGTTCCATCTGCAACGAATTTCGATGCCACGTGAACTTCTTTAACTAGGCCGGCCATGTCCCTAGATATGTCCGCTGCACTGACGGAATTGCCAACCAAAATAACAACCTGCCGATTTCAGCAGATAAATTGGCTAACAGATAGGAATTAAGATATATATGTAGAATTAGAATGACAGAATGTAGATAAAATGTCATAAGTAATTACAGTATCGCATACATCCATACTTGATCTCGGAAAGGTTCAGGAATGCGATAGTTATGGCTGTGCATTTGCTTCCCTGGCCACACATTGATGCCTATAAAGAATACCAATATTCGTAAGAAAATAGGGCTATAAATATAATAAATGATATTTTATAAACTATTTTGGACAGTGCACTCCACAAGCATCATATTTGCACTGAGAAGTTTAGATTTAGAATGACTTTAAATTCTTGATTTCCTTGACATTGACAAAAACGATGTGAGAAAGTTTGGGTGAATGTCAATGAAGAATATAACAGCAACGAACCAAAAATGCATGTATTTGCCACCTGATACTTGAGACTTAAAGAGGTTAAAATGTCTGTTAATGATTCAAGTTCAAGATTGTTCTAAATACAAACCTTAAAAATGTTATCCGAGTACTGCCCAAAAGCGTATCTCAAATTAAGCCATCATTTGGGACTTCGATTTCTTTGTAAATTATAATCCTCATTCTTTTTTTGGAGGACTACTATTGAATCCAATAATCCGAATTGTTTCTCAATCAGAAAAACCTCAAAAAATTAAAGCTTTACAGATTGCAGACAACAAGTTGAACAAGAAAACACCAATCTTCCTCAAACATCAATCTTTGCTAAGGTTTAGTCTCACAATCAATTCATTTTCTATCATAACATTGTTTGTAAATAAAACAACTCTTGAAATATAATCTCAATGCAATGATCCCAGCTGATCAATCATGAAAAACCCCATAATTAAAAATGAAGAAAAATCAAGCAAATAAAAAAAAAAAAAAAAAAAGGTACCTGGAATATCAGCAACATGAGGCTGAGAGTGTCGTGCACCACTACAAACTACCACAGCATCAAAAACCTCTTCCAGAATAATGTCACCATCGCCTCTCTTCTTAGACCTCACTTTCCACTTATTATTCTCCACTAAACATACCTTAACCACCTCAACTTCAAACCTCACCATTTCTTCAACCCCAAACACCCTCGCAAACTCTTTCAAGTACATCAACACCTCCCTATGACCCGGAAATCTTCTCAGGTCCCCGGACCAGTCACCGCGGGTAACGAAGGGATAGTCTCTGAAACCCATGGCCTCTCTGGGTAAATTGGTCCGAAGAGAGCTGTAGAGGCTAGAGTGAATCGCAACTCGACTTGGGTCGACCCCAAGTTGATCCGAGTCAACCTCTTGGGTGTAGACCCAGGTACCTCCCACTTGATCTTCTTTCTCAAATACCACCACGGCATGACCTTCCCGGCGCAACTCGCGGGCGGCAACTAGGCCAGCTGCTCCGGCTCCGATCACGGCCACGTGGTGTGATATCATTATTTAGATATCAGTCAATTCTTTTAAATATCTGCATCGTCTCTTTTACAAGTTATTACGACAAGGCAAATCGGCATTGGGCTGCTAATGTGTTTATTCTTCATGTTTTTTTTTCTTTTAATAAAAAGGTGTCCGTCAATGATGTCACGTTTATTGTTAATTTTGTAATGCGATTGTGATGATATTTATTCATATGTTAATGAAACTGTTTTTTTTTCTTAAATGAAAATTTAGTATTTAAAATAATTATCTGCTCAACTTATTTAAAAGTATCACTTTTGATATATTTTATTTTTTTAATTAATATAATTTCTAATTTTTTTAAAATATATCAATTTAATTTTTATAACTCAAATTTTAACAACCAAAACTAATATGAAATATAAATTTGACCATTTTATTATTTTTTATTAAAATATTAAATTAAAAGATAATTTTACCCATTTTTATATTTTAACAATTTTATTTATTTTAATAGTCCAATAAAAAATTATTATGTGTTATAAAAATTTAATTTTTTTTAAAAAAAACTTAAAAACTTAAATAAAAAAATTAAATATGATTAAGTTTATTAAAATTTTTAAATTTTTTTAAAAGTAACATTATTTATTAAAAATAAAAATAAAATTTAAGATTAAGTACTTATAAAACTTAAAATTTAGTTAAAAAATTAAAATATTATATATATACATATTTTAGAGTATATTATATAGTATATATACATTACATAAATATAAATATATATATTATAAAAAATTTAATAATAAAATTACAATATATATTTATAATAAAATTATAATTTTATTATTATATTTTAATTTTTATAAGTATTTAATATTGAATTTTATTTTATTTTTAATAAATAATATTATTTTAAAGATTTTTTTTATTTTTGTAATATTTTTATATTTATTTTTAATTTTTAATGAATTTTATTATACTTTTTTTTATTATTTAATCTTTTTTAAGTGTTTTTTTAAAAAAATAAAATTTTATAATGCATGTAAATTTCTTATTAGACTATTTAAATAGGTAAACTTGTTAAAGAGTTAAAAGATAACAACGCCAATCTAATTTAATAATTTAATAAAAAAAGATTTAATTTTCAATTTATAATTTATATCAGGTTTGGCAGTTAAAATTTTGATCATAGGGACTAAATTGATGTGTTGTAGAAAAATTAGGGACCATATGAGTTAAAAAAGTAAAAATATATCAAAAAGTAATATTTTTAAATAGTTAAGGATCAAATTAATAATTATTCAAGATACTAAGTTATAGTTTAAGTAAAAGTACAGTTGACCAAATGTCAGGATATTTTATTACAATTTATCCTAATTTTTACATATGGGTGGAGTGGAGGTGGACTATTGCTCCTATAATAATAATAGGGCAAATTATACTAAAGTACCATGACCTACACTTATATTGCAATTAGACTACACTTTTCACTAAACCACATACCACCCTAGAACAAATGGAGGACCGTTTATCTTAACGGGTGCAAATATGTTAGAAAGCTAAACAAGTTAAAGTACGTTTTTACCCTTGACAACAAAACAAGTGATGTGACACTGATTAACCGTCAAAGAACAATGGTTGGATTTCTAATTTTACCCTTAAATACAATGAAAAATTTGAAACGAATTCCACCACAGTTTGATCGTTAGAGTGCGGTGACCGTTGCAAACCAACATTTAAAACTTGAATCCTATATAAATTGTTTCCTATTTGGTATTTTAAGCTTCCATAAAATAGTGTGTATTACAAATAGTTAGTTTCAAAACATTAGTAGAGTTTAAAAGGTCTCCAATCCTTAATGTCCCGCACACTTCAAACTGACTTTACTCAAACCTTCAAAAAAGGCTACAAAGCGGTTGACAGATTTCTGATTCATGTTTAACTTATCATTTTCAATTTGTATATTGGACTACCTGTCTCTACTATTCTTTAGCAAGTCTGTATCAAAACTCCCTGCAACATTAGATTTTATAACCTAAATTTGGGATCTCACAGATAAGTTGGCTATTTAAGTTGACTGACATTTCTCATTATCGTCTCATTGATCTTTGACACTAAAAATGACTGAGAAAGAGCAATTGCAGTGTAACATCCCAGGGGATTCTTACGTCCCAGGGGTACATCCCTAGCGACCGCCCTAGCAACATTACTCATCGGAACTGTCCTCTTTGGAACGTCCTAGGCGAACTCGGCCTAGCAACATTCCTCAAGGTTTTCTTTCGCCTCCCCCACAGAGATTCGAACCTGGTACTTGTCCATAAGTACCAAACCTTATCAAAGTGAGTACCAATGGTACTCACTTTGATAAGGTTTGGTACTTATGGACAAGTACCAGGTTCGAATCTCTGTGGGGGAGGCGAAAGAAAACCTTGAGGAATGTTGCTAGGCCGAGTTCGCCTAGGACGTTCCAAAGAGGACAGTTCCGATGAGTAATGTTGCTAGGGCGGTCGCTAGGGATCTACCCCTAGGACGTAAGTATCTCCTGGGATGTTACAATAAAAGGCGCCTTACTGTAACACCCCCCGACCCGAATCCGCTCGGACCGAATCGGGGAGCGCTACCGGATACGGAAAACAAATTTCAAAACAAAACTTTTAAGTAATGATCCAAATAAATATTTAAATTATGGTCCAAAAAGATTTTCTGAAACTTTTGCCAGAGTTTCCTTTGTTTTTCTGACTTTCCAAAATCTGTTTTCACAATTCATAAAATCCACATTTCTATAATCGCAAATTAAATTGCGCACCCTTCCATATCCGATGCGACTTACCAAAACAAATTATATTAAATACTATTAAATATTCAACTTCAAAAACATTAAAATCCAAGGGCCCAAATATTACAAAACATACATAAAAACTAAATACCATTTCAAATATTTACAAAAACATTCTTGTCCATGCATGCCGATATAATACATATAAAACATCAAATAGGCTACCAAAAATGCAGGAGTGATGTGACTCTGATCACTATCTCAGCAGATTCTATTCTTTCTGATCCTTGTCCCCTTCAACAATTCTTTTACCTGCGTGTGAGAAAACTCAACACGCTAAGCATATAGCTTAGTGGGTGTACAGAAAACTATATTTCCACTTACACTGTAATATCATTTAAATCATCATAAAAAATATACTGACAAATAAATAATCAATTTGGGGCTTAATTCAAATCATATACAAGTCAAAGCAGATATTCACATTAACAACAAGTCAAGTCAAATATTCGTAAATCACTTCCCAATATAAAATACGTTTCAAATCAAATAACATTTCGAATATACAAATCCATCGGAAAACTGAAACAAATATCATATTGAAGCATTTATCAATAAATCCATCAGAAATCAGAATAAATATCTTATGAAAACATAATAATACCAAATCAAATAATTTATCATCTCAAATCATATACAGATCATATCACATTTTTAATTCCATTTCGGGCTCCTGATATACTAAACATATTTTTCGGACTGGCTTACGGGCTATACAGATCAGAGATGGATACCAACGGAGGACCCGCTGCATATCCCAGATATAACAGAACAGAGTTGGATACCAACGGAGGACCCGCTGCGTATCCCAGATCAAATTTCCCAACCAGCAAGGGGTGGTACCTCTATCAACATATAGGCGTAGTACTACTCAGAGAACCCAATTGACATGTCAATCTCCTATATCCATATCTATGTCTACATATATCAGAGCCAAATCATTTTTCGAAAATCATATAATTGTTCAGAACAGAATCATCAATTTACATTCTGACATTATATCCAAATCAGTATACACATTTTCGGAATTCGAATCGCATCAAAATACATATACAAACAAATTACAAACTCATTTCCAAAAATATTTCTGAATCCAGAAATCACTTCAAATCACATTTAAAATCACGTGCAATTATATATCATAAATCCATAGTAAATCCAAATGCCCCGAATAACTTTTCGAAACATATTGCAAAATCATATATATATTTTAATAATATTCTCCGTAATGTTACTATAATCAAAACATATCGAAAATCAATTCAGAATAATTTTCGTAACCAATATTACGGATCCAGAATATGTCAAATACATATAATCCAAATCAGTAACAATATATATATATATATATATATATTCACAATTAAAATCATTACAAATAATATATATATAACAATATATATATATTCAAAATCATTACAATTAATATATATATATATAACAATATATATATATATATATAATCAAAATCATTACTAATATATACTTACTTTTATTACCACAATAAATATATATATATATATCTATATATATATATATATATATATATATATATATATATATATCTAACAATATATATATATAATCAAAATCCTTACTTTTATTACCACAATAAATATATATATATATATATATATATATCTATATAATCAATATCATTATAAATAATATATATATAACAATATATATATATATATTCGAAATTAATTTATTATAAACAATATATATACCAAATTATCCCAAAATCAATTTCAAACAACAGATCATAAGCCATATATCCCAAATAAATTAAAATCAATATAATATAACAATTCTGAAAATTTCTGAAAAATCTAAAAAATATGAAAAAAATACCACCAAACCTGAAATACTATTCTGAACACAAAACTCTTCTGGACCAATACCAATTTCCTTCTTCTTCTTCTTTTTTTTTTCCTTTCTCTCTCTTCTTTCTCTCTCCTCTTCTCTCTTCTTTCTTCTCACGCGAACACTCTGATCTTCTTCTTGGCTCTCTGCCAAATTTGTTTTTGTCTCCTTTGATTAAATCTTAATGTGTTGTGCCAATAAACAATTTTCTCTCTTTTTTTTATTTTTATTTTTTTAATTTTCCTTGTGTGTAAACACTCACACACATACTCACATACATATATAAATATCTTCCTAATTACCATTTGCTCCCTTGAACTTCTTAAAATCCTACAATGGCACAAATTTATTTTTAATCACATTCCATCTCCATAATTATTCCAAAAATATTCCACATCTAACCAATTACCAAATTGACTTCACCAATATTCAATTGGATTCATTATCATCCAAATGCACCATAAAAATAATATACTTTTTATAATTACGGAAAATTAGGGGCGTTACATGCAGTTGCAAGACCTTTATAAGGCAAATCCCATTTCTGGCATCAAGACATGCTTTCCCCTGAGATTGAGAAAAAACCTCCTTAATATCTTCTTCTAAACACCTTATATATTTAACTAGTTTTGAAGCATGCATATCCTTTTGGTCTTTTAGTGAAACTAGAAAATTAACTAATAGCTTCCATTTCGCTTCATCACCAACAACAAATATTGACACCTCATCTTGGGAGTGCTCTTGCAATAAACTTTTTTTAAAATCGAGAATGTCGTTAAACAATCATTTTCATACATTGATGTATAATTTGATAAACTTTTAGAGGCTATCAATCAATTGTGCTTCTGAAAATATGAGGTTGGCTCAGTGGTATACTCATCATACTTACACCTTAAGGTTGTGAGTTCAAATCCTGTCCCTCTCCCTCAAATTCCGAATTAATTATAATAACTTAAAAAAAAAATTGTTATTTGTATTTAATAAAGAAAAAATGGCTTTGGGCATTATAGTCCTCAAAAATCGCTTGGGAACACAGGGCACTACAACCTGCAAAGATAGAACGTACGTGACCCGCAGGACATCTGGGACACCGGGGTGGTGTCGGCCAAAGTCACTCCGACGATCAAGTTAGCGAGTGCTAATAAATGTGTAATGCTTGTAAATTGAGATGAATGAATAATACTCCCTGTTATCTTGGTGATCAAGGTCTCCTTGATCAGAGAAGGAGATATAAGGTCGAAGGGTGATCGGAGAAGATGAGCAATGGCTGGTGTAACATCCCGGATTTCGGGTAATTAATGTTATATATGTGAAAATAAATTTTACTATTTGAGGGGATGAAAATTGATGTATGAAAAATTGAAAACTGAACCAGAGAGCATCGCGACCACAGGTCGCGATGGCTCGCTCGCGGTGGAAAACGCGATTTCTGGCAGTGAGCATCGCGACCAGTCACCGCGACCACAGGTCGCGATGAACTGCTCGCGATGAAAACGTCGAATTTGGGCAGTGAGCAACGCGAGCTCCAGCGCGACCAAGGCGCGCTCGCGATGAAGGCGGTGCGAATGGTCCAGTGAGCATCGCGACCTGGTGGCGCGACCACAGGTCGCGACGGCGGTCACGGTAGCGAAAAAAATATTAAAAAAAGAGAAGCTTTTCGCAGAAGCGAGAAAAACAGAAACAGCAAGAAAAGAGAGAAAGAGCCGAGGAAAAAAGAGAGAAAAGAGAGAAGAAGAAGAAAGAAAGGAAAGGAGAAAAGGAAGAAGAAAGTGGAAAGGAAAAGTGAAGAGAAAAGGGAAAGGGAAGGAAACGAAATCGTAGAACCGCGGATTGTCGAACGAAAACAAGGATTCCAGGTTGGTGTACGTTTGTTTTCGGAATCGTTATGAAAAGTCTTTCGTTATTGTTTTGTTTTCGTTTTCGTTTCTCATTTTCGTTTCGTTTTCGATTTCGTTAAAAGTTTTCGATTTCGATTATTCGTATGAAAAGTGTTTATTTTATATGTAAAATCGATGATTTGTAGATCTATGGTTGATTTCGGACCGATTTTATGATAGATCGTATTTTGATTGTATTTTCGAACATTTCGATTTCGTTAAAATACTTGATTTAGATTTTCGTAAAATTATTGATTATGTTTCTTGAAGAATATTATGTGATTTGTATGTTTATTGAGTAATTATTGTTATTGAGTAACTATTGCGACATTTATTGTGAATATAGTTTATCTGAAATGGCCCTAGGATACTTAGACATAGAAATGGATATAGGAGGTTGGTATACCAGCTGGGTTTTACTGAGCAGTACTGCGCCGCTACTGATTGATACTGATGATTATTATGTACCTCCTCTTGGATTCGTCCAGAGGTTGGGAGATACGTACCTCCTCATGATTCGTCCTGGGGGTTGGGAGCCATGTACCTTCCCAAGGATTCGTTCCTGGGATAGGGAGTTATGTACCTCTCTAGGTTCCGTACCCACGGTCCTAGAGTTGGGAGACACGTACCTCCTCAGGATTCGTCCTGGGGGTTGGGAGGTTGACCCATATTCCAGTCCTATTATGTTTAGTATTCTAGCGGGCCATAATTGATTGGAATTGAAAAGTGAAACGAATGATTTTATTGATAGCATTCATTGTTGACCTCATTATTGAAATTAAAGTGATTGAAATTGTTTAATGCTTTGATTTTGAAATTTAATTGTTTTGAAATGGATTAGAAATGGAATATATATATATTGTGGTTTATTTCTTCTTAAAAGATATTTATTTTGTGGTTTATTTAATTGAGTTTATAGTACACCCACTAAGCTTTATGTTTAGCGCGTTAGTTTTGTTTCTAACGCGTAGGTACCAGGGATCCCGAAGAAGCTAAGGATTTAAGAGACGTTCCCTGCAGATAGAGGCGGAGAGTCACATTTTGGGTAGATATTTATGTTCATGTGTAATATGAGTAACACGCATGCATATTCAGCGAGTCTGTAAATATGTTTTGTTCTGTAATTAAATAATTTATGATTTCTGTCTTTTAGTAGTAAAATATTTGTAAATATTAAAGTCTGCTTTGTTTTTATTTTATAAATTGTGATGGTAAGTCGCACTAAACGGCAGAGTGCGCAACTGTTTGAAAATGTTATAGAAGTGTTTGTGAAAAATGTGAATTTTGGATTGATTTGTGTAAAAGCAGGTTTTTGGGAAATCCGAAAAACAAACGGTACTCTGCCGAATTTTCGTAAAAAGTTTATTTATTGCTATGGGCTCACTTGAAAAGGATTTCTAAACTGTTTTATGGGCTCACAATAATTTTGAAATGTAAAATGAAGTTTTGAAAAATTTTGAAAGTCCGAGTAGCGCTCCCCGGGTCGGTCCGGCCGGGTCGGGTCGGAGGGTGTTACAGCCGGAGGGTGTGGTTTTTCTTTTTTTATAGCTTTGGGATCTCCCTCCTTTTTTAGAGGGGAACGATGCTTCTGCCTTTTGAGGGGTTTCATCATTACCCCTCCTTGCTGTCTTCCACCAAGAAAGCATGTGGATGCTTCTTTTGATCTGGCCGTTATTGAGTGTCATTATGGTTTTGTAGGACCTGTTTTAAATTAGATCATGATTTGGTCCCCCAAGGAACAAAAGAGATTTTACGTCGTGCGACATGTAGGTTTGTCAATTTGGACAATCATGATTACGTGTCGTATGATGTGCTGATTGGATGTTGACATGAGATGACTATGTCGTGCTACATAAGAGTTCTTCCAAGCGTGAATACTGAGTTATCTTCACTTGATGCTACTTGGATGTGTGGGATATGGAGTGCGTGTCGTACTACATGGAGGTCTTACATCGAGCGAATGTCGTACCACATAGATGCTTCATGTCGAATGTATGTCGTACTACTTGGACATCTCATGTCTAGTGTACGCTTATACAGTATGAAGATCTTATACTGATCCTGTGTCGTACTACATGAAGATCTTTATACTGATCATGTGTCGTACTACATGGATACTTTCCCACTTTTGGCTCTGGGCCTGGTCTTTGGGCCTCTAGGTTGGATCCTCACTTATATTTTGGGCCTGACATATTTTGGCTACTACAGGCATGATTATTGTTTTTTTGTTAAAAATCTTAATTAGGTAGTTGGCAGGGTAGGCAGTGCATAGCAAGGTATACATGTTCTCCTTTTAAATGCTACTATTGAATCTTTAATTTGATGTCTCATTAAGTAACTCGGATCATGATTTTTAATATATTTTTTTAAAATCAAATCAAGTGTGATTATTCTAACATAGTTTATTATATATTAATGTGATTCGTGATAAAAAATAAATTATCATATTTTGACAAAATTGTTTATTAAAATTATCACCTAGTTTGATAACAAATTTTCTCATCAATGACTGCCTAATTTATCGATGATGTCTCACCTTTTAAGATTTTTTTTAATTCTTTTTTAAAATTAAAATTATAATTATTAAATGGGCAATTGTCATTTTAGTCCTTAATTTTTGACGAATTATAAGTTTTTTAACGCGGTTTGCTTTATTGATATCCATGGACCCTAAGTTTTCGTAAATGTATTAATTTGGTCACTCTGACCAATTTTTTAACAGGAAAATTCACATAAAATATTAAAAAGACAGTTTTACCCTTGAATCTATTTAAATGACCTAAAGCTACAATTTACCATTAAACTTTTAAAACGATTATGTTCATTATTTATTAATCGGAAGGGTAATATGATCATTTTATATTAATTTTTTATACTAAATGGATCTCCAATGTCCGTCAATCTTGATGGCCGATAGAGGTAATATTAAAAACATTTAAAAAAAATAATATTTTAAAAAAAAGAACAATTAAGAAAAAATAATTTATGTTCTTATTGGGAGTGGAGATCCAAACTATAGATTGGATCTTCACACCAAGAACAGAGAAAAAATAAATATTAAAAACTCGAATCTCCAGCGATAAAGGTCGTTTCCATCACTGGAGATGAGTGACCTCCATTGTTGGACCATCGATGGAGGTCATTGGATCTCCAACGATGGAGACCCAGTCTTCACTATTGAAGACCAGTTGAAAAAAAAAAACTGATGTTTCTCTCTCCTCGTCACATTTCTATTCCTTCATATTTTGTTTTCTCTTTCTTTTTGCTCATACTTCTTTTTCATTTACCAGTGAAGCTGAAATTTGCTTTTTATTTTTTGCCAGTCAAATGAGTCCAATGAAAAACCAAAAAAAAAAAAAATTAATCCAAAATTTGAAAAAACACAATATGTAAATTGGGATCTCTACAATCCCAGTAATGAGCTTGGTGTAAGAGGGATTGAGAGATAATGTAGGGAACTATGAATCAAGATGAAGAAGAGAAAAAAATTAGAGAAAAGATGTAATACCCCTATAATTTTAACGATATATAATATATAAACGAATAGTGATTTTAACCGATTTAACTCTTATTAGAAATATTATTTTCATAGTACATTTGGATGATAATGGGTCCAATTAAATATTGGTAAAGTCAATTTGGTAATTGAATAAGTGTGAAATATTTTTGGAATAATTATTGAGATGGAATGTAATTGGTGGATTAGTTTAATAATTAATAGATTATTGATCAATGATATGTGATTAATTTTCAAAGTGTTGCCATTTTAGGAATTTAAAGAGTCAAGGGACAACTTGCAAATATTGTTGATATATAGATATATATATATATATATATATATATATATATATATATATATATATATATATATATATATATATAAGTGTGCTAGTGGAGAATTCCACTAACACATACAAGTCAAACAAAAAACAAACCCAGCAAAATAAAAAAAAAAACAGAACAGAGGAGAGATCGGCGAGAGGAAGAAAGAAAAGAAGAAAAAAAAAGAAGAAAAGAAAGGAGAAGAAGAGCCATTCGACCGAAGAAGAAAAGGAAGCCGAGAGAGAGGAGAGAAGGGAAGAAAAGAAAGAAAAAGAAAAGAGAAAGGAGAAGAGAGAGAGAGAGAGAGAGGCCAGCCAAGCAAGGAAGAAGAAGGTTTCGGCCAAAAGAAAGAGAAAGAAGGAAAAAGAAGAAGGAAGAAGGAAAAAGAAAAAGGAAGAAAAGGAAGAATTTCAGGCAGGAAATCCAAGGAAAAAGGTTTGAGAAAATTGTCCAGGTTGGTATACACTAATTTCTTGAAACTTTTATGTTTTGAGTATTTAATTCCGAAAATGATATTCGAATAATGTTTGTGAGTTATTTTGATAAAAATTTATGATTCATGAATATATATATATATAAACATAATTATTTTCAAGATTCCATATATATATACATATATTGATTTGTAAATTATGTTTGAAAATGATTTTTGAATTATGTTTATATATATACATACATATATATATATATTGATTTGTGAATTATGTTTGAAAATGATTTTTGATTACTTCGATATAGTTATTGATGAAACTTTATGATTTCTATTGATGAAACTTTATGGAATCTTGAAAATAATTATGTTTATATATATATATTATTTGAAAATCATCGTTTAGAAATTATATTTGATGATTTCGAATGAAAAGAAACGATTTGAAATTGTAATTAAATATATGTGTATTCTGTGAACTGGAAACTAAAAGGGCCCTAGGATACTTGAACATAGAAAACAGATATAGGAGGTTGGTATACCAGCTGGGTTATTTCAGCAGTACTGCACCAATATTATTATTATGATGTGCCACCCTATGGATTTTGAGCAGGCACTGAGTGCCTGGTCCTAGGGTAGAGAGTTGATATGAGACATTTCCGACAGAAGACACTGAGTGATCAATGTCGAAAATGGATGCAATTGATACCATTCGACGGATAGGCACCAAATGCATAACGTCGAACAACCCATATTCCAGTCCAGTAAATTATGTTAAGTGTACCAAGGGCCTAGATTGAAAAGGACTGATTGTACATAAAAAAAATTATGAAATTATGGAAAAGATTTTTATTTCATTTTATATGATTATGGAACATAATTCGTTTGATTTTAGTTAAATATTATGTTTCGATATGCATTTGATATTTAATTTTGTGAAAACATATTAATAAATATTATTATAGGATTTTTGTAAATATATTTAGTGTACACCTACTAAGAAAAATTTGCTTAGCGCGTTGAATTTTATCGCGCGTATGTAAGAAGGATTCTAGAAAAGATAAAGATTGAAGAGTGACACCTGCAGAAAAAAGAACCAGAGTCACATCACTCCAGAAATGTTTAGGTAATATATATATATATATATATATATATATATATATATATATATATATATATATATATATGTTAAGCATGCATATATAAAGGAATGTAAAAATTTGTAAATATTAAGTTTTGTAAATATTTTTTTAAAAGTTTATGTTGTATAAAAGCATGTAATTTTATTATTTTTGAATTGTCGTTTATTTATTTGTTTTGTTTAAATGATTGGATTGGAAGGGTGTGCAAAATGTTTAATATGGATTTGTGAAGTGTATGTTTGTGGAAATTGTTATTTTATTAAACATGTTTTTGGAAAGTTAGAAAAACAGAGGAAACTCTGGCAAAATTTTTATAAAATTCGATTTGGCCGTTTGTCAAAATATAATATATAGTTTCAAAGTTATTATTTTAGCTTAAGTCAGAAAAGTTTTGAAAACGGGTAGCCCTCCTTGATTCGGTCTAGGCGGGTCAGGTCAGGGGGTGTTACAAAAGATGTGGTAAGAGATGAGAAAGCCAGAGAGAGAAAGGAGATGAAGAGGTTAGAGAAATCAGATAACTCCAGTAGATAAAGAGAGAAAGGTTGAGAAAGAAAGATAGAGACAGTTTTTTTAATTTTTTAATTTAATTTATTTAAAAATTTTAACCAATGGTAAAGATGTCATTTCACAAAAAAAATAAATTATTGTTGACATGTGGATAGGTTTAAAGATAAAAATATCCCTGTAACCGTTAAGCATGACTAACGGTTGATCACAGAATAACCAAATTGATACATTTACGAAAATTTAGGGTCTACAAGTACTAATAAAATAAACTACGTTAAGAAACTCATAATTTATCAAAATTTAAGGACTAAATTAATAATTACCCTTATTAAATAGATTAGAAAGAACAAAGACCAAGAATATACATTAACTCAATTGACCAAGAATATACATTAACTCAATTGACGAGTTTTTTTTTTTAGTGGCACCTACAGGGCTTGGATTTTGGAACCTAACACCATATTATCGTTTTAACTGAAAATAGCACCTAAAGTTGAATTGCGACAAAATTACCCCTTTATATAAAAGAGAACATTTCACTTTCTCCTTTCTCACTTTTAACTCATGATTCTCTCTCTCTCTAAAAATTTAAATACATTTTCTCTTTCTCCCTTTAACGATTGCGAGGCCACCCATCTCTCTTCACCGGCCGAGCAATCAACCGTCGATGACAAGGACGACGAAGCCACCGTCGAGGAAGAAACCGCCGACAAAGCCACTGCCGGCAATTTCTACTCCAAGGAAGGTGGGTTTTGATTTTTTTTAATTTTTTTAGTTGTTTGTTGTTTTGTTTGAGTTTGTGAGTGATTTGTGTTTGATTTTGTGAATTATTTAACCGTTTTTTATTGAATTTTTACAAAAAATTGTTTGTAAATGGGTTTTGGGGTTGAATGGTTTTTTTATTAAAGAGAAGTATGATTTTTGGTTGGTGGTTTTTATTTGTTTTTTATTATGAAATTAATTTTTGATTAGTTTTGTAGTGATTTGATTTTGATTGGTCTTGATTGGATTTATTGTTTCAGATAGAGAGAGAGAGATTGACCCCTTACTAAAAATTGTGAGTAGGGGAACTAATAGTTCACCCACTCACAATTTTTTTTTTAGTTCGTGGGTGAACTATTGCCCATGAACTAATTAGTTCGTGAGATAATTTTTTTTTTTTTCGTTTCTTTCTTCATCCCCACTTATTTAGACAAATCGATTTGACCGTATTTAGATGGTTTGTGAAGTGTTGTTTTTTAAGTTCGTGGGTGAGCTATTGCCCACGAACTAATCAGTTCGTAAGCGAATTTTTTTTTCGTTTCTTTCTTCAATCTCTACCCTTTTCATCCCCACTTATTTATACAAATCGATTTGACTGTGTTTGGATGCTTTGTGCAATGAAGAAGATATAGATATATATATATATATATATAGAGAGAGAGAGAGAGAGAGAGAGAGAGAGAGAGAGAGAGAGAGAGAAGGAAAAAAAAAAGAACCTGGAAAGACATCTTTCATTAAAGGGCATTTTGAATTTTTTCTTCAAAATAGTGCTATTTTGAGATGAAACAATAATCAAGTGTTATTTGTAAAAGTGTTGGTTGAAATGATATCATTTCTCACTATTTTCTCTAATTTGGTGTATTAGTTAAATCCCCGTAGTTTCATTTATGACAAAAATCCTCCCCGTAGTTTTATTTTATAATTATTTTTTTTCCTACCGTCAGTTTTTTAATTACCAAAATACCATTAACTGTTAACTTTTTTGTTAAAAACTTTAGGGCATAAGCAGGCCCGGCACTAGCCCAGGGCAAGCTAGGCAAATGTCCAGGGCCCAACAATCTTATGGGCACCATTCCAGACCCAACAATCTTGCAATACAATACTATTAATATAGGCCTAACAATTCCAGCTACTTAGAATATTACAATATAGGCCCAACAGTCTTGCAATATAATATTATTAATATATGTCCAACAATCTTATAATATAATATTATTAATTTTTTTTTTTTGCCTAGTTCCACAAAAAGCTATAAGCCGGCCCTAACACTAAGGATATGAAGGTAAATATTTATATATATTAAACTAAAACATTTTAATTTATAATATTAACGAATTTCTACTCTCCATCATATAATGAACGGTAGAGATCAAATATAAAATATTAAACAATTAAAAAAATTAAAAAGTAAAAATCTATGGAGATAGATGACCGAAGTCCATCTTTTTATTTTTTATTTATTTCTTAATTTTTTGAAATTTTTAATGTATTTTTTTTAAAAAAAAAATTGTGTTTATGATCTCTACCGTCCATCAATGGAAATGGACGGTGGAGATCAATATTTTTATTTTTAATTGTTTATTTACTTCTTAATTTTTTAATAAAATTTACTTCTATGGAGATGGACGGTAGAGATCTATATTTTTATTTTTATTTTTTAAATATTTTATATTTAATCTTTATCGTCTATCGTATTATGGACGGTAAAGATTCATTGATATTATAAATTAATATACATACTTACCTTTATACCCTTGGCGCCCTAAAGTATATAACATAAAAGTTAATGGTTAAAAGTATTTTGGAAATTAAAATTAATGATAGAGGAAAAATTGACTATAAAATGGAATTACTAGTTTTAAAATGGTTTCTTAAAAGCATTAGTTATATGTTTTACGCACCATCGGGCACCAGTGGTCTAGTGGTAGAATAGTACCCTGCCACGGTACAGACCCGGGTTCGATTCCCGGCTGGTGCAGAATTGTTTTTTCCTCCGTTTTTTAACAAATAAAAAAGAAAAAAGAAAATTCAGACTCTTTAACTAATCGATGACTGCCAAAAGTTTGGAGAGTTGAATAATGAAGTTTTAAACATCTTTATTACAATACATGCTTTGTCAAAGGAGTAAAACTTGCAGGTATGATCCATAGAGTAGATTCTGATCCCTGGACTCATACATTGAGAATTTGGAGCCCTGGACTCATACATTGAGAATTTAGAGATGCATATCTCCATTTGATGTGTACTCGATGAACTCCTCCTGGGCTTCCAGTATCAGATGCTCATCCTCCCATTCGTCTCGGTATGTCTCCGGTCGGATGCTTTTGTTCTTCACGGTAGCGTACACCATTTGAGATCGCCATTCTCCATAGCCTGGACACCCACACAGAGCAGCAACCCAGTTGTTGTACTCGTACTGCAATACATAACTTGATGATATAGACAAAAGAAACAGAAGACAAACGGCAAAGAAATACCACTGACCCCAACATCAAACAAATATTCCCTTCACTGGCTACAAAGTTCTGTGCAAATTTATCATGATTTATTGAACTAAATTAAGATTGTATGATTTTCAATATAAACCAGCTGATGATAACAACTCATTGTGCTGTTTATTGAGGACACCAATTAAAGGTAACCACAAAGGGAAAGGGACACTTGAACCTCATAGATTTACCATTGAATCACTCATGTTATGAGTGTATCGCTTAGGTTTGCCAGAAGCTTCAAGTGTTGAGTAAAAAGCTTTAACATCTTCCATCATCTCTTGTTGTGAAGGAAGCATAATCCGGCCAGACAAGACACCCGCAATCCACTTGCTTTGAAGTTCGAATGCGGGGAAAGGGATGACCTGGCATGAAAGTTTAACAAAATTTGTCATACTATCATTAATAAAAAAATGTCCAACCAACATTTGGGCATGAAATGTAGAACAGAACCTTCCATACTATCCCAACAAAGGAAAGCCATGGGGCCAAGGCTGGTGGAAAAACATGCTTGTAAAGTGGTCCCACACGATTGTCATCCACAGTGATGATTCCGTTGGTTTCAAGAAAGGGGAAATCATACTTGTACCTTAAAATAAGAACATTTGCACATATACTACTCAATTTTTTCCTTCATGCTTTAATGTTGCTGATTATTCAGTCAGCTTCAGCATGTAAAAAATTTGTCCAGAATCTTGCTGAAACTGAATAAAACTTACCCAGTGCAGTGTAAAATCACATCAGCATGGACAACTCTTCCATTTCGGAAAACCATAGTGCCATCTTCGTGGGCACTTTCAATCTGTATTATTCAAGTAATTACATATGATATCAACCAATGCTCAAGCATCAGGTCAAAGAAACATTTGGTGGACTTATTATGACAGCACCACACTCTTACCACAGGTGGGTACTTTTTACCATAGAGTGAAGCCACATATTATCATAACCAGGCTGCTTTTCATATGTTACATCTGCAACGAATTTCGATGCCACGTGAACTTCTTTAACTTGGCAGGCCAAGTCCCTAGATATGTCCGCAGCACTAAAGGAATTGCCAACCAAAATAACAACCTGCCGATTTCAGAAGATAACTTGGCTAATAACTAGGAATTAAGACGTATATGTAGAATTAGAATGACAGAACGTAGATAGAATGTCATAAGTAATTACAGTATCGCACACATCCATACTTGATCTCGGAAAGGTTCAGGAATGCGATAGTTATGGCTATGCATTTGCTTCCCTGGCCACACATCGATGCCTATAAAGAATACCATTATTCATAAGAAAATAGGGGTACACATATAATAAATGATCTTTTATAAACTATTTTGGACAATGCACTACACAAGCATCACACTTGCACTGAGAAAATTTTAGATTTAGAATGACTTTAAAGTTTAAATTCTTGATTTCCTTGACATTGACAACGATGTGATAAAGTTTGGGTGAATATTCAATGAAGAATATAACAGCAACGAACCAAAAATGGATGTATTTTCCACCTCATACTTGAGACTTAAAGAGGTTAAAATGTCTGTTATTGATTCAAGTTCAAGATTGTTCTAAATACAAACCTTCAAAATGTTATCCGTGTTGGTCCACCTCATGTGGAATAAAGCATGAGATGCTTTATTCATGTGAAATAAAGAGTGAAGCACATGAACTCTAGGTGTAAATGCTTCTTTCATGGTGGATCAACATAATTGTGTTTGATTCTTTCCACAAATCCTCACCTATAAATAGGTGAGCTCTTAGAACAATCTATCAAGCAAAGCAAAGCAAAAGCAAAAACACAACAATTGAGAGAGTGTGTGTGTTGAGAGATCTTCAGAGAAAAATAGAGAGAGTTTTCTGAGAGAGAAATTGTGAGCCAATTTGTGAGGTTCTATCCACAAATTGAAGTTACATTGTTATTGTAATTTGTGAGAGATCCACCCAAGGGTGAAGTTTGTAATCCCATTATTATTATAGTGGAGTTTTTTAAGCGGCCTACGGGTCCCGTGGTTTTTACCTTCATTTTCTGGAGGGTTTTCCACGCTAAAATTGTTGGAGTTATTTTTACTCTATTTGGTTTGGGAAATTATCCTGGGACCGTAAAATTTATTATTTTACAAACACATTTTTCCCAACAATCCGAGTACTGCCCAAAAACGTATCTCAAAGTAAGACATCATTTGGGATTTTGATTTCTTTGTAAATTATAATCCTCGTTCTTTTTTAGGGGGACTACTATTGAATCCAATAATCCGAATTGTTTCTCAATCAGAAAAACCTCAAAAAATTAAAGCTTTACAGATTGCAGACAACAAGTTGAACAAGAAAACACCAATCTTCCTCAAACATCAATCTTTGCTAAGGATTAGTCTCACAATCAATTCATTTTCTATCATAACATTGTTTGTAAATAAAACAACTCTTGAAATATAATCTCACTGCAATGATCCCAGCTGATCAATCATGAAAAACCCCATAATTAAAAATGAAGAAAAATCAAGCAAATAACAAAAAAAACATATACCTGGAATATCAGCAACATGAGGCTGAGCGTGTCGTGCACCATTACAAACTACCAAAGCATCAAAAACCTCTTCCAGAATAATGTCACCATCGCCTCTCTTTTTAGACCTCACTTTCCACTTATTATTCTCCACTAAACACACCTTAACCACCTCAACTTCAAACCTCACCATTTCTTCAACCCCAAACACCCTCGCAAACTCTTTCAAGTACATCAACACCTCCTTATGACCCGGAAATCTTCTCAGGTCCCCGGACCAGTCACCGCGGGTCACGAAGGGATAGTCTCTGAAACCCATGGCCTCTCTGGGTAAATTGGTCCGAAGAGAGCTGTAGAGGCTAGAGTGAACCGCAACTCGACTTGGGTCGACCCCAAGTTGATCCGAGTCAACCTCTTGGGTGTAGACCCAGGTACCACCCACTTGATCTTCTTTCTCAAATACCACCACCACATGACCTTCCCGGCGCAACTCGCGGGCGGCAACTAGGCCAGCTGCTCCGGCTCCGATCACGGCCACGCGACGTGATATCATTGTTTGGATATCATTCAATTCTTTTAAATATCTGCGTCGTCTCTTTCACAATTTTTCATGACAAGACAAATCAGGCATGTGGGTTGCTAATGTTTTTATTTTTATTTATTTATTTATTTTTTTAAAGGTGGAGTGGAGGTGGACTGCTGCTCATATAATAATTATATGAACTTCGCGGTAATATTGAAATTTTTAACTACTTCACTCAAAACTTTTAATACAAAAATTTATATTTAATAAAATGAATCTATTTTATAATTATTGTATAAATATGATGGGAAAATTAGAAAAGGATCATGTAACAATATAAAAATTTACTTCTAACTATAACCAAGTGCTTAATTGTTCATAACTAACTATTGGTTGGCTGCGTTAAAACGGTGACGAATAGTGAAATAAAAAAAAAGAGAAAAAGAGAACATGAGAGAGGAAATGAGAAATAGAAGGAGAGAGAGAAAGGGGGAGAGATTAGCCACAAACGAGGCTAGACTGGTCTCGGAGAAGAAAAACGATCGTTAGAAAAAAAACTGCAATGATGGGATCTATTTCTGACAATAGAATCTATTTCACGTTTGAATATATTCAATAAAAGTGAAATACAATTTGTTTTTGGTATAAATATACCCTATTCTTTATATAATTTAAATAGGTCTTCATGGTGTAGTGAAGGGTAATCTCATCTCTCACATGGGTATTTAAGATTCGATTTTTACTAACAATCCATAAATTTTTCAAAACCTGCATAATTACACATTGGAGGTCCAAGGTGAATTATATGTGTCATTCCAACATTTCTTCTTCCTTTTTAATTTTTAAAGATGTTAATCCAAGCTTATCTTTATATTCTCCAAAATATCAACTTCAAGAATCCTAAACTTCAGAGACTTCACTAATCTTCAACATTTTTCAAAAATGAGGAAGATATCTAAGTGAAACATGTAATTTTAATGTTAAAAAGGTTGAAAAGATTGTGTTTGAAAAGGGAAAGAGAAAGGAGAAGTCAGGTACGTATGATGAAGAGAGAAAGAGAAAGAATTTGGGTAGGTCCAAATTCCACAAATATGTTGAATATTTTTTACTTATATTTTAGGGGCTTTTTGTGCAATTTTTATCCTTGATAATGGCTTGAATAGAAAATTTCATTCTTAATTATGAACAGTTAAAATATTTCTTATAATTAAAAATAATTATTTATATTTGTAATAGGGCATTTTTGACAAATTCCATCAAAATCTAAATGATGATTTAATAGATAATATGGAAATTACATATGAACTTTTGTAGTAAATTAATGCTAAAAATAAAATATAATGCAGAATCATTTAAAAGAAGTGAAAAGAGAAAATTCAACTAATTATCTAATGATTTCTACAAAATAGGTCTGTATATAGGCATGAAGATTATTATCAAGACAATCTAGATCTATTTCTTTAAAAAATAATAATAACTTTAATAATTATCTAGTTAAGATGTACATATATCGATCCGATCACGCTTAATATGATAAATAAAAATATAATATGATTTATAATTAAAGGGAAACTTAAACCTCTAAAATATTAACATAAACTAACACATAACTTCTTGGAAAATAAACTCATAAACTAATAAATAATTCAAATAAGAGGTTAGATAGAAATTAAATTTCTTATTTTAAATCAAATCCTATCAACTTAATTTAAATTTAAAACTAAAAATAACTTTAAAAAATGCTCTCGCCATGCATAGTGATATGGTATTTCAATTTCTGTCGTTGTTAGTAAATTTCGTAAATAAATCTATATGATAATTTATAAATTTATAAATCAGTTTGATTATTTTTAGCGTCATAATTGAATCTACTAGTAAATTTAATGACAATGTGTATTTAACTAGTATATCTTGCTAGTACTATCGGTTTTCTGTTATTTTGTTATTTCTTTTTGTACTTAGCATTGGCATAACTAAAATAAAAAAGGGAATTTAGCAAAATTGCCCAAACAGTAATCAATAATTGCAAAACTACCCACGGTCCACTAATTTTTGCAACCGGTACCCAAAGACTTTGTTTGGACATATTTGCCCTTAGTTTCACATTTGACCCAAACTCCACGTTTTCACTTTACAGTTTTTGACTTGCTTGTTTTTACTGCTGTTCATCTCAACTGCTGTTCATCTCAACTGCTGTTCGTCGCCTGTTCGTCTTCTGCATTTGTGTTCTCTGCTGCTGTTTGTCTTCTTCGTTTGTCTTCTTCGTCTGTCTTCTTCGTTTCGTTTGTGTTTGCAGGTTCAGCGAGTCGCGTTATAAAGCGGTCTGCACAGCAAGGAAATCGTCTTCTTCTGTTCTTGTTCAAAGTAAGGAAAAATTTCTTCTTCTGATTATTTGTTTACAAATTTGTGTTTTGGGCATCGGGCCACGTCTGGCCGATGATTTTGTTTCATCGGGTCACTGTCTAAGTGGTCCGATGAAACAAAACCATCGGCCAGCTGAGACCCGATGATTTGTTCATCGGGTCACAGCAACGAAATCGTCTCCTTCTTCGGTGGTAACATTCCACACCGATTGAAATCGTCTCCTCCTTCTGATTTTTTGTGTAGAGGTTTGTGTTTTGGGCATCGGGCCACGGGTGGCCGATGGTTTACATTCATCGGGCCACTGAGGTACTGACGAAAGTAAACCATCGGCCAGCTGAGACCCGATGAAAAACTCATCGGGTCTTCGCTGGCCGATGGTTTACATTCATCGGGCCACCGCGACCCGACGGTTTTGTTTCATCGGGCCACTGTGGCCCGACGAAAGTAAACCATCGGCCAGCTGAGGCCCGATGACATTTAATCATCGGCCCACGGCTGGCCGACGGTTTTCTTTCATCAGGCCGATCAGACAAAACCATCGTCTAGCCGTGGCCGGATGATTAAATGTCATCGGGCCACCGCGACCCGATCAGACAAAACCATCGGGCTAAGGCCAGCCATCGGGCCAAAAACAATGAAAAAACATGAAGAAAAACCATCGGGCCGACATGATGAAACCATCGGGCCAAGGCCAGCCATCGGGCCGACATGATAAAACCATCGGGCCAAAACCAATGAAAAAAACATGAAGAAAAACCATCGGGCCGACATGATAAAACCATCGGGCCAAAAACAATGAAAAAACATGAAGAAAAACCATCGGGCCGACATGATAAAACCATCGGGCCGACATGATCAAACCATCGGGCCAAGGCCAGCCATCGGGCCGACATGATAAAACCATCGGGCCAAAAACAATGAAAAAACAACGCATCGGGCCAAAACCATCGGGTCGGCATGATGAAAATTTTTTTTTATAAAAATTCGTTCTTCATTTTTTTGATGGAGGATTAACAAATGTGAAATGTCTACAACTGATTCAAAACCCATAAAGGTCTGCATTGACTAAATAAAAAAAGTTTAACACTAACCTTGGAATTTTTGATGGAGAAGAAGACTGTGTGAGATGGATCGATGGTTTATTTGCAAGAGATAACTTCAGAATTTCTTGGCTTAGGTTGGGTAAGAGATTTATGGAGAAGATAAGAGAGGAAAAATAAGAAAATGTGAAGAACAGAAGAGAAGAAGAGACGAAGAGAGAACCGGGTGAGGTGAAGAAATTTGCGTAGATGATGAAGAAGAAGAAGACAGTGCGAAGAAGAAGAAGAAAGTGCAGTGGTCAAATGTAAAAGTAAGGGCAATTTTGTCCAAAAAATGGCTTTGGGTAGATGTTGCAAAAATTAGTGGAGCTTGGGTAGTGTTGCAACTGTTAGTGGAGCTTGGGCAATTTTGCTAAATTCCCAATAAAAAAATAAAAAAAAAATTTATATCACTGTTTAGTGTAATTTGGTAACAATAACGCTCACTTAAAAATTTAAGTACCAGTAGGTAATATGTCAAAAAAAAAAAAAAAAAAAAGAGTTAATCGTCCGTATTAATTGTTTCTATCTATGCGTTCATAAAAATAAAAATTACTCATGATTCATGTGTGATTTTGTAAAGCCAACCGGATGAGATTGGCATTTTGCTTCTTAAGAACGTGTTATTGAAAAATGGAAAAGAAAATTCGACTTTCCCGTCAATAATTGTAGACAGAGAAACATTAACAATACAGAATACAAGCTTCATATTTTATTATTGCTTTTATGAATGAGAAACACTATCTGTTGGGTACGAGCTTGATTACAATGTGATTAAGCTGAATCGAATCAAAACCAAAGATCAAACTCTCATTTAAGCAGAAGCTGATTTGGTTTCACACCCGCACAAAACTGACGCTTGTTGCATTTAATTTAGCAAGGAACACCGGTCCAAACTATCCGGCAATTGGAATTCTAAAACAATAGATTATTAACATTAGGGAAGGTTGAACTTAATGAGCATGAATTCTGAATATGACATGGTTGACAATTATTCAACTACTCCATTTGAGGTGTACTTGATGAAATCCTCTTCAGCTTCCAAAATCAGGTCATGGTCGTCCCATTCATCGCGGTATGTTTCTGGTCTATCACGTCTTTTCTTGGAAACTGCATTGTACATTTGCTTTCTCCATTTCTCAATGCCTGGACACCCACACTGCTCAGCAAGGCGATCGTCGTAATCAAACTGCAAGGACATGGACAATACACAGAGCAATGTTGAAGCAAGCTGATACAAGTTAAATTTCACAACTGCATGTAAACAGTAATATCACTCTGTTTGCTAACATAATATCTGTGGCAATCCAAATTTGAGCGTAAAAACTATATTCTTACAAGGGTTTCATTCAATAGCTCTCTTCTTTTACATGTTAAGTTATAACACAATTTAACAACCATTGGATTCATGCATTTTGAATAGTTTAGATTCCAATCTGCATCAATTATGTATGTCATAAGCAATTTCAGTCATTGAAAGTGTATTGATCCAATCACTTTAAATTTGCATTAAGAACTTCTGAACTTGCAATAAGACACTTATAGTCTCGCTAAGAAGAGAACTGAAATAAAGAAGTTCCATTGAGGAAGGCCAAGCTTTAATTTGCATACACTATCTTACTTACAAGAGGGCCTAGTCTGCACAATATGTTTGTACTAAACACTCGGCAATTTTAAATTAGGTAATAAAGTGCTCACCGAGATCAAAGATCCAAAAGGTTTCCAAAGGTTACAAAAGGATGAGTAGGAAATTGAGATTATATGCATAACAAATTCAAAACTAATCCCAGGTAGAAGATATAGCTCTTTATTTTCTATGAATATGAAGTCCCAGCTAGCATAAAAAAGAATATATAGCATAAAATCAAATAAATAGCCTAGAGAGGACATGTGATTCCACATTTGAACGAGATGATTGAACTCTTTTAGCCTTCTTAATATTTCATTGAGTTAATTTATTTTTATCTATTATTACTTCAATATCAAGACTCAATGTCAATGAAACTTTCTCCCATTGCTAATTCACCAATGTCATATAGTTATTCTCATTATCACTGAGGAAAAATTGCACAAACTCCCTGAATTTAGGTAATATTGCACTCAGCGGCAATTTTTACTATAATTGCACAAACATCCCTAAAAATCCGTTGACTAAAGGGTGTAGTTATTGAATCATTTTTCGATTTGGTCAAATCGCCCTTTAAATGATAATTTTTCGGTTTAGGATCAGTCAAACTACCTTTCAAATAGTTATTTAATAATTTTTATCGAAAAATAAAATAATAATTAAATAACTATCTAAATGAAAGTTTGGTTATTTTTCAGTTTAGGGTCAGTCAAGCGTCAAATTTATTGTGGTCAACAGATTCTAGGGGATGTTTGAGCAATTATGGTAAAAGTTTCTGTTTAAGTGCAATATTACCTAAACTCGGGGGAAGTTTGTGCAATTTTCCCTATCAAAAAACTAGGTAGTAAGCCAACCAGTATTAACTGATAAATATGCTTCTGCCAAAGATGCAATTATGGCACCAACTAGCGACATTTAAAAAATGACAGAAAAAGGTAAAAACTGTCCACTATACCGTTGGCTATTAACAAGACCGAATTTACCTGATAACTGTCCATGTTATGAGTGTAACGCTTAGGTATTCCAGAATCTTCAAGTTTTGAGTAAAAGGCTTTAACATCTTCCATCATCTCCTCTTGTGAAGGAAGTGCAAGCCGACCAGATAGATTACCAGCTATCCACTTGCTTTGAAGTTCAGATAAAGGGAAAGGGACAACCTGTTGCCAATTATATGCAATGGTTTACTTTCATCAGTAAAATTAAGTATTAGATAAAGAAAAGGGAACATCATATCAAGTAGGGATGGACCTTCCATGGTAAACCAACAAAAGAAAGCCATGGAGCCAAGACCGGAGGAAAAACATGTTTGTATAATGGGCCCACACAATTATCATCCACAGTCACAGTGCCATTGGTATCAAGAAATGGGAAGTGATACTTGTACCTTATAAAATCAACAGTTGTTATTACAATTCATTTGCACATATGTTCAACTATTTCTAAAGAATCGTTTAACACAAAATATCCATAGAATTAAAGCTAAACCCAGGAAAAGGCAAGTATAAAGTAAAAGTACCCTGTGCAGTGTAGAATCACATCAGCAAGGACAACATTGCCATTTCGGAAAACCACAGTACCATCTTCGCGAGCACTCTCTATCTGAATATTTTAATTTTTTACTATATATTAGCATTTTGGATCATCCACCCCCAGCAGGAAAAAAAACTCCCATCATGACACGGGAACACTTTTTTTCTTACCATAGGATGAAGCCATATATTATCATATCCGAGCTGCTTTTCATATGTTTCATCAGCAACTGATCTAGATGCCACATAAACTTCTTTGGCAACTCCAGCTATATCCCTGCATATATCAACAGCACTTGCAGAATTCCCTATCAAAATTACAACCTGTTCACAGCAGAACATTGTTGAGACAAGATATATTAGGTATTGAGAAAATAAATAAGTAAAAGCCAATTACTACAAATAACAAGGTCATCAGTGAAAAACAAACAGTACACGTGGGACAAATAGCAAAAAAAATGCTTACTTTTGCTAATTGTCTAGAGAGAGAGAGAGAGAGAGAGAGAGAGAGAGAGAGAGTGCATCTAGAATAGCAGGTCACATTATAAACATGCCTCATAAACTAAGAAGGTAAGGGGTAGAGTGGCAACATTTTCCACATCTTTGACTTATGAAACATATGCGGGGCAACTTTTGCTTATTCTCAGAGTTGCCAAGACATTTAACAAAAAAGGGAGGCACATCTCAAGCTGCCATCTTTCAACAATTACAAGCTGCATCTTATTCCATATTAAGATAATTCATGTTTGAACTTTCGTTCTATAATATTCAATATATCATCAGGAAGAACAAGAAGAGGACTACTAGACTAGGATTTTGGATGCCAAATAACTCTCAAAACTTTCATTCCATAATATCCAATCATCAGGTTTCAAAACACTGCACTATCCAAGTAGTGCTGCTCCATAATGCAAAGTAAAGTTTTTATAAAGTAAAGCAAAGCAGAAGCCTGATACATACTTGATCTTGAAAGGGTTCAGGGACACGATAATTGTGGCTATGCATTTGCTTTCCTGGCCATGAATCGATGCCTGAAAAAAGAATTATTAGCAAGAAGAATAAAAGAGATGGTCAAGCATCTTTCATAAATTATTTTGAAAATGCATTTCAAAAAAGTACTTTATCGGCTGTTCAAAGTGATTGAAAAGCAGAATAGGTATTGCCAACAATAAGGGCATTCTCCAAGTGAATTCTTTTATTTATATAAAAGTTGCAAGAAACTAGAAATGAACAAGTTTGGCAGCTTTGTAGTGATAACAAATACACCAAACGAAATCAAGTAATGAACATATATACCATCAAGCATGTTGATCATCTGACACAAATTCACAACAAGCAAGACATAAATCAAACACAACATCTGAGAAAAGAAAACTGGGATCATGAATCATGATCTTAAAAGTTTAGTGTTGCATTACATTACTTATGCTAAGGTGTAGTGTGCTGATATTCTTGATGAATGCGCTTTACACTCACAAGGATAGAGTAATTCCAGCACTTCAAAATTGCCAAGTTATAAAACCTGTAGTTTTTCAATTTCACATATTTCACCAGCTTGCTAATACTCAACCTCATAATATAAAATCTTGTATCTACGAAAAAACAAATTTTAACATATTTAGACAATTATAATAAGAATTAAACAAACAAATACAATCTGGAAAAATAATGTCCATCCACGCAAGCAAGATAAAACGTGACTGATCCACACAAAATTAATAATTATGGTGACTGCAACCAAGCAAAGAAGCTGAAACATGATGAACCCAGGAGTTGACGCACCCGGAATATCAGCGATACGAGGCTCAGTGTAGTGTCCATTACAAACAACAACAGCATCATATATTTCATCATTATAACAATCATGTCTCGTTTTAGACCTCACTTTCCATTTATTATTCTCCACCAAACCAACGTTCACCACCTCAGTTTCATATCTCACCATTTCATGGATCCCAAAATGTCTAGCAAACTCCTTCAAGTACTTTGACACCTCCATATGACCCGGAAACCGTCTGGGGTCCACGGACCCTCTGTTTCGCGATACAAACGGGTAGTCCATATAACCCATTACCTCTCGAGGTAGATTGGTGCGTAGGGAGCTGTAGAGGCTGGATTGAATGATCTCCCGGCCCGGGTCCAGCCCAATCGGGTCGGTCTCGACCCGAGGAGTGTAGACCCATGTGCCGCCAATTTGGTTGTCTTTCTCAAGGACTACCACCTTATGGCCTTCTCGGCGGAGCTCACGAGCGGCGACTAAGCCGGCGGCTCCAGCTCCGATGACCGCCACGTTGCGGGAGTGGAGTGGTAATATGGTGGGTAGATTGGATTGGATAGTTGGTACTGGATTGACCATTGATTGGTGATGAATTGACTAGAAGAAGAGATGGTTCTGGTTTTTGTTTAGCTGGAGATGGTGGAATGTGTGAATAATGCGCGTGTTTAAGCCGAAAACTCAGTCGCTTTATATGAGAAAAAGGCAGCGTGCGGTGCATGACCGCAGACCGCCACATCAATCCTTTTTATGTTTTTTTTTTATTTTAAATTTCCTTTTTTTACACCCGTCGACGTCGTCGTTGAAAAAAATGTGATTCCTTCCTCTGGCTTTTTTTTTTTTTTTTTTTTTTGAGAAGTCCTTCCTCTGGCTTTATCATTAAAAGCTTTTCCTAAAGTGTTTTTTTTTTCGGAGAATTGCACCCACATCCCTAAGGTTAGAAATAATGGCAACTAGATGAGTTGAAGTCATTTTTCGACATTCACATCCCCTAGAATTAACAAACGTTAGGCAATCTGTTAGCAATCTATTAGAATGGCCAATTCAAAATCATAAATGGTCAAAACTATCCTCATGCATAAAATAATAAAAATATATAATTAAATAATACTAAATACTAAAATAATGGAGACCAATTTTGTGGTGATCTCCTAATTACTTCCTCCACAAAATTAGTTACCATCCGGAAATAATTTAAATAATGGAATTTTATTGTTCTAAATTTTTAAAGGTGACTTGCACTCAAATACCTTGACGTTTATTATAATTACACGTTTAATATCAGTTTTATCATAATTGCACTCGAATATCCTACTTTCAGTTGACCACCGTCAAAGTGACGGTTGACCAAACGGCTCAGGGGCAAATTGGTCTTTTACGTTTAAATTCATTTTTTAAAAAATTTAAAAAATCATGCAACCAATAAGAACATGCCACCTCATATTTTAATTAATTTTAAAAAAGTAACCATATTTTTAAATAAAATAATATATTAAAAATATTTTTAAAAAAAATTAAAAAAACAGATGGAAGAGATCTGGGTCCACCACATCACCAAAAAAAAATTTAAAAAAAATTCTGATGGTTTCCAGATCTCCGTCGCCGCTCTTCGTCTCCCCCGTTGCTGGTTCGTCGCCCCCGCCACTGATTGCTCCAGCAACCAGGGTTCATGTTCGAACACGAACCCAGATGGATTCGAGCACGAACCTAAAGATCTGGGTTCGTGCTCAAACCCAGATGAGCTCGAGATGGGTTCGAGCACGAACCCAAAAAGTTGAGTTTTCAATTTTTTTTTCCTTTGTAACTGTTAAGGAATCCAGATCTAAAAATTTTTTTCCATCTCCAGATCTGAGTATTCTCCATCTGGGAATTGAGTTTTTGATTTTGTTTTTGTTTTTGGTTTTTTTTTTTTTTTTGAACTATGAAGGAATCTAGATCTGGAAATTTCTTCCATTTCCAGATCTAAGATTTTTTTTAATTTTTTTCAAAAAAAAAAGATTTTTATTATTATCTTTTTTTAGTAATATTTTTTTAATTTTATGATGTCATAACACATGTGCAGGGACAGTCTCATCATTTTACCATAATTCGTTTGGTTAACCGTCACTTTAACGGTGGTCAATTGAAAGTAGGATATTCGAGTGCAATTATAATAAAACTGACATTAAACATATAATTATAATAAATGCCAAGGTACCTGAGTACTATTCACCCAATTTTTAATGATATCAACTCAATGAGGAAATAGTGGCCTTGATAGTGTATATGTATAAAACAAAGTCATTATTAAATGGTGGTGGACCTTTCCGTTCAATCTCAAATGTCCTAACTCTTTTCACCTCTGGAGATTCTTTAAACTTAATATTGAGGCCGAAATTGAGTTCTATGAAACTGCTTTTGTAATATCCTCAGTTTTAAATAAATATGAAAAATATTATGTAACTAATATTGAGTATGTGAACGTGATATTTATAATTTGAAGGGGTAGAAAATATAATTAAATATATGTATTTTTGGGAATACAAGTAGACCAATTGGAACAGTCCAAAAACGGTGCTTGAAAGACAAAGACAGTAGGCATCGCGACTTAGAGCCGCGACTTTCAAATCGCGATGACCAAAAGAGGAAAATTCGACCCTAAAGTGACGCGACTTGAGCCAAGTCGCGACAGCCAAAAATTATGAAAAAAAAATATATAGCGGTGGGATCAAATTGAAGCGGTGCTACATTAAATAGAAAACATAACAGATTAGAGAGCAAAAGCTCAAAACAAAACAGAACAGAGGACGGGAAAGAAGAGAGAAAGAAGAGAGAGAAAGGAAAGAAGAGAAAGAAGAAGAAGAAAAGAGAAGGAGAAGAAAGAAAAGAGGAAAATGAAAGGGTATTCAAGTTCGGTGTACACTAGTTTTTGAATTTTCAGTTTTCCAGAATATTTCGGATTGATTGAATTTTATTAATGTTGAGTTATTTGAATTATATTGATTCTAGTTTACTGTTTGAAATTGATTTTGAAATGATTTGAATTATAATATAATTTATATCTGAAATATTGATTGTGAATAATATTATGAATTGATTTTAATACGTTTTGATTCTAATGTTGTTAAGGGAAATATTGTTAAAGGTGATTTTGATTATATAATGTTTGTAAAATGTATTGAAAAATAATTTTTGGGCATTTTGATTTAATATTGGTTTGTGAAATATATTCGAATATGATTTTGAATTAATTTGATGTGATTATTGATTTGAGAAATATACTCGTATATGATTTTCTATATTTCTTTTATATGATTATTAATGAAATTTGGATTTGAAAAATATGTTTATTGATTTGAAATATTTGAAAGTTAAATTTGAATATATAAAAAAAAATTATTTATGAAATTGTATTTCGAAACTGAAATTTCAATATTGAATTTGAATGATTTGAAATGGATTTGAGAAAACATTTTGCGAAATGGCTCTGATGTGTATGAACATAGATATGGATATAGGAGGTTGACATGTCAAGTGGGTTTTTCTGAACAATATTGTGCCGATATACTCTGATGCACCACCCTATGGATAGTGCAAGCCCCAAGTGCCGGTCCTAGGGTAGGGAGCTTTTGATCTGAATGTACCACCTTTTGGATAGTACAGGCCTCAAGTGTCGGTTCTAGGGTTGAAAATCTGATATGGGACATTTACAGCGAGTAACCCCGTTGGTGTCCAACTCTGATCTGATGTTCGGCGAATAGGCCCATTGGTGTCCGATGCCGAACAACCCGTAATCCAGTCCGAAAAATTATGTTATGTATGTTAGGAGCCCAGTATGAAAACTGATTTATTATATGAAAGCATTTGAGAAATTATAAAGATTTTATCTGTTGATTAATTTTGAATACTATACTTGTTGAATATATATATAATTTGATTTGACATGAGTCCCATATATTGTTTATATACTTGTTATTTCTATTTACGATAAATAGATAGAATTATTTGATATAGTATATTTGTATATATAATTTTGTGTACACTCACTAAGCAATATACTTAGCGTGTTGAGTTTTCTCATACGTATGTAAAAGAGGTCTAAGGGAGATAAAGACAAAGAAGAGTAGAGACTGCAGGAGCAGAGTCCAGAGTCACATCGTTTCTATATATTTAGTAGTCCTTTTGTAATAAGTATATATGTTTTAATACAACATGCATATACAGAAAATGTTTGTACATATTTGAAGAAATTCCGCTGTGTAAATATTTTATTATAAGTTTATGTTATTTGAATATTTATAAATTATATCGTGATAAATTGATTTGGCAAGTCGCACTAAATTTGGAAGGGGGCGCAAAAGTGATTTGAGAATTTAAAAGTATTAATTTTTATGAATTTTAACTGTAAACAGGTTTTGGAAAGTCAGAAAAATAAAGGAAACTCTGACAAGATTTTCGGAAATTTATTTGGACCATTTTCAAATGTTTTTAATATTATTTTAAGTTATGGTTATATAAAAGTCAAATAGAGATTTCGGTATATAGTAGCGCTCCCTAATTCGGTCCGAGCAATTTGGATCAGAGGGTGTTACAGCTTTGTAGAGGAGGAAGAGTAAAGGATATGAAGTAATATGTTGATTTACAATTTTAGGCATATGCAAATGTCCTAATTGGATGAGGCATATAAGATCCATGTGCTTTGAACTTTAGAATCGTTAGCCTTCATAAATCAACAACCGTACAAAATCGAATTTCCAAACAAGATCAGCTGCATAATACAACCAACTTTATATCCATGCTATAATTCCTACTGTTTTCATTCTCAAATCCACACCAATTTAAGATTCAATTTCTCAAACCACATATTTAATTATCAAAATTCATCAAATCCTTCAAACTCATTGAACAACCACAAAGCCAACCATATCATTTTGGTGTAAAAAGTCGTTGAAGGAGGCAGGCTTCCTTCATGATCTCCGATAAGTGCGGCCTTCATGCGTAGGTAGGAGCAATTAGCCAGCTACCATCTTCTTCTTTTGTTCAGTTCTTTTTCTTTCATTTATTTTTCTCTTTTGAATTTTTCTTTTCCTTCTTTTATATTTCCTTTTATTTTCTTAAAATAAAATAATTAAAATGACAACAATACCCTTAAACAATTAGCGGTTAACGGATCCATGTTAAATCTAGGGAGCGTGAGCGTAGAAAAATGATTTCGATTCATCTAGTTGTCATTTTGCCAGGCCTCAGGGTGTAGGTGCAATTCTCCCAAATTTTTTTTTTAATTTGACAATGGTTAAGAGTTTTTTTTGGGATATGTCAAGAGACTCAAGATTAATCACTATATAAAAGGTTCCATATCTACTCTCTTATTACGGAGAAAATTCATTTTATTTTTTAAATAAATTTCTTTTTCATGTTGAATAAAATGATATTTTTCTTCTCAAATACTTGAATATCTATTTGAATTAGAGTCTCTTAGAATTTACAGATATTAAATATGTGTCATTTTGCTTATTATTTTAAAATTTTATAAATAATTTTATTTAAATCCTCATATTTATAATAATTATTTAGTTTATACAATTATTAAAATTTTAATTATATAGAGTAAATTAATTAATTTATAATAATTTAGAGTTATAAAAGTTAAAAATATAAATATGAGAATTAAAATAAAATTATTTATTAAAATTTTAAAAATAAGTAGAATTACACGCGAGGCTGTCAGAGTGCGGCTCTTTAGGCAACTGCTATTTCTTGTAGTAATAACAAATGATTGAAGTAAAAAATAACAAAGATTGAAAAAAAGGAGTCTAGCCCCCACCATGGTGAATGTTGGCCTTCTTCTTAAAAGATGTAGTTGGTCGACGTGATGGATTAAAGAGATGTGCATCGTTCAAGAGCACAAGTAGGCAATAACCTCGGTATTGCAAAAACTTGTAGGTAGCGTTTTGGTTGTCCATGGTCAATAAAAATACTCAAAAAACATTTGATGAAGTCACATGCGAATAATCTACTACGTACATATTCACCTTCACTGTCCTCAGCAGCAACATAATTTACAGTCTCTTCAAATATAATTTATGTCGTTTCATGATCATGAGCTCAATTTGTTAACTGTTTGCTGAATAAGGTTTAGACAATAATGGTTAGTTTGGATGAGCAAGACATCAAATCAAAATATGAAACAATTCTGTTGGCTTCAGAAACCATTCTTTCTTGAAGTTGCTTCCAGTATTGCAATTACTGCATTATAAAATGTAACTGATGACATGTACACATGGAAGGAAGTTCTTTATCACACTAATTTATTTATTTAGAGTTTGTTAGTTACTGCCAATAATGGGAGGAGTGCAGGCAAAGCAACTAAAGACAACCCTTTTGGAACAAGCATGGTTCAATCATGAATCATAAAAGTGATAAAATTGCAAATAGTCTAGGCCCTTGAGTGAGAGAGTTTGCTTTCCATTGTTGGTTGGTTGTCTGGTTAGTGGATTAGATTCACAGGCAAGTGGAATAAAATGCCACATCCAGCCAAAATTCTTTCACCTAAATCTTTGAATTCTTTTGTCTTCTTCTGTACTTGTACATCCCCCACATCACATTCACATAGGTAATGGAATTATAAATATAGAAGGCAAAGACTAAAGAGGTTACGTTATCTGTTTGTTTCTGGACTCCCTGTATTTTATTTCTTGCTTATGCATCTTATAATGCTACTATCCAACCACTTGAATGTCTTGTATGAATTGCTGTAACGAAAAGTTTATGCAAGAAAAATTAGGAAATGAAAACTTAGTCAAAATAAACCTTTGTAGTTACCCTTTAAAAAGCATATTTTTTATGAAGTTTTCTCTAACTTTTTCTCTGGTTTTGTTTATGGCAATTTAATGCAGCAGTTGGTTTATTATCTTGAAATGATATATGTAAAGCCGGCAGAGTGCAACCTGAGCATGCAATCACTTGAATTGTACTCCATTTTCAACTTTCTTCACCTTTTGCTTTCTCTTTCTTGTTTCTATAACTTACATATTTTAAGAGTATTCAGATGTATGTTGTCTAGTGGGTTATGTAATCCAAGCTACCTTTGACTAACTGGAAAGGAAGTTAGATTTGATCTGCTATGTACTTGAAAAAATTAAGAAATCTTCAAGAAGTGGGTTTTGAATATTATGCTCAATTAATTACAAACTAAAATATGTTTTATTAGTTGGGCATTTCTGGTGCGAAGGTTTTATCAAAAGTATTGTGAGTCTATAGACTAAAGTCATCTGATCAAGAAGACTTGGTGGCAGAAGATGTTGAACATTCTTGATGATTTCGCGAGGCTTGTCAGGTTGATTCAAATATAACATGTTATTGTTAATTATCTGTGTATTGTCTATTTAAGTTATGAAAGAAGATAGGGACCTCTGCGTTTCAATCACCCCAAGATGGGAAGTCAACGTTCATGAAGTTGCTCAAAGCAGTTTTAGGCGGGCCGATCACTTGTTTAATTGTATTTCTAATCAAAATCAGAAAAGAAGCATTCAAGAAGTAAACATTCTTGCCCGAGATGCTGTAAATGAATTCAAAGAGCTGGTTGCGCTCCTTGATGGATCAATGCAGCCAGATTGCAAGAGAATCAGGAAGGGTCCTTTGCCGAATTCTCATGACATAAATCCAATTCAATTCATGGATAGTCCTGTCTCTATCTCTCAGAGATCTGGATACAATTCAAATGAATCCCACAGAGTTAGGCAGCTAATGCCTCTTCTGGGTATTCCAGCAACCAGGCCTTTGATCCCCAGCAATGGTTCGAATTTGCATAGGGATCAAAATCAGAAGTCGTTGTTACATTACAGTTTCTCAGATACTAATCTGGTGGGCTCAGCTAAATTGATCATGGGGTTGAACCATTCTTCGCAACAACTGGACTTGTCTTTGATAAGTCTGGATGGAAGTTATGCTGACAAAAAGATGATTCACCATACAGCGTCAGAAATTTTGTCTTCTAAGGATGACTCCTCCATGTTTTTTTCCAATGGGAATAGTGTAATAAAGAGCAAAGAAACTAGCACAAAATCCAAAGCCTCAACTGATGGATGTCACTGCTCAAAAAGAAGGTAAATACTTGTTGTTCGTTATAGTAAGTCTGTAAAAAATTTATGTTCTTGTTTTCAATATATAGTTGCTGAAATTATATTCTTCCCAGGTAGATTTTTGCTTGTAAGCCTTCTTTATCTTTTCAAAATAGAGCTATTAATACTTTCACGGATAGAATGACTATATCTGTATGCTTGAGCGTAGCTACTTGATTTGAGATATATTGGCAGATTTTGCTTGATTGTAGCTATATGCTTTGTCTGCATATTCTTCCTTTTGTGTTATACATTCGTATATTGTTTACAGGAAGCTGAGAATAAAGAAAACTATTAGAGTTCCAGCTGCAAGTGATAAACTAGCTGATATACCTCCTGATGATTACTCTTGGAGGAAGTATGGGCAGAAACCCATAAAAGGATCTCCACATCCTAGGTATGTTAATCTTTTCTTCCTTTATTATGGCATTTTGGAAGCTTCTAAGCTTAGCAAATCATGTTGTTCATTCAAGAATGCATCAGTTTATCTCTGTCAAGTTCAAGAATTCATTGTACAATCCTTGTTTTTCTTCCTATTCATCATGGATTAAACCCTTGTTTTTCGTTATTAATGTTTCTATAATTATTTTCCTCTTTTGAACATAACATGCTATTGCTTAGTAATATTATTGGTCCTTTGACTCCAGAAACTAAATTGCATGAAATTTTAGCAGATTTCAAAACCTTTTTCGAGTACAGGTTCAGATATTAGACATAAAACGGTTGGATTAGTGCCTAAATTTGCATTCGATTCTGTTTGCTTTTCCAAGAAGGCAGAGAGGAAGGTAAAAGGATTCTGTTTGTTCTCTCTATATCCTTTTTACTGGAGAAAAATAAAGGAGGAAATACTGTTGATGATCATAAAAATTAAAAAGAAAATTTGGTTATGTAATCCGTAGTCGTATTCCTTGAAAATACTGATGACAAAATGAAGCATATAATAGAGTAACTGAACTGAAGACGACAACGTAAAGCCATCCATACAACCTTCTCTGCCTGCTTTTGCTGGCTTTGAATGGTGCTTGAAACTGATAATTTGGTATTCTCCTAGCAATTTTTGTTGCAAAACTGATAATTTACTATCCGTCTTTTCTGTAGTTTTTCTAAGAGTAAACCATAGGTAACATAACCATACGTGACATTGCTGACAATGTTTTTCATGCCTTTGTTTTGTTATCAAAGGAGCTACTACAAATGCAGTGGCATGAAGGGCTGCCCAGCTAGAAAGCACGTGGAACGATGTCTGGAGGATCCAACAATGTTGGTTGTGAGTTATGAAGGAGAACATAATCACTTCAGAATTTCGTTTCAATCAACCAACACAATGGCTCCTGTTCAACAGTAAAATTAATCCAAAGGACTCCATGTGCCTCAGCTCCAAATATATCAAAAGTATAATTTATGTTTTCACAAGGAACCACCATGTAAGGTCTCTGTGGATGTTCATTAAATTTTACTGTCTTAAATATATGCTTCTTTCTTCTGTGTGACAGGAATGTAAATAATTGCATTCTGCGAAATAATTGTGTATATTTTATATCAGAAGTTTGCGACTAATATGTTCTTTGAGCTCAATCAAAATTCAATTTACCAAACTTAACTTCAATGATAGCTTGTTTATATCAATATAGATTGGTGGCAGATTCTTAACATATTGTAATTGGCATGTAAATGGCAATCAAAGTTTAAATAAACTGATAAGGTCTCAACCATTCATCAAATCCTCATGTATGACTTAGGAAATTTATTAGGCTAAGAGCCAACCTGAAACTACAGATCTGTTAATGATTTTATAAGGTTAAAATATACAAATAAACAGCCAAAATTTTCCCAAGTTCCTTACCTTTGCAATTAACTTTTTCTTATATAATATTATTTTGAAGTTGATAAACAGAACCTGCAGCTAGTTTGTCAACAGAAGCACATGAAGGACAAAATGCAATGGCCTTTTACAATTAAAAAACCTGGAAGGACCTAAGTGGGCTCCAACTTTATCTGTTAACATATAGGGCTCCAATTTTTAAAGTATCAAATCATCAAAAATGGCCGACCATTACCAACTCTTAAATGGGACAAAATGAGATATTTTGAGGCATAGGCCCAACTAGAAAAAACAGTGACTTCATTTTATTACATATAACAATATTTAAAGGCCAGTAACCCACTAACTTGTGTTGGTTTATATTTTCAAATTGAGGGAACATAATACAAGAAGTTAGATGAATATAGAATTCCCAACTTCCAAGAAAATGATAGTCTCACAATTCACAAGGGTTAAAATACTCTGACAGATTGTCATATTCAGTTTGCAGTTCTGGATTCTGGTGGCAAAAAAAAAAAAAAAAGCCATTGTTTTCTCCCCTTTAGAGTGTAGATTGATGTGCTTGTTTGTCTATATATTGGGAAAATAATTTCTGTTTGTTCAGTTTCCAATTTTCAAAATATCTAGAAAGATGAGAGAATTGAGTCTCAGTCTGGTCCACTATAAACAAAGTGCTAAATCTCCTTTCTGATTGTGGGGCTTATCATGACCTCTCTTTTATCTATTTGCCTTTTGCCTTACACTTTTTAGTCATTGGATACTCTTAATTTGTTTTGTAGAATCATAAATAAATTGAAAATCTTTTTATCTAATTGTTTTAGATCCTCTGATCATTATATTCCACACTGAATCATTGTTGTCCTTTAAGGATATGATTTTTCTGATTGTAGATTGATTCATGAGTAGATAATGAGTATTTCTAATGGTACAAGATGTTATATTATATATAATATAATTTTCAGTTCCTGTCCGTCCTGATACTAAAAGGGAGTGTATTCAATCTAGAGTTATATTGAAATTTAAAATATATCAAAACGGTTACGACAAAATATAAATATATATAATATTGATGTTACAATGTATAGATTAAATTTGAGTTGTTTGATATCAAATGTAAACCACCAGTAGTGATGGTTGGTTAGAGATAAGAGTGGTAGGCCCATTACATATGATAATATTTTGATCCTTTAGTAAGTAGGTAATGGTATTTCAAAAGGGCCTGGCCCCTGTTCTATTTCCATCATCCATGTTAGAGGAAGAAAATTGTCTAAAGGAAGAAGGGGGGAAGTAAGTAATGATCATCATAATCATCATATCTTTTGAAATGTAGCTTTCTCTTTTCTTTTCTTCCTTTGTGAATAATTACCATAGACATTAGTCAATAAGGTAGAGAAAACAAAGAAGATTTTAGTGCAAAGCTACATCATCTGGATATATTACATACTAATCTCTTTGTTATCTTCTCCATCATTTCTATTATATTTCCATTTTAACAGCTGATGGGGTCATTCATTCATATGTGTTGTTTCTTTCTAAGAGTAAGCTTTATTGATCTCTTCTGGAACCGGCTTAAATTTTATTGGGCGGTGGTACTTAATTTTATATCTTATTAATTGATTTTTTTTTTTCTTTATTACAATCTCCTCAGTCCTCATGATGGTTTTTTTGACAAGTTTTTTAAAAACAGTTCATTATAGTGTAGGGAAATTTAAAAAAAAACTCCCTAAGGTTTAACTCATTTTTAAAAATAACTCTCTAGTTTTGAATTTGAGTACAAAACCTCTAACTGTTAATATTCAATTATAAAGAGTAGATATGGCATAAAAAGTAATTAAAATGATTGTTATAAACTTAAAAATTAACAATTCCTTTATGAATTTTTAAATTTTTATTAATTTTTAAATCCTACTGGAGTTGTATTGTACAAGTCCTCTCTACTAGCGAGTCCAATTCACTTCATCAATCATTTGCGAACAAGCTCTAAAATTAGTGTTGTGTGAGCTTGTGAGCTACCTAGCTTTCAAGGAATTCTGATCAAGTTCAATCATGTATAGGCCATATGAAGACATGATATAAGACTTAGCTAATAGAGAATAATTTTTTCTTCCTAAAACTGTAGGTTAAAGGCTGAAATGCTATTATATTAATAGATTTAAAGAAAGTTAACTAATGATCAACGCTCCACGTAGGAAGTTTTCACTAAAGAGATTTTCATCTAAATCTAAAATTAAGGGGTTGTTTTTAGAGATTAGTCGAACTTTAAGGAGTTCCCGATATAGTAAATAGATAAATTTAGTAAATCACTCGAATATTCCAAAGCAGATTAATAAATTTAAAGAACAAATGGAGAGGTTATTGTTTAATTACTCGAACAAGTAATGATTAAGCTAATAAATTTGTTAGAAGTCGGTTTGACTTGGTAATTGTGTTTTCAGCTGTAGGAATCTAAGCGAGAGAAGAAATAATTTAGTATGTGTATGGTAGGCATTTTGACAATGTTCATATAAACAATTATTTAACCATTAGACAAAGTGAGGCATTTCTCCTCAATTTTTCTTGCTATTAATCAATTACTATAGTGAACATTTTGACTTGTTAAGCTTGTAATCTTTTAATTTTTAAAACTCCTTACTTGTATTCCTTTAAAGGAATGTCTAACAATTCTATCATGTGAATTGACAGCAATTACAATTTACTTTACCACCTTATTTAGATAAAAAAAAAAATTAAATAAACTTTTTAATATTTTTTATTATTCTATTTTTTACTTTCTATTTTTATTTTTCTTTAAAATCTTGTCAATTAATATTGGGATAGTGGTCTTTCAATATATAGAAAAATTAATTACTAAAAGTACGATTCAAAATATAAATCTCACTATAAATAATGAAATCTCCCATCTTTTATCGATAAAAGTAACATTTGAACCTTATCTTAGACTTGAAGTAAAAATATATTAACAACCTAACGTATAAATGGACGTTTTTATTGTTTTTCTTTTGGGGTGAAATAAAAATTCCCATTGCTTAGAAGGAAAGAACAAATTGTAATTGATTGGTGAGAGAAGTAGAAAAGATATGTTGTATGTGTCAGAAAATAAGTTGAAATTATTAATCAATAAACTTATCTTTTTAAGTTATGACTTATGAGCATTTGGTTAAAGTAAAAAAAAACTTGGACAAATCATTTAAAGGAACCTTCTCTCAATAACTTTCCCTTTTTTCCTTTTACCAATACATCATCGTTTCTTTTTAGTGCCAAAAAAAAAATGCATCATTGCTTTTTTTTTTTAATGATAATAGTACAGTTTTTTTTTTTTTTTCTAAATTTAGAGCATCTCCAATGCTATTATGCATTTGGAGAAAATTGAGTGCCACATAGGATCAATATTGAAAAAGTTAAGAAAACATTCTCCAATGCAATTATCTAACTTTAATATTGATATGATGTGGCAAAAAAAAAGTTAGAGAATATCAAGTAGAGTTTCTAATTGTAGATATTCTCCTTGATATGCTGACTAGGATTTCTAACTTTTCCCACCAATAAAATTTTAGTATTTTGTCAATGCATTTAATTATCATATTGAATGGAGAGAGAATGTAACAAATGACTTGTGGTGATTGGTTTAAAATTACTATTTAGATATTCACATTGGAGAAGTGAATATGTATTTCTATAATTTTTTTGACAAGTTAGATCCATATTATTTAGAAATGCTGATGTGGCACTATTTAGATACTCAAAAATACATATTTGCATTGGAGATGCTCTTAAAATGTCCACCATTTTAATGTAAGGGCAAAAACCATTTAGGTCCCTAACTTATCACAAAATATTATATTTTAACCATTATTTCATTTTTTACCTTCTGTGATCCCTAACTTTTTAAAAATTTATCAATTTAGTCCTTCTATTAGTCAACAGTTAATCAAATTTAACACTCACAAAGGTATTTTAGTCTTTATACATAAAAAAAAATAATTCACAATAAAAAATTGTTAAACAAAAACACAAAAAAAAAAATTAAAATAACTTAATATTAAAATTAAAAACCTTAAAAAAAAATTTTTTTACAATAAATAAATAATTTATAAAAATATAAAAAATAAATATTATATATCAAAATTTAATAATATTAACATAAAAGAAAATATTTACTAAAAAAACAAAAAAAATAAAATTAAAAAAAATTGAAAGGAGGCAATCTGCCTCCTCCTTCTGGGATTTTTAAAAATCCCAGAGAATCTAGGAGGAGGCACTAGATATGGGAGGAGGCGCGGCCTCCTTCCAGAAAACTTCAGGGGGGAGCCCGCCTCCTCCCAACAAATTTCAAGGAGGAGGCGCCACCTCCCAACAAACTTTAGGGAGAAGGTGCCTCCCAGATTTTTTGGGATTTTCAGAAATCTCAGTAGCCTCTTCCAAATTTTTTTTAATTTTAATTTTTTTTGTTTTTTTAATAAATATTTTCTTTTATGCTGATATTATTAAATTTTGATATATAAATTTTTATAAATTATTTATTTATTGTAAAAAAATTTATTAAATTTTTTTAAGGTTTTAAATTTTAATATTAAGTTATTTTGATTTTTTTTTTTTGTGTTTTTTAAAATATTTAAGGACATATTTTATAAATTTTGTGTATTTATAATTTTAATTTTAAAAAACAAATTTGTTATATATATTAAATTTTTATTGAATGTTTAAATTAAGTTTAGTTTATTTAAATTTAAAAAATAAAGTAAAAAAAATTAAATTTTCAATTCAATAAATTAAAACTAAGGGCAAGATGATCAATATACACAATATGTCATGGTTGACCGTCAAAAAATTGGTTAAAAGAACTAAATTGGTAAATTTTAAAAAAGTTAGGGACCACGGGAACTAAAAAATGAAACAATGATCAAAATGTAATATTTCGTGATAAGTTATGGAACAAAATAATTTTTACTCTTAATCTAAATGTATAATTATTGCATGACCTAAATTATTGTCACATAACCAAGTAATAATTGATAATTCAGTAATTTTGTATTTAATTACGTTGAGAAATCATATATTTCAAGTGGTAGTTAGGGATCGTGGTTACATTAGTAATATTGGGAATTTAAAATATGTTTTATATTATTAAAAGCAATGGTCAAAAATAGTTTTTCTATTTATTTCTTTAGAAAAATAAAATTTTATAATTTGTCCTCAAAATTTTCATTTAGATTTATCACGCCATCACTGTACACCAAGTCTGATGAGTTACAGTGCACCAAACGAGATACATTATAGTATATCAATATGTGTTACAGTACACTATATATAATATCTCACGGCAAGAATAAAAGACGTATATTATAATATATAAGTTTGTTTATACCATCCGACTTTACCGAGACATATTAGATATTTTAAAAAACAACAACGAGAAAATTATCTATGTATATTTATAACTATCGTCCAATGTGGTTTGATGATAAAAGCGCTTATTCAATCTGATAATGACACAAGTTCGAATCAACACCACTCCAAGTGATATGTTAAAAAAAAAACTATATATATTTACAAACATAAAATAATATAATATACTATCAAAATCAAAAAAATATATGATCAATTTACTTCAATAATATGGCGGGTTCAAATTTGTTTATACCATTAATGGTAAACATTTTCCTTTTCCTTTTTTTATTTATTTTATAAATAAAAGGGAAATTATTAAAACACTCTTGTAATTTGAGTTATTCTCAAAAATCTCTCTTTAATTTTATTTTTAATTAAAATCCCCCTGCAATTTACGTAAATTTCCAAAATCTTTATGTAGTTAATATTTCATCAATAAACCTTTAAAAATACAAGAGTAAATAGGTAAATTACTAAAATTTTAAATAAAAAATAAGAGTAATATTAGGTTGTGTTGAGAATACTACCTATGATAAGTTTGTTACTATCAACTGAAGTTATACTTAAACCTAGCTCTTCTATAGTAATATATACTTAAACCTAGCTCTTTTATAATATTACTCAAATTTAATCTCTTCTTCATCTTTTTATTCTCCCTCTCTCTTCAACCTAGCTCTTCTATAGTAACTACGTGTCATAATTCTAGTGATCGGATGTACTATTCAGACAGTGAAGATTTTTTTGGTGAATGGTTGGTAGACTGAAATGAAAAAGCAATAGATCTTGGCATCTACTAAAATCATATCTTTCCATGATTGGAAAAGCAATAAATGAGCATCTATTTGTTTGCTGTGCCTACATAATTATTACCAATTGTTTGTATATGTAATATGTTTGTAGTGTTGAAGCTTCCTATATTAGCATATTAATTTACTAACTTAACAAGAGGAATTTTGCCACTTAGTGGCAACATATCTGAGGCAATAATAATAAAGATCTCTTCCTCTTTTATGTTAATAATTATTTTGATTTGTTTGTACCTTTTAATAATTATATGTAATTGGAAAAATGCTGGTGAAGCTATAATTAATGTTGTCTAACTTAGTATAGTATTTGTTTATTTATTTAAATCACAAATTAATAAGATTCTCTACCCAAACAAAAAAAAATTAATCAATAAGATTTTCAAAAGTTAACAATATAAATTAGGAAATTTGCAAACTACATTGAGATTTGATATACTACCTTGAGATTTGATACAGTAACTAATATATTCAATTGCATATAGTAAGGTCCACCATGCATTAATTGTCAGGATATGCTATGTCTATAACATGACAAATCTTTTGGAATAACAAAGTAGATTTTGAAGATCTCATAACTTATTGAAATCTCAAAATACATAAAAATCCTCACCCATTATGTCTATAAAACCAATTCGATTGACAATACCTTACCGCGATAAAAGAAATTAGCTAGTTTTGTTATTTTTAGAAATTATAAATATAATAAATTTTATGTGTTGTGTAATTCTCCGTCCTATTTAAGTGGTGGAAATTCAAGTTATACTATATATATTTATCAGTATTGTAAATTTTTTTTTTCTTATTAGAAAATTTATCTTTAAAACTAATAAAAAATGAGATATATATCGCATTGAAAAAATATAAAATAATAGGAGCAAACTTAAAGTGGTATCAGAGCCTTCAATTAATGTAATACGGGACCTGAGACGAGTTATGCCAATCAAAACTAATCGGTTCATATGTGAAGGAAAGTGTTAAAAAATACACATATAAAATTAATAGAAAATGAAATGAAATCTTACATTAGAAAAATACAAAGCAACATAAGGGTATCTATATAAGTCAAGGAATATTACAACCAAATAGGATAATTTTTTGAATTGTAAAATTATCCGCAATAAGTATATATATATATATATATATTCTACTAATTGCGTAAATTTAACACTTCTGATATTGTGTGATTAAATATCTCATAATTATATTAATTAAATATTCGAATAGTACATATAATAATTAATTTTGATATATTTTAATAAATTTATAAATAATTTTTTAACAGTGTAATTAAAATAAATAAAAAACTGTAAATGCTTTTGTTGTCCAATCTAGATTGAGATGATGGATCATCATAGGGGTGATAATTAAAAGAATTCATGATTATATATTGAGCTAGCTAGCTAGTGACTATCATCCGTGTGCTACTTGTGATCCTACTTAGCCAACAAATCTTTAAAATAAATCTCATTTATAAATAGAAAAGGTAACCAAGTTGCAAATTGCCGGAAAACTGTTGCAACTTGCAACAATGACTTTTGGGATTTGTTTGTTTTACATAAACCGTGTCTTCGCTTTTGTTTTGTAAGTTGTGTCTTCAATCTTAATGTATTCAATATCCATTCCTTTTCTTTCTTTTTAATAATCCTTAGGACTATATATTATATATTTCCTCTTGGATTTATTAAATAAAATAAGTGCACCTTAAAGGAAAAAAAAAAAAACTCTATAAATTATGTTTTATATATTATTCTTTGTTGTTCATTTCATTAAAATAAAATTATTTTTGTAATTTTGTTGAGATATGTATATTTTTTTTATACTGGTTGTTACCATTTAAATTGAACTTCTTTTAATGCAAGGCTAGCTTAGGGCGTGGCTTCTTTTGGAGAGCAACTCCTAAAATTTAATGAAATACCAAAATTGATCAACTTATTTGGAAAATATTAAAGCAATTAATCTTCTTAGAATGGAAAAAAAAAAAAAAAAAAAATTAGAGGAAGGGTGGTCTCCCTCCATGGGTTAGTACTATTTTTTTTAAATTTTTTTAATAGTTTTATGTATTATTTAAAATTTATTTATATTTACAAATTTATTAGAATATTTTTATTTTTAAAATATTATTTATCTTGTAATTGATTGATTTTCTGAATATCATTTTTTATATTTTTAATGATATTAGTATATTTTGGTTGTTTCTTCATTTTCATTATATTTTTTCTTTTTTCTTTTAATTTTAATTCAACGTTGTATATGTTATGATAGAAAAACGTTTTTTGCACACCCACACTAAAAAAATTAAAATTTAGCTATTTACTTACCACACACACCATCTAAAATGTTAAAACTAATCTTATAAATAATTATATTCTTTCTCTCAATAAGCCCATGTCACGAAATGATAAATAAAGGAACAGATAAACAATTTTGCAAGCAATTAAAAACAACTTGATAATTATATTTATTTATTTATTAAATTAAGTAAACGATAAAGGACGAATGAATTTGTATTGAGCACAACGGCGAAGTCACCTTAGTGCCTGAGGAGGCCATCACCCCTCTAAGCCCACAGAATTTTAATTAAATTTAAATCCTAAATTTATGTTATTTATAATGTTTTATTAAAATTTTATCAGTTTTTTAAATTGCCTCTCTCCCTGCTCCTTCTTAGTTTATGGAAATTGATAAAGCTGACTTTGTCTCTCATTTAAGCTTGAACACACCAATGATTTTTGTATTAAGTTAAAATCTTAGTTAACACTCAAAAAGACCTCCTATCTTGCTGGATGCCAAAGACATTGCCAGTGTTATGTGCTTTGGCTTCATTTATGAATAAATAAAAATAAAAAAAATTTCGTAATATGATAAAATAGAAACAAATTTTTTTTATTTTTGTATTTTATGCATTTAAGTGTTATTATTATTTTATTTTATCTCAAATCTCACTAACAAAATCCATTTATGGTAAATATAATAACTGCTAATAAATTAAAACTTTGTATTCGCTAGTAAATATCCTAATTTTAGGATGTTAGTGTAATTTATCTTAATCAAAACATATTTTGTTTATTTTTAAATCATCTAAAAAATTGTCTTTGTGAATATGTCACTATTGATAATAAAATTTAATTAAAAAATATAATAATTTATGAAAAATTATTAATTTATTGATTGTCTCCATTTAGGTTAAAAGCTCTCTGTTTATGGTCTCATATTTTAATGTAGAACATGAACTGAGAACCGCACCCATGTATATATAATTTTTAAAAATATTAAAAATATGTAGTTCTCCAAAGATCAATGAAACTATTAAAAATATGCAGTTCACCAACACAGCTGCTTCTTACCTGCCAGGGATCTTCAATAACTACCATACTTCACATCAACATGTCAACATTTTTCCATATAGTAATTAATAAATCAAATAAATCAAAATCTTTCCGTTTCATATACGGCACAATCTACTTATTGATAAAATTTATAATAATTAGTGTTAACTTTAAAATTGTCACTTAACTTAAAATTTACTGAGAATTTTAAAGTTAACAAATAAGAAGAAAATATATAGAAATATCTCTCGAAAAATTCTCTGAATACAATACACAAAATACTCAAGAAATGTTAATAACAACTTTAAATAATAGTGCTGGTATTAATATTCAAGATATTAATCGACAATATATGTAAAACTAGATCCAAATAGTAGACAAAAATTTTCAAAAGGCTTTTGTAAATGTTTATGCTACTTCTCTTGATTGATTCCTAAAAAATTCACGCGAAAGAAGTCTGCAAAGACAAATAAAAACTTGGGGTTAGGTTGGTTATCGGTGGTGGTCCAGCTATCACACTCCGACGCCCAAATTAGTATATAAAAATCTGCCTCTTAACTTTTCCATATGAACTAGAAAATAAAAAGGAATACAAGAGATATGAAAAAAGTTGGCAACCTTTTCAAATGAGTTTGCATGGGAATTTATAACCTCATGGAGATGTGCATTTTCTCACAGTTTGCCACATGTCACCTCACCTATGGTTTTTCATTTTTATTCCGCTAACCTGCTCCTGTGTTTGTCAATTTCCCTAGGCCACGTGATGTGGGCTTTGAACAGGTAGGACGTAAGGCGTAACTCAGAATCCCTCAAGGACAACCAGAAACCTTACTGTATAGGTCCATGTGGCTGAGATTTCTAAGTGGCATCTTCTGCTGCTGACATTTGGAGATCCTTTTGTCCCTTGATAGGGGACATGTTTTATCTGATATTCCTTGGTCTGCAATACTGATTTCATACTCCATTTTTCCTTCCTTTGTATGTGGTCCCCCTTCTTGTCCTTTAGCTAGCCGTTTTCTTTTCTTCGTCTTCAAGTTTTTTGCCTTCTTACGTGTTCTTCTCTTTTGTCTTGTACTCCATTGATATTTAACTGTGTTTTAGGGACACTTAAAATATCTTTGTGGTAAGCAATTTTTATGAATGATTTTCTGCAATGCTGAAAACATTCTTCTTTTGTGCCTTCTAGACATATATTCCTGGAGAGTAAGTCTCCTGAACGAATGCTTAAATCTTTGAACCAAATTTTATACTAACACTTAGATCTTATAATATCTTTTATATTTGATATAAATAATTAATTATATATAATATAATTTTAATAGATGTGAACTAAATCAAAATATCATTTTACTTTTTAAGAGGATACAATTACAAAATTAATAACTGTCGAGACTTGTCGATAAGGGGAGAAAACTACCTACACATAGTGGTAAATGTACATGGTGGGAATTGAACCCTCACCATTGAGGTGAGAGGGAGGTGTACTAACCACTTAATTTATGAATGGATGTGTCAAGATATCATCCTTATAAAATTAAATAAAGAAAAAAAATATATTTTACATTAAAGATGCGGACCCCTATCATAGTCCATAAACATCAAGAACCATAACAAGTGTAAATAGTTGTCAGATCAGATAAGCAAATAGAGAGGAGGTGGATGAGTCCTTGTTAATCGCATGTGGCTGAATGTCCCACCCTTTCATCTCGGGTTTGATAACGAACCTGAGTTTAAAACTAAAACTCTCATCGAACCTATAATTTTTTGGAAGTAAGAAATTATAGTATATTGATCATAAGTAAGGATTCAAATTCAAACTTTGTAGGAGCAAACTACATATCTGACCATTCAGACAACTCCTGGCGGGTATAATAGTTAATATGAAGATTTGTGTTAGTTAGACCTGCATTTCATTGTCTTGACTTCACGGTTTTCCGTTTGGCTAATTTCGTCAACTACCTTATTCCTTGTAGTTTTTCTTGGCTTATGTAATTTTATTCAACTTGTTTGTTTACTTTGAAAATTTTTCGTTTCTCTTTTCCTTTTTCAAATGTCTCGTTTTGTATTTTTCTGCCAATTGATGAAATTTACTCAATTCTGGTGGGTATAATAGTTAATATGAAGACTTGTGTTAGTTAGACCCGCATTTCATTGTCTTGACTTCACGGTTTTTCGTTTGGCTAATTTCGGCAACTACCTTACTCCACTCCTTGTAGTTTTTCTCAGCTTATGTAATTTTATCCAACTTGTTTGTTTCCTTCGAAAATTCTTAGTTTCTTTTTTCCTTTTCCATGTGTCTCGTTTTGTATTTTTCTACCAATCCATGGAATTTACTCAATTCTCCACATTGCACCCAACTCTATACTAACTCAGTTTTATTGAAAACAAAAAAACAAAATATAAAAGGGTAACAAAAGTACATTATTTAATCCTCTATTAACAATATTGTTTATTTTTGTCTGTTTGCATTTGCAAAAAGAGAGGAATGAAAAAGAATCCTAATAATGTAACCACCTAATCTATAGAGTTTATAATCCATTTGCTTAGACCTTAATACTCTGCTAATTAATTAATTAACAGAAATAATGTTACTTCACAAAAAAAAAAAAAAAAGAGGAGGAGAAATAACTTTTTATGTCACGACCCATCATAATAACTTCAATTTGGAGATGATTTGGGACACGTTATTCGTTATGGCAAGTGGCAACCTTGCATGGATTGTAGTTTAAAGTTTTCAAGATGCGACTTTGAATTGGGTGTCCGCTTACGAGCCACGTTTGAATACTTTGTTATTTTCGGCTTCAAATATGATTTTGGCCTGGTCATTAACTTCCACCCAACACAAATAAAGTGAGAACAATTTTGTAATTTGGTTTTCAATTCATATTGATACATATATTTTTTAAAATTTTACACCAAATAAGTGATTTTTTTTGTAAAAAATATAATTTCGAACAGGTCAAAATCTACCAAGACATTGTAAGATTAAACTTGACATGAGCAATATAAATATTTTTACTCTCGTATATTCAGGAGACATCTACTCCGACAAATAACAAAAAAATCTCTCCACACACATTAATAAGTATACATGCTAATAATTGTATAGGGTGTAACTGTGATTAGAACCCTATCATAAATGTAGAATGAATATGCATACCACTTTAATTAAGAGGGAAAATGCCAATTCAATTTGATTGATCATACATACTTTGCTAGTTCAGTAAGATTATTAACTATTGAATATAAAAACCCAATTCAATAATTACTTTTGAAAAAAAAAAAAAAAAGTTTACATCATATACAAATAAAGAATACCTTAAAAGTATCAAAACAAAAATTATTGCGAGAAAATAGAAGAGATCTTAGAAAAGGAGATTGTAATGTGATTGGGTTATGGGAATGTACGGTCATTATCATCCTAATGAAGCAGGTGGGAGTGTGTTAAAAGCCCCCAAAGTCACTTTCAACTGTTTAAAGTGTTTATAAACAACAAAATTATTTAGCGTGGATATTGAGAGCCGCTTGTCAAGTGTAGTAGGCATTAGGCAGGTGCTGTGTTGCTGTTTAATTTGGTTAACGTAAAAGGGATATTAAGAGAAAGCTGCCCACATACTAGTACTATTCACATTTTGAAATAATTATCATGTGCGGGACGGCAGGACCGTACGTTTTTTTAAAGCCGGTGGGAATTTGGGATCCGCAAGTACCTAAAATCTACTATATAGATATGGAGAGAGAGAGAGAGAGAGAGAGAGAGAGAGAGAGAGAGAGAGAGAGAGAGAGAGAGAGAGAGAGCATGGCTTGAAATCTAGGTCTGTAATAATACCTACCTGTTATCTCTTTAAAACTAGGTCTCTGCTGCCTTTCAATTACATTACTTAAAACTTCTGTAGATGCCAGCTTCTCCGGGACATTTATGAGATAATTAATTACGTGCTGATTAAGAAATAATTCAAACTTTTACCGTAACGAAAAGCTACCACTTAAAAATACTTTCTTCTTCAAGTGCTCAGTTTGACTGATAAATTGTCTGATTTAGATTTAGTCATGTGAGAGCTAGGTAAAATAATTTTGTACCAAACCTGTCCCATGATTAATCTATTTATATTTCTTTCTTGAAGCCATTTTTCCATGTTTCGATTCCACACAAAAACTGACAGTCTACATATAGTTTCAATATTTAATGAAGTTATTTTATCTGTTGGATTTTGTTAATGATAGTGAAACAATATCACAACTGGATCATGATTAATTGTTTAGTAATTCCACAGATTCATATATCATCCAAATCTAAGCATCTTCTATAATATTACTTATTGTAAAGTACGTAAATGGTTTTTGTTAGTTAGCTGCTGTCGTTTATTAGGTTGGTGCAGTAGCATCAAGTTTATTTATTGCTGTTTCTACCTAATCACAGTTTTTTAACTCGGGACAGTTAATACTTGGTTTATTTAATTCTATCGGAAAATCCAACATAGATCGATGTAATTCAATTGAAATTAGATTAGAGAAATATATAAACTTCTTTTTATTTGGACATTTTAATATTACTCTTGGTTTTTTTTTTTTTTTTTGAACATTGGTAGTTTAACTACAAAGGTTCAAGAGTTTTGTAAATTTTGTTTGTAGCGAAATACTGAAGTTCTAATTTCCTTAAAAACTCCAAACTCTAAAATCTAAAGTTTTATTCTTGAAGTCAAAGTGTAAGAGCATTTACAAACGTAAATATATATTTTTGAGTATCTAACTAATACCACATCAGCATTTTTAAATAATATGGATCTACCTTGTCAAAAAAATTACAGAAATGCATATTCACTTCTTCAATGTGAATATCTAAATAGTAATTTTAAACCAATCACCACAAGTCATTTGTTACATTATCTTTCCATTCAATATGATAATTAAATGCATTAACAAAATGCTAAAATTTTATTGGTGGGAAAAGTTAGAAATCCTAGTCAGCATATCAAGAAGGATATCTACAATTAGAAACTCTACTTGATATTCTCTAATTTTTTTTTTGCCACATCATATCAATATTAAAGTTAAGTAACTGCATTGGAGAATGTTTTCTTAACTTTTTCAATATAGATCCTATGTGGCATTCAATTTTTTCCAAATACATAATAATATTGGAGATGCTCTAATATCTACCATTACTATTTTTCCTATTTTTATTCTTGAACATTTACTGTCATAAAAAAAAATATAATGCCAGTCATGTCCTTGAACATTTCTGATGTGATGAAATTCAGTATTCGAAATCTTCAAATATCTCTGACGTGGGGTGGGAGGCTTGATTAAAGCATAACCAAACAATGCGAAATTGAAAATAAATGCAAATATATGAGCATTGTCTTCCTACACCAACAAATGCAAAAGTGTGTATATATATATATAGATTCGAAAAAGATGCAACTTTGTTATTAATACGTGACAATTACTTATCTAATCCAAACTTCTACAGATTCTTCATTAGGGTTATAGGTATCATCCTCCATCTTTCACTTTCCACCTTTTCTTTTCAAATCTTTCTCACTTTTTTTTTTCTTTTGATTTTGCTACCTCTATATATTCATTGAAACTATTAGCACCTCGAACAGATAGACCAGGTTATAGCTCGGCCAGTCGGCCTACATGCACACACTTCAAATTAATTCATTACAAAATATTAGGTTTTTATACAATCATGTCACTTGTTGGACTATTCATTGCACTTCTTGGATAATTGGTTGTTCAATTTCAACAACTGATTGCCCGACTTGCCCTTTAATAGACTATATGAGAACCTTTTTATACGGAAATTATGAGTATTAGAGCATCTCCAATGCAAATATGTATTTTTGAGTATCTAAATAGTGACACATCAGCATTTCTAAATAATATGGATCTAACTTGTCAAAAAAATTATAGAAATGCATATTCACTTCTCCAATGTGAATATCTAAATAGTAATTTTAAACCAATCACTACAAGTCATTTGTTACATTCTCTCTCCATTCAATATGATAATTAAATGCATTGACAAAATACTAAAATTTTATTGGTGGGAAAAGTTAGAAATCCTAGTCAGCATATCAAGGAGAATATCTACAATTAGAAACTCTACTTGATATTCTCTAACTTTTTTTTTGCCACATCATATCAATATTAAAGTTAGATAATTGCATTGGAGAATGTTTTCTTAACTTTTTCAATATTGATCCTATGTGGCACTCAATTTTCTTCAAATGCATAATAGCATTGGAGATGCTCTTAGTAATATAAACATAATTAACTAAGACTATTTCCAACCGAACTTTAAAACTTTAAGATTAAGTCAATTTTTATTTCAACCGGACTTTAAAAGATAACTCTAAAATTTCATAATATAGAGTTGTAAACAGTGAAACTACATATTTAGCGCGACACTGTTCAGAAAACTTTAAAACTTTATAATTTTTTTTAAACAATCCAAAAATTTTAATCAATTACCACTTTACCCTATTCAATAATAAATTTTGTTTTTTTTTCCTTTTATGAATGTAATGTTTAAGTTAATAATAAATGTAATATTTTTTAATTAATATTTTAATTTACTGTTTATAGTTTATTTTTATAAGGACTATTTTAAATTACATAAATGTAACTATATTATTATAATATTATGTTAATTAAAGGGTGAAATATTAAGCATCGATAAATAAAAAAAAAAAAAAGAAGAAAACAAATAGAATATAAGTGGGAATAATCTTTTTAGAGTAGAATTTAGAGCTATGAGTTGGAGATGAAAAAACAAATGTGAAAATTACAAAAGTAAAAGTCACAAGAAAAAAGAGTCTTGGGTTAAAGTTACCCTAATTCATTGTTCTCTTTTTTTTAAAAAAAAAAAGAAAAAAGAAAAAAGAGACAGTTATACGAAATTATAGAAAGCATAGTGATATTTATAAAAAATTAAGCAATGTTGAATTTGTCTATTTTACTAAATTTCATATTAAAATGCAGCTTTTGAAATTATTAAAGTAAGATAGACACTCTTTTAAATTTGCTAGTTGTTTGATTATATTTTAAACTTTTTAAAAAAAAGATCCACATATATTTTTCATTATATAGGCATACTATTTAATCTTGAAAAATAAATATAAATTTTTTATTCACTTTTTTAATTGTTATTATCCCGTTAAGATTATATATTAAAATAATTTGAGTCAAGATCTTACATTATTCATCAAGTTCATTCATCATTTGTATTAATTTTTATACCCATAAATTACAATAAATTGGTATTAAACTCATTGACACAACAGCAAAACTGTACTCCCAGTCCCAGTTCACATATTTCATTCATCGGTCATTGATATATGGATCATGGATGGTAATTTAATTTAATTACAAATATAAGATAAAAATTACTGGTTAATATGATTTGAATTCAACTTAATAATATTACATATTCGAGTAAAATATATATATATATATATATATATTTAAATGTCATTTACAAACACAAGGAGGAGCGCGCGAAACAAGTAGCTACAGAAACTAGATAGCAGATAACAGGGAGAAAAAAAGTCATTCAACTTTTTGTTTTTCCATTTTTAACCCTCTGCTTTTTAACTTATCGAAAAGATTTCCTCTCTCTTGTGCAGTGAGCCCCTCCTCCCATTTCACACATAAACACACACCCCCCCTCCAAATCACAACTCTCTCTTTATAAATACCAACCGCTCTATTTATGTTTCTCTGCTCTTTAGCAATTTTTTATTCTCTCTTCATTTTTAATAGTGTTTCCAGCGAAAAAGGAGAAGAGACTAGAGAGAGATATACATAGAGGTTTTTTTTTTTTTTGGCTTTGTTGTGTTAGAAATAGAGACATAGTAATATAGATAGATAGATAGACAGACAGATAGATATAGATACAATGTCGGCTTACAGAGACAAAGATCCTCGTATCCACGGCATTCAAACTAAGATTCGTGTTGTCCCTGATTTCCCTAAACAAGGTTGTTTTTTTCACTTTTTCTCTGTGTTCTTCCATCATTTGATTGCCTCTCTCTGTTTGTCTGTGTTTCTTTCTTTCTTTCTTTCTTATTTTTTTTTTGGAATAAAATATTTCATATTTTGCTTCATGGTTTTTAGATAATAGATGCAAGAAAATGTTGTTGAAGAGATAGAAATAATATTAACATTCGATTTTCATTGTTTGGATTTTTATTTGGTTAAGCTTAAAACAAAAGTGTTTAGCTTGATTGAACTGGGAACTGGGAATATCATGTTTTCGAATTATAAAATCTGAATAAGTTGAAAGGCTTTAAAATTTATTTCATTTTTTTTGTTGTGTTTCTGTGAAATATTCATGGTTTCATTCAGTGACCGAAGAGTTACTTGTAAAATGGTAGGTATTATGTTTCAAGACATCACTACTCTCTTACTGGATCCCAAAGCCTTCAAAGATACGATCGATTTGTTCGTTGAGAGATATAAAGGCAAAAACATTTCAGTTGTTGCAGGTAAAAACACAAAACATTTGTTTTTTTTTTTTTTTTTTTGCTTTGAGGGGTTGAAAATGTGATCCAGAGCTTTATCGTTCTAATTAGCTTCAAATGGTGGGGTCCATTCTTAGGAGAAAGTAGGCCTTCTGTGTATATACAGTGAAAGAAAATAAATATAGAAATAAAATTGTTGATACAAATGCATAAGTTTCTGGAGGTTGCCTTTTTGAATGCTTTTGAGAGACATCATTAAATGGAAGTGACTGTACTGGTTTATTTATTTATTTATTTTTTTCTGAGTGATTTTATGTTTGACTATGATGAAGTCTTTCTTTGTTAGTGGGGTGTACCATCGATTGCTCTTTGTTAAGTTTCAATCTTTTTTCTTTTTAATCTTTGAGCAGTTCTTATTACCTCTCTTTCTTGCTAGTGTTGCCGGCATGTGCTTGGATCCGAATTGGGTGGATGGTGGTTGGTGATGGATGTCCACCTTGTTAAAGGTGGACCCTTGTATGATGTGGGTTTTAATTGGGAAACTTTCCTTTTTTTTTTCTTTTTTGCCCTTTCTTTGGCTCCATTATGATGTGGGTTTCCACACAACACCGTTGGTTGAGTTTGGTTCTATGCTTTATTTATATTCTTCCCTATACATTGTCTTTGTTTTTACATCCATAGTTTATTTTTAGGGTTTTATATGATGAAATTATTGAGTTTACTTTGATAGGTTTCGAGTTTTTTTAACCCCAAGCATTTGGAGTTGTCAATAAGTTTTCATGTTTGATTCTTGAGATTAATCCCTAAATACATTAGTCAATGATGAAACAGTATGCTTTCTGTATTTGCTGTTACCTTTTTTTGTGACAACATTTCTTGTAACCAAACCTAATTCTTCTAGTTATGCAAGAAATTTGATGAAAGAACTTTTCAAAAGGCTACAGTGTTAGGAGCCTTTTCGATAAACTGTAGTCTAGTGGCATTTGATATCATGGCATTTCAACTTGATAGATTTATTTCCTTCTCGATGAATGACCATAATGTGCTGTACTGCACTCATCTTATAGAAAATCTCTAAATGTGCTACTATTACTGCCACTATCTTGTTAGTAAGTTGAACAGATTTAATGATGTCATCATTAAAGGGGGTGTTGGTCCTCAATTTTTATTATATTTGGATCAAAAGAAATTTGTTCAGGATAATATTATATGTGTGTTTCGTCGTGTTGTGTGTGCATTATAATCTGTCTCTTTGTGTGTTCATGTGGACATATATTGTCTTCTTCTGTTTATGAGAACCTTTATGCATGCTTAGTAGCCTCACATGGAAAAGCTGTGGCATTTTCCTTTGGAGATAAGGATTATCATCTCCATATCAACTGTCATTGATGTTGATGTGATCAACTGGTGTCCATGTGCTCATAGGGTTTGAGCATTAGAGGACCTAGTTTATTGAGAGAGACAAATGAGCATGTTGTACTCAGCTACCACCTAAACCAAATCTTTCCTTTTATAGTTAAAACAATTATATTTGGTTTGCATCATTATGCTCTGTAATTTTCTCGTTGTTGTAATGATTTTATGGTCCTTTTTAAGATTGCTGGTCATTATATTTAAACCTGTTTTCAAGTCAAATAAAATCCTTCATTTCTGTATTCTGCATTGAAAATACTGTGTAATCATATTAGCTGTTTTAGAACTTGAAAATGAAAAACTTGGAATATAGAGCTTTGTATCAGCTCAGAAACCTTCGCAACCGGAGATCAAAACCAGACAAAAATTGTGGTTGAACTGTTTTATCTTTTATTTTACTGCCTTATTAGTAGTAATACCTTTTGACCTCCCACTTCGCACTTTTCTGATCATGTTCATATTTGAACTTTCATTTCTTTGGATATTGTTTTTCCAGTGTTTTTTTTTTTTCATTCTTTAACATCTTATGTTGTATTGTACCCCTTTTTGACATTCACAGTGAAATTACCCTAATCCAAATAAAAGGGAGCTCCACTTGAACTGCCATTGGACTTGTAATGGATTAACCTTTTGTTTTTTTGTTTTTTCCTTTTTTTGTTTTTTTTTTGCACATTGATAGGAATAACATTTTCAAGGTCATGCAAATTTGTTGTCAGTGGTGGATTTCTAGTACTTGAGTTGCTAAGTATTTGGGTTTTTTCTGAGTGCTCCTCTTATTTGGACTTGGGATTCATTTATAAAGTAATGAAATGATACGATGTTAATGATCAAGGTTGATCCTCTAGAAACATTGATCTTTTGTAGCATTCATGATTAACAAATTGTAGAGCAAAGTGATACCTATGTTTTCTTAAATGTTAACACATTTTGGCATCCACTTCCTAAAGTTCAGTGTTACTTGTGTAGTTGTGTTAAGGTTTAGGATGAATTTCCATTTATTCTCTCTTGGTTCTTGGCTCACCTTTGTACGTCCATTACAGTGTCAAAACTTATTAGCTGGTGTTATTGTAGCCAGTTTTAACAGAAATTTGATATATTCATTGATATTAGTTTCCATTTTATTGCAAAGAAAGACTAATTACTTCTTAATAGTTAGCAGGGTAAGTTGTAATGAAATACTCTGATATTTGGCTATATTGTAATAAAATTGTGAGTTTAGCTTTAATTATATGTTAGTACCCTACCGTCAGTTGATCCAGTTAAACATAACGGTTTGACCATGATTTATGTGTAAAATGATATAACTATCCCTACTTAAAAAATTAAATTAAATATAAAATAAAATAAAAATTAATTTTTTTAAAAATGGATCTCCACCGTCCATCAAGATTGATGGATGCTGGAGATTCATATAATTTTTTATTTTTTTTATTTTTAACATTGTTTTTTATTTTATTTTTTAAAAAATTAAGGTAAATGACCATATTATTATTACTCTTTGACTATTGGTTGATTGTCAACTTTAACGGTCAACCAGTTAGTCAAGGATACTAACGTATAATTAAGGTTTAACTCACAATTTTATTACAATATGGCCAAACGTCAGGATACTTCGTTATAATTCACCCTAGTTAGTAAGAATGTTTATAGTAATAGGGTGTGAATATTTATTGCTTTTGTTGAAATTCTAGAACCCTACCTTTTTTTATGAACACTTGAGATTAGATCCCCATTTTATGTTTCTGAATTGGCATTTTTGGTGCTCCCAAGTATATAAGTGCAACCCCTTGTCTTGCAAAGTTGTTTGAACTTTGTGGGAGATGGATAGCATTCAATGGTTAGTCATTGGTAGATGAGTTTCTTTAGTAAAATTGTCTTTTGTCTCTTATAGCAGTAACCTAGTTCAGGATTCTGTTTACCTTATACTACATATTTTGGATGACATTACAACTCAAATATAGTTGAACCCATCCAACCATGGTTTCAGTTGATTCAGTCTCTTGACCTCTTACAAGCGTTTAAGAATTCTATTTACTCACTAGTCTGGAGAAGTGTTTTGATACGTTTCTTAAGATTTGGCTTGCTATGCTTAAGGCCATACATTCTGGTATCACTACTAAGTTTTATTACAATCACTGATTTACCTTGATAAATTTCTCCATTTATATTCTATCTTCATTTGCTCTTGTTTCTTTTCTTCTGAAAAGATCTTTAAATTGGTTATAGCTTTATGATAGTTTTAATGGCTGTCCTACTTTGAGTCATAATCTTGATAAACAAATTACGCATTACACTATTTTCTTTCACAGATAAGGAGTGGTTTACTTTTTTTTTTTTGGTTTCTGTACCTGATTTGCATATATATATATGTATATCTATCTATCTATCTATCTATCTATCTATCTATCTCATCTTCATCTCCTTTGCCTCTTGGTGAAGATTATAATTATTGTGCTGTGTGTTGTAGTTAATTAAATCATACTTGAAAAAACTATTTATTGCTTCATGTTCTGAATTAAAGAATTTTTTTATCCTACAGGAATAGAGGCTCGGGGTTTTATATTTGGTCCTCCCATTGCACTGGCAATAGGAGCGAAATTTGTTCCCTTGAGAAAACCAAAGAAGTTGCCTGGTAAGTTTTCATTATTTGTATACGTATTGCATATCGCATATATGGTGTATCCTCATAAGCATTTTCTACTTTCAATGTATGAATGCTTTCTAGTCAATGCTATTTTTCATTTTATTTTTTTGTGATTCATGACTCAATTCATGCTATTAGCAAAATATTCTACATTCGGTGGACTGTAGGATGTAAAAATGATGCCTTTCACTGCACTGCCTGGAGTTGCCTTGACATGGTGGTATTTGTGATTTTGTTTTATGCTTGTATGACATCTTGGGTGCCCAGTTCTTGTTTCTTCAAAAAGAAAGTGGTTACTACTTGTAGACTGAGACTTTCAGTCCAAGCTTTGTGTGGTGAATTGTTATTGCATATTTTTCATGTGCTCTGTCATATGATGGTCTTACCGCATGTCCTCTTTGAAACCAAATAGGTACTCGTGATTTCCTTTCGAGTTCTTTAGTTAAATATTTCTTTACATGCTTGCTTGAGTTGTGCCCGAAACAATTGTGATGATGCTCTATGAGCCTCAATCATGTCTGAACCATTTAAAACATGTGCTGGGTGAATTATTTTACGCACATCCATTTGTTTTTGTTTGTTTAGAATTTCCAACTTTTAGATGTTATTTATCAATTGTATATTCTTCATATTGTGCAATAATATGTTGCCACAATGTCAGGCAAAGTAATTTCAGAAGAGTATATTTTGGAATATGGAAGGGATTGTCTTGAGATGCATGTGGGAGCAGTTGAAACTGGTGACCATGTGTTGGTGGTTGATGATCTTATTGCTACTGGTGGCACCCTCTGTGCAGCCATGAATTTACTGGGTACTTTAACTCCCTATACCTGTTAGTGTTTTAATAATAGAACAGAAGGTGCATTTTTTGAAATCATTAATTGGGGGTATAACTGTACTGGTTCATGAGGCCACTAAACCTTTAAACTTCAGATAGAGGAACTGCTATTCAAGCAAAACACACAACTGGAAAATGTTAATTCAGTTGATCAATAATCATACTTTATAACATCTTGAGAAAGATGACAGATAAAAAATATTCATTTTCTGTAGGGAATCTAGGGATCATGATTTTATTTTCATGCTACGGATGGAATCAAGAAATCATAGTCTCTTAGGATGATAATTTTTTCAAACTAGTGCCACTAGTTATATTCTTGTTTTAGTATAGTATTTGATTATGTTCTTGAAGTTATGTTACTGAACATTTATGCATCTTTCACTGATTGGCCACTATAATGTGCTGAAATGTGTTATCTTCCAGAACGAGTTGGAGCTCAAGTAGTTGAATGTGCATGTGTAATTGAACTACCGGATCTAAAGGTGTGTTATATTTCTAATCATGGTCTTTTTTTTTTTGGTTATCAAAAGATTACAAAAAAATTTCAGTTATAAAGTTAATGTATAGTATTTGCTTGGTTGCGCCCACTTCAAGACTTTTGTTGCTTTGATATTCTGCTGTAATATACTTCTTATGACATTGAATGATGATATAGAGTCAAATTCTTGTTTCTGTAGTCAGTGGGTGATTAACAGGTTGACATGTCATCTGTTTACCAAAATTATATTTCCCTGAAAATTGTTGACAGTTTAGATTTCATTTTAAAGTATTGAATCAAATGATTAACTTTAGTCTCAAATGCCATCAAAATTTCATGGGTTCGTAAAAATGATTTTATCTTACTAGAAGTGTTTTTTGAAGAAGTTCAGTGAGGAATTTCAAGGTTAATTGCTATTCCCAATGATTTTTCAATTTCATCTATAGACGAGTTTGATTTAAGTACCTTTAAAAAAACTGGATCTGATGGCTATGAATCTGGTAGCTTCAAAATTGGAGAAGCATATATACGTGTAGCTATGAAAGGCGAATGTCTTTTCACTTGCTTTGCAGTTTCATCAAAATATTAATTTAATTTCTCACCGTCTTATTTTGACTGAAGAAAGGCATTGTCTCTAATGTGAAAATTTCCCCATTTCAAAAGGGAAAATAACAAAATCTAGACTGAACAAAAACGAATACTTAGGAGTATTCACCAATGAACTTCGTTTAGCAGCCGTGGTTAAAGTTTATTCGCATTTTGTTTCGAACATGTGGCTAGGCTTGGTGGATAAAGATGATGCTTTAGTTCTTATATGTTTATCCATTATTGAGTTAAATTTATCCTAATTTAGGACATAAGTATTCACCAATGAACTTCGTTTAGCAGCCGTGGTTAAAGTTTATTCGCATTTTGTTTCGAACGTGTGGCTAGGCTTGGTGGATAAAGATGATGCTTTAGTTCTTATATGTTTATCCATTATTGAGTTAAATTTATCCTAATTTAGAACCTGGACCTGCAATCAAGTAATCCCTGATCCTCATTGTTTTTAGCCCTCCAACTGGGTCATGAAATTACCATGATATCATCTATGCTATTACCAAATAACTTTGTGAGTTCTTATCATTGATTAATTATTTTTCATGTGGTAGGGTCGTGAGCGCTTGAACGACAAGCCATTATATGTACTTGTGGAGTCCCATTGATCCTTTGCAGATGATATAAATCTCTTGTGATGGGTGCAGCATGACGAAATGTACATTAGAGGGGCAATTATTGGCTATCTTCCATCAAGGGATGTGCGTTGACTTTACTCCCAACCTTTTCCATTAGTGAATTTTGATGAACCTTGATGAATGAGACCTTTGTTTTTACCTAGTAGCAATAGTAAGTTAGTAACATTGAATTAATGCAAAGGGCTTGATTTGAACAATGCTTGTAGGATATTCTCATTGTTTTGTTTTAAAAAAGCAGAAGAATTTATGTAACCCATCCTGGGAGCCTTGTAGCCCTTTCAATTCATTATTGTCATGCCATTGGAGATCTACATTACTACTTCTATTAAATCATGTGTTAGTTGACAATAATCTTCATATCTCCTGTCACAGTATTTAAACAAGTTATCGATGGAATACGGTGTCAGTCTGGAGCAAATTTGCTTCAGATTCCCTAAATATGTTATATCTAGGTCAGGGTGTTTCATGGCATTAGGGTTAGTAAAATTTTTTTTTTTTTTTGTCTGAAAATTAATAGTTTGAAAATGCCTGTACTGAAATTAGAGTAATGGTATACATTTCAACTCTAATTCAAACTCTTCCATCCCAACACACATGTCAGTTAAGGCTACATGTAATTTATATTGTAAGTAAGATAAGTTATCACGTGAATCTATTTATCAATTGCCACCTTAACTGCCATATGTGTTAAAATAAAATGTATAGCATTATTCTTGTAATTAATGAAAAATGATAGGAAGATATGAAATGTTGTGAATACAACATAAAAAAGGGGTAGAGTGTCACTGTCAAAGTCAAGCAAGCAATTACACCGGTGGAATGGTCTAGTCAGAGCAGTGGCTGAGCTACCATAACAAAAGGACCAACTCAACAAAACAATGGACATCTCTATTGCATAGCAGCAGCAGTAGCCACACCAGAAACATTCTATATAATATAAGGTAAGGTTTTATGTGTCTATCCAAGATGGTGACTACATACCATCTTCCATCTTTTATTTTCTCTCAAGGTAAGTAAACTCTGCTGAATTTATATCTCCATAACTTCCTAACTGCTTTGTCCTTAACCAAATCCAAAGTTTGACTAGTTTTAGTTTTAGTCCTACCAATGTTTGTTTCACCATCTTTTATCAAATTTATTTTTCCAATTTTAAGAATATCAGACACTGACAAAAGGGGAAACATTGGAAAATTTGTAAAAAAATTAGTACCTAGGACTCAAAACATGTTTATTTACTTAAAATTTAAATAGATATAGTCTGTTTTGGACTTTATGTAAGCGTCATTTATCCACGACTCAAAGTACATCTATTTTAGTTAAGGAACACTAAAATTTAAATATAAATTCTCGTCACCACTCAGTAGTAATGTAAAATATGACAAAGATTCTCATAGGTATTAACATAAAAAGATTTCTCACTTGACATGAACAAAGTCATCAAATCGACATCAAGATTCTCCAAGTGTGATATAAGAGATTCCTCACTCGATATCAACAAACTCATTAAATGGACATCAAGATTCTCCAAATGTCTGTTTCCATGTAATAAGTCGTTTTGATTGTCCATAGTGTTAAGATTTTTGTTCATTTGAAGAGAGACTTTCTCTTTTTGTTAAATCAAGTGTTGATTAAGATTTTGTTCAATTTGATTGCAATTTGTACAATTTGTTAAATCAAATGTGGAGTCAAGATAACGGCTCCACATTTTTGCTCTTTTGCTCTTTTACTGATTTTTTATTTTAATAGCGAACTATTTAACCCTCACTTTTTCTTTTCTTTTTTATTGTTTATTTTGATGAGTGGTGTGTTAGATGGATAATATTACGATTTAAGAACTTTTAGAATATTTATATTAACTAACGGTTCACTAACGAAAATAACAATTTATCGTATCTATGAATCTTAAGAATAAAACAAGATAATAAGCCAAACAAAGTAGAAAAGGGTGATATTTCTTGACAAGCTATAGGACCAAAAATTGATAATTCCCTATTATAGGTTTTTCTCTAAAAAAACAAAAAGTAGAAAGAAAAATGGGACAGCGGGGGCGGTGATGTTGGGCAATTACTCCGCAAACATTGGTGATGCTTCCTCTCATTCTAATCCCCTTTGATAAATACTCTGATTATGATAGTTTTGAATACAATTATGAGACTTTTGACCATTCAATTCTTATAATTTTATATTTGTATGCCTTTTAAATTGAATTGAACTACTCATCATAACTATAAAATGACAAAATGTTTCTCATTAAAAATTCTTTAATTTAAATAAAAATTAATTATAAATTTAAATCATATCTCATTCTCTAAATTCTAAATTTATATTTAATTCCTTATTTACTTTTTTTCTCAATATTATAATCTCAGAATTATTAAAATCCAATTTAGAATCCTCGGCATTATTGCTATCATCATTTAGAGTTATTTTCTTTTAAATATTTTAAGAAACTATTTTATTACATTAAAATTAATTAAATCTTTATTAGATTTTCAAAAGTTAATGTTAAAAGCATTTTCAATATGATGAAAAGGGTGCAAAAAACTTAGCTTACAAGTAACAAGTAACAAGAGATTAATTGATGATTTTACCTAACTCCATGTTCAAGAGTACAAAAACCAAGATTATGAGTCGGACATTGCCCTTCCAACTAACAGTATAACAGGTCCCACAACCATCACCAAATTAAGCTAAATCATTTGACCCAAAATCAATATCGTCATCAAGAAGCAGAAACCCACGCTCATATCAATTTTAATACAATAGATTACAAAAGAAACGGTAAACTCATTAATTAGCATTTACCAACAAATATTACATTGAATATAATAAACAGTATATCGGTTAATTAGCATTTATCAACTCAATTTTTTCATAATCACAAAAAAAAAAAAAAAAAAAAAAAACCAGAATCAACCACACAAAATATGAAACAGAGAAATAAATTGTGTTGATAAATGCAATAAAACAACCCAAAAAAGAAAAAAAAAGGGGGAAAATATCCATAAAAACGTTATAAAAAAAAATTCCATTAATTTTACAATTTGTAGATGATTAGAAAACAAGGCAACACCGCGCGAGAATCAAACACGAGTAACTCGCCATTGTCCCCACTCACCGAGTCAAACCCGATTTGCTTCGAAACCCGACCCGCAATGACCCTGCAAACCAGCATTGCCCTCCTTCCCCTCCCTCCGCCAGCGTTCTCATGGGCCCCACTGCTCCCTGAGAACGTGCAAATAGCGGATCCTTTTCCACCAGGGAAACCCCAGGCGCCGTACACGCCGCCGTTGTCGGATGTGGGCCCCAGACAGTAAAACCTCATCACCTCATTCCCATCCGCCACGCACCTTGCATTCTCCTCTGTAGGGCGGCCCGGACCCAGACCCGACCCGGCTCTACTCTTCACCATTTCACGATACTCCTCGAAGCGGGCAACTGTCCTGGGCCCGTTCTGGACCTTGAAAATCATCTCGACCTGGCCCGAGAACGCCTTCGGGCCCCAGCTCGTGTGGAATATAATCTCTACTACATTACGCGAAGGGTGGCCCTCAATGAGCTCGGTTAGCGCCGGGAATATCGCGTGGTCGGAGTTACGGGCAGGACGGTCAGATGTGCTCTGACTGCGACGAGGTCTCGGAGGCGGATTAAAAGCGGAGTCGGGTTTCGTGGGTGGTTTAAGTTTCCTGGGTATTTGGTGCTTCTTCTTGGTAGTTGTTTCGATGACGTCCTTGATGCTCTGAGAGGTTTTTCTGCAGCTTGCACTTGGTAAGAGATTTTTAGGGTTGGGATGGTAGACGTCGTCGAATGCTCGTGATTTGCACTGCAAAGATTTGACCCACCCGCCTGCCATAATCGGATCTTCTTCACTGAGTTTCTCTCTCTAAAAAGGAAAAAAAAAAAAAAAAGTTGTCTCTCCTAGTTTTGGTTTTGGGTTTTGGGTTTCATTTTGTGCGTTTGATGTGTGAGAAGGGACATGGCGCGATAATAAATGGCTGTGTTGATTTCCTTAGTGTTTTGTCAAATTACGATGTTGCCCTTGGCCACGTGGATTCTGTCTTGAAGAGAAAAAAGACAGAATCATCATTTTAGGAAACAATTTTGCATTTATGAAGAAAGCAAAATGACATTGGGTTGGGTTTGGATTTGGCAGATGAGGATCGAGTGTTGTTGGGTTTACCCGTTTTATGATATGTACTGTTTCTTCATGTGTTTCTTTGTGTTGTAATTTAGTTATCAACAATCATTTTAAACCCATTTAATAATTCTCTAAATGTCTAACCAATAACCATCCAATAAGGTCAATTAACTTAATTTATAGGTGAAGGTAATTCTTAATAGGCAGGCACCACTTAAGTCATTTGTCCAATTAATGCCTAATATTTGAATGCTTTATTATTATTATTATTATTATTTTAAAGGATATAAATTACAATATTAATAATTATTAAAATTTTTTGATATTAATTAATAAATATGCGGTCTAGATATTTATTTTTATAATAAAAAAAAAATTATTTATACATATTAATAAATACGCAATGTAGAAATTGAATCTCCGGTACTAAAATATGATGAAGATAAGCTAACTACTTACATTTGAATGCTTTATTACTTTTGTTTTGTTGCTCTTTCAAATCAAAGAAATCATTAACTATTATAAGGTCTGTTTGTTGAATCAATTTTCAACTATCATGTTCACTTTTTTTCTTTATGGTTTCTTTTTTCTTTATATTATCTCAACATATAATTCAGTTAGAGACAAAATAAATAAAATAAAATTGAGTAGGCCCCACTATTGCAATTAAATTTTTTTAATATACGTTTATTTTATGCTAAAAGAATTCCTCCAATTGCATATTTTAACAATTCATGCCATGATCCATTATGCCAATTGCCAAATTGGCACATTCCAATAATCAGGGCACTTCTGTCATATTACAACAATTTTTTTTTTAAAATGTTATAAAAATTCTATCACAAATAATAATAATAAAGAAACCATAGGATGGAATCTTTCATAGAAATTTGAAGTGAAACAGGTGGGAATAGAAGAATAGAAAGAGAATGGAAACATCAAATTAACATCTATTTTTTTAAAAAAAAAAAAAAGCACTGAAATTCAAACTCCTAAAACGACAAATTTTTTTTGTTTTGCATTTTAATTATTAAATTTTATATAAACAATTAGATTATGAACAACCCAGTCTAGGTAACAAGTCGCTGTAAACAAAGTTTGGTGCTTTTCATTGGGATAACAGCTCGTGGTCACAACACAAGTCGACAACATTGAGAAGTGTAAAGCTCAACAATAGATTTACATAAAAATTTAATGAAAACAATAGAAATGCATGGTTAATAGTTTATTTAATGTGGGTTTTTATAATAATGTAATAATTAGATTTAATGAAAAGGAGAGCCAGATAAGTTAGTGTGGGTGGGGGGTGGGGACTTGGGGGGTTGGTGTGCGCCAGCCTTTGCTCTCACGCCTGCACAATTTATTGTATTGGAGTCCCGGGAAATGCGTTATACAGCCGAGCGTGCTTCTTTTAAGTTTTAACCCCCCACATTTTCATTTTCATTTTTATTTTTACTTTTACTTTTGACCTGCTTTTCTTGCTTTTTTGCAAATTAATCTTTTGAGTATATTAGGTTTTTCAAATTTCAATTGAAAATTTAATTTAAATCTGTCCGTTTTGATGCATTTTATTGGATTTTGTTCGGAATTGATTTGATTTAATCATTTTTTTCGATCAATTAAAATGTTTAAAATCTATAAGATTGAAAATCATATTGAAATGGATACAAAAAAAAAAAAATCTGTTGAATTGATGAACATTAAATAAATTTGATTTTGCATGCGGTAATACTTTAGTTAGAGACCATGCATGCTTTGGCTATAATTATATGTAAAAAAAAAAAAAAATGGATAACATTTTTCGCATAAAAAGAAAGGTGTCAAGTGCTAGTTGTTTATTAAGAGAAATTATTTAATAAGTTTTTGAAATAATAATAAAAAATGAACCGATATTGTTGAGATATTTGACCAACTTCGAGCCATGGAATAATGAATGCGTTTGAAGACAGAGAACATTCAAGTGAAGTAAATGCAATATATTTTCCCTCCCATCATTCAATAAATATGCACGATTTCTCATACACGTCCATTTATAACATCATTTAACGTCTGTTAATTAATTAATGCAATACCCCGGGACGCCTTCCTCAACTCAATCCTCAGCCTCTTCCCACAGCGTTTGCACCCTAAGGCCATGTTTGTTACATGAGTTATACCTGGGATTAAATTAAAATTACTTCAATCTCTTATTTTGAGCCATCAATGACTTTGGACTATTTAGTCCAATAACTTTTTTTATCCCACCAAACTAGGGTAAATGAAACCGTCCAAAAGTAAAGGTTAAATTTATCCTCCCTCTCTCTCCTTAATTTTTTATTTTTTCTACACTTTTTTAATAATTTTTTTCTCTCCCTCTCTTCTTTTTTCAATTTCTTATATTTTATTAAACTATTATATATAAAATTAAATTTAGTTAAAGTATTTTAAAATTTAATTAAATATATTTTATTAAAACATTTTAATATTCTCAATATCAACTAAAACATATTATTATTTTATTTAAGATTTAATTTTAAATAGTTTTATTTATTTTAAAATATATTTTTTATTTAAATAATTTCATATTATATATAAATATGAAATTTTTAACACTATTTTAAATCATATTCTAACACTATTTTTAATTCTATCATACGTTACACTAAATATGGGACAACTTTTAAATTTATCCAATCCAATTTCATATAAATAATCCAATCCTATCTCATGCAACAAACGAGGCCTTAGAGTGCGTTTAGTGTGCGGAATTGAATTAAAATATTTTTATTAGATATGATAGGATATGATAGGATTGGATTGGATTGGATTGGACTAATTAGTATTGTGATGTGTTTAGTGTAGTATGAATAGGATTAAAAATAGTATTGTCTCTTATTTGGTGTAAAATAAGATTTGATAAAATTAAAATTTTAATTATATTGATTTCATATAAAATAAAATTATTTTAAATATTATATAATAAATTTAAAATAATTTTATTTTTATTGATATTAAAATATTATTTTTAAAATATTTTAATAATATATATTTAATATTTAAAAAAAGAAAAAATATTTAATATTTTTTATTGGTGTAGTACGGATTGGACTACAAATAATATTATTTCTTATTTAGTGTAGTATGAAATTAAAAATAACAATAAAAGTTAAATTATTTTAATTATATATATATATTTTTTTAATAATAATTTAAAAGTAAAAAATGTCCAAGCTTGGAGGTGGGACAACTAAGCGGGACAATTTGTCCTGCTTGGCTACCCATACAACTGTCCAACATAGAATAGAACTGGATTTAGTCCTATCCCAGTCTTGTCCTATACAATAAATAAGACCTCAAATGTTAGAGTTATTTGGAAATAGAGTAAATAACGCTTATTTTCCTTGAAGTTTGCTTATTATAGGTGGAGTCAACTTTTGAATTTATTTATAAAGACCCTTCCTCTCGTTAGTCAACTTTTGAGTTTATTGACAAAGACATCCCTTCCTGTTAGCCAACTTTTGAGTTTTTTACAAAGACCTTTTCTGATCAACTGTTATATTTGACCAAATTTTACTAAGGATAAGGGATGTGTTTGCAATAAACGATAAAATTAATTCCGCTTGTAGTTGATAAAATCTCAGGAGAGGTCAATGCAATTAGTTCTTAGAAATATCTTTGATATCAATACTTCACATTAATTGATATATGATAATTATTCAACTTTATGGAGAATTTTATTTGGGTCTTTAAGTTTTGAATAATTCTTTATTTTTCTAAAAGTGTTTATACGTTTTAAAAATAATTATATTAGTCCTCCTAACCGAATTTTTAATGGACAAAAGTAAAAAAAAAAAAAAAAACCTTTTTGCCTTGACTTTAAGTATTAAAAGTGAAAGAGAAAAAACACACATTTGGACTCATAGTGGAGATACTTAATTTTTCTTTTAATTTATGTTTAAAATGTTTTATTGACAATTGAAGGATATATAAACCCACCACCCAAACAGAAGAACCATTAAAATCCAGCACCCATTTAGCTAACTTATGTGCTACACTATTACAATCCCTACCAACAAAATTGAGAGAGTGAATATTAAAGAGTTTTAACATGTCTCTAACATCTTGAATAACAATTCCGAGATCCATTACGAATTGAAGAATCTGCACAACATAAAGAAACCACATTCAGAGCATCTGATTTCACACAAAGAGGAGCAAAACCTCTGTTGGAAGCCAACAGAATTCCTTACAAAATAGCCTTAGCCTCAGCTATTTCAACATCTACTATTATAGTGGCCAAAAACAGTCTAAGTCCAAAAACGCTAAAGCCTGCACCAAGGCCCAGCCCAACGCCAAGATTATAAGGCATATGGGCCTAACACAGAACGTCCAAAGCCCAAGAGACACATCACACGATGATAGTGTCGCTCGACCGTGGAAACATGGTTTGACCATGTTGTTCGACCATAAAGCCATAAATCGACTGTATTGTCCCAACCCAGGTTCAACACCTCGACTATGTTAACTCGACTATGACACGTATGGCTCAACTAAGTCGTTCGACCATAGGTCCTCAATCTGGACATAACCATCATGGATCATGAGAAAACCATCAAAGGTCACATCTCTGACGTGTCGTTCGACCATAGCACCTTTCACTGGTTACTACCATTGAAGTTTATGAGTCACCTGTGTCGCTCGACAGTCCCATATGGGTCAGTTTTATCATGCTGATACTCATCATTCGACCATTAAGACCCTCCGCTTCATAACTAGTACTTTGCCCTTGATTACGAAGTCAAATCACAGCCATCAGACTTTGAATTTAAAGTATAGTGGACCAAGTCAAGGAGGTTATCAGATCTTCCTTGATTTAGGCTGAAAAATCAAGGAGGCTAATCTACCAACCAATAGGTGGATCACCCCCTATAAAACCCAACCCCCACTTAGAGTGAAGGTTCACGAAATTCCACTAATTCACGCGATTTAAAGCATTTCATCAACCGTTCTTGACTTTACAAGCTACGTGATTCCCGAGAATTATCGTTTCCAAGTAAATTTCGACCGCAAGCATACACTATTTATAGACGATTCCGATCGTCTCTCATTCATACCTTTTACAGCCAGTATCTAATACTCAAGAAGTACATTATTTTTACTGTTTAATCATTATTTACATTCAATTGATTGCAACTGGACTAACTTGATCATTGAAATGTATTTGATCGGCACCGTCCTGGTGTCTAAATACTCCGGTCGACCCTTCGACTCTGGTTTTGCAGGTTGTGGTATTTCGATCCTCATTCCACCATTTTTCGTGGTCTACAACTATATTATTAAAAATCAAACCAGTAGCCATAAGAATGTCACTACTAGAAATTCTAACAACCAAACCACACATTAATCATATTCCTTCGACTATCAAGAGCAACATCAACATTTAATTTCAAAAGATTACCTTGAGGCTTTTTTCAATGGGAAGGCTTGACAACAGCAACTCGAGAAGCAATGTTACACTTCTCACAAGCCTTGACAAAGTCATGCAGATACGATCCAACCCTCTCCCATAAATCTTCATCAAGCACAACTTTTAACCCATGCACCACTTGGTATCTCACCCTAAATCAGCCATGCAATAATAAGAAATTGAAGGACATCATCCTTGTTAAGAATAGATAAAGCAAATGCAAACTTGTCCAAAAAATCAACACAACATAATTTGTTAATTTCATGAGGAAAAAAGGGCAAGAGCTCCACCGTTTGCTATGACAGGCCACAAAACATGGTCCACAGTTTCAGGTTTCTCCCTACAAAGACCGCAATAACCAGAGCTAGAAATCTTCTTTAAAAATAGAGAGACATTAGTAGGCAAAATCTCTTTACAAGCCCTCCAACAAAACACCTTAATCTTGTTTGGTATTTGGAGGTTCCAAATCTTCTTCCATATAAAACAATTCCCAAAATAACTAGAGGGAAGAGCACCATATTGATAAGTCAAGGCAATCTTATATACACTTTTAATCGAGAATTCCCCTCGTTTGTCATAATGCCATAAAATCGAATCCCTGCCTAGATTTTAGTTGAGAGGGATGCCTAGAATCGTATAAGCCTCCTCAAGAATAAAATGCCTATTTATCAGCTTCGAACTCCAATTACCAAGCTCTCCCATTAGCTCCAAAATTGATGTACCATCAAAAAAATATTTCGGTGACCTCACCCTGAAAGTGGTAGGTCTTGGTAGCCACTGATTTTCATAAATGACAACATAACAACTGTAGACCATAAAATTAGGTGGGACAAGGATTGGAGCATTACAACCTGCAAAACAAAAGTCGAGAGGTCGACCGTAATACTTGGACACTGGGATGGTGCCTACCAAATACACTCCGACGATCAAGTTAGTCAAGTAGACTAGAATAGAGTATAAACGACGAAGAGTGATAGAAGTACTTCTTGAACGTGAATAGTTTACGGTAGAGGTAGGACGGAGATAATGTAATTGGTCGTGAAAGGCATTGGCCGATTATCAGAAATTGATTGTGGACGGAGGTTCTTGAGGGTTGCGTTACCGGAGCGGTACAAGGTGAATGAATGATAAAAGTACTTGAGAGTGAAAAATTTCGTAAACCCTTACTTTGAGTGAGGGTTAGTTTATATAGGGGGTCACCTACCCGTTGGTAGGTGGATCACCCTATCCCTGATTTCGCAGTGCGGATCAAAGAGGATATGATTGCTTCTTTAATCTAGTCTTTCGGGGTTCAAAACCTGATGAGGTTTGACTTGATAGTCACAACCAAGAAGCTTTTGTCTTTGATGTAGAGGGTGTAAATGGTCGAGCAATCCATTAGTGCTTCCTAATGGTCGAGCGACAGGATGCCTTAATGGCTGGATCGAGCCTCAAGGTGAGTCATCCTAAGGCTAAGGCATTATGTTGAGCGACATAGTCGAGCTACATGTAGTGTCGAGCCATGGTGTCAAGTATTGGATGATGATTCATTTGTTAAAGCAGTAGGTGGGGTAATCGAACGAAATCAGCATATATGTCGAGCTACGGTGTTCCCCGTTAGGTAGTAGGCATTTCATCTGGGTAGGTTTCATGTGGTCGAACGACATTAACCCTAAAGTCGAATGACCTACCTTTTTATTAGAGTTGCTCTAGTTGGGTTTTGTCTAGATGTTGGGCTCATGAAAGCTTATGGATTGAGCTTTTGTGTAGGTTTGAGTAATTTTGGGCTTTGGCTATTTTTGGCCGTTAAACAACCATCCCCAATCCTCAATCTAACCCTATTTTTTAGTACGTCCCTCTCCCTCATGATATTCCTTCACACTATCTTTAGGTCTGTACATTTTTTACCATGCGATCCAATGTGTTTTCCTGCCTTTGTCTGAGCTTCCTTATTAGAAATCTGAATACACTAGCTGAAGCTCATGACAAAAACCAACTGAAAGCTTAAAGCAACTCATTGAGTAGGTTGGAATAGCTTGAGCCACCGCTTTAATCAACATCTCGTGCCTGGCCCTTGAAAACAGTCCGTGCTTCCAACCCTGCAGCTTTTGCCAAACCCTATCCTTTATAACCCCAAAAACTTGCCTCTTATTCCTTCCAATGGACAAGGGGAGTCCTAAATACTTTTCATGACAAGAGACCACATTCCGTGCAAAGGATTCTTTTGATTTCCTCTCTAACACTCTCATGTGTATTAGGACTGTAAGAGAGGGCAGATTTCTCAAAATTGATGGATTGCCCCAAAACTTGCTTATATCTGGTCTAAATCTCTTTCAAGCATATACTCTCATCCTTGGATGCCCTTGCGAAAATGAGGCTATCATCTGCATAAAAAGAGATGAGATACAGATGGGGCTCCCCTAGTAACCTTAATTCCATGCAAAAGACTTGAAGTTTCAGCATTCGAAAGAAGGGCTAATAGGCTTTTCGCATATAAAAGAAAAAGATATGAGGATAGGGGACATTCATGCCTCAACCCCCTAGATGGAATCACATTGCCCCTTGGTTCCCCATTAAGGAGAAAAGAATACCATGCAAAAGTTACACAACTCATTACTTTCTGTATCCAGCCACTGTCAAAGCCTAACTTCACCATAATACTCTTAAAAAAAAAACTCATTTTACCCTGTCATATGCCTTGCTCATGTCTAATTTGAGAGCAATGTGACCCATATAACCACTTCTTTTGTTCTTCAAAGTGTATAAGTACTCAAAACTAACCACAATGTTGTTTGTGATTAGTCTCCCAGGGATGAAAACACTTTGATTTTAAGAGATAACCTCACCAAAGACAATTTTTAATCTGTTTGCCAGGACCTTCGCAATCAGCTTATAAGTCACGTTGCACAAGCTGATGGGCCTAAAATCATTCATCCTTACTGGTAATTTAATCTTAGGAATGAGTACAACAACAGCCTCTCCTATCTCTCTCATGTTAGCACCCTTATTTAACACTGAGAGCACTGCTCCAATAACCCTAGATCCTACCACATCCCAATACGTCTAATAAAAAAGGGCCGGCAGCCCATCAGGTTCAGAAGCTTTCAATGGAGTCATTTGTTTCAGAGCTACCTCTACCTCGGTCCTGGAAAAACTACTTGACAGCTTCCTATTAATACTTGTAGTCACCTTTCTTTCAACACACTCACACATACTCTCAATGTCAGAAAATAAAGGACCAGATGAGCAAAATAACTTTTCATAATAATTCGAGACAATTTTCTTACTGTTAAAAGTAATTTCGATGATAACAGAAAAAATTAACTTCCTTGATTTAATCCAACAACATCCCTGCTAACCCAAAACGATAATGACCCATGACACTATGATATCGAGACAAGTATAACTCCATAGTCTGCTAATATATTGGACCGTACATTGTAGAGCTCATCCTTTCAGTAAATAATTAATTTTTTTAAAAAAAATTATTGGATTCAACATTTTTGAATAATTTATGAGTAGGCTTAAATTTATGTCACTAACATTTAATACTATTTGATTTTGATAACATTTAATACTCGTATTAAGTTATATAGTTTTATAAGGTTCAGATCGAATTAAATTATACACCAAATGCACGGTTAATCTAACAATCTAAAACTTTAATAAACAATTCATATCTATACATTGATGCGTAATTTACACGTACTCTTTAAGTATACATTTTATCATTTTATTAAAGAAATTGTATGAAACTCATCTCATGGGTTGTGATACTGGTGATTATTTTGTATGGCAATGGTGGGTTTTGAGAAACCTATCACAGGTGTAGTTGATATTAAAAGTTGCTGATCAAGCCTTGGTAATACAAAGAGGGGTCTCACTGGCAATTGAATCTGGTACATATTTATCAGTGATGTAGGAGTGCTCCTTAACCATTTTGGTATCATGATTTATTTGTTAACTGAAATCACAAATGGAGGCAGAAGAATAAGTGATCATGTCAGGTGATCAGATGAAGAGCGGAGTGATTTACGGAACAATCAAGGTTGGATGAGATCATGTGATTTTGTATTTTGGATTTTGAAGATGAGAGTCAGTCTCTGGCGGCTTTTCCTTTGGTATTTAGTGAAGGACAAGGATTGGGATGGCATATATATCTCTCAATTTTCTCTCATTGTCTGGTAACATATTTGATAATGGTCCCCCACTTCAGTTACTTCCATGACATTTTTCACTTCATCTTCTTGGATTTTGCTATCTGTACGTACCATCACAGACAAACTAGTGTAATGTCTATTCTTCTGCTGCCTTACCAACAAGCATTAGAAACCTGTTTGATTAGCAAGCACATGGTATGGCAATCTGGGCATATTTGAATCAAAACAGTTCGATAATTGATTAATACGTTCATGCTCAAATTTGTTGATTGAGGCTGTCCAATCATTCCCTATCACCAACCTCAACTTGACATACCACCATTTCCGGGCACGACCTCATCTTTTCTTTAAAAGACAAAAAAACAAAAGATTCAAATAATGAGTGGTAAAATTATATACTTGATAATGGTGTCTCGTATTGATATATTGTATTGTATTAGATTGAATTGTATTATTTTTATATAATTCCTTTGTTTGGTGATACGTTGTATTATTCCTCTCTCCTTTATTAATTAATATAATATTCATTGTATTATACCAATTAAAATGTATTAGCTAATACAAAAACAAGTTAAATATTGTAATATATTCTTTTAATACATTTTAAATAAGGTCGGTAAAATGGTTCGAGTTTACTAAATTCGGACCGTACCATGATGCTATCGGAGTTTAAACTCGGACCATATTTTTAAAAAATCGAAATGTTATTTTATTTTTAAACCTGTATTAAATGCTAATTGACTCTAAACCCACAAATAATCCGCAAATACATGTAAGCATATATATATATATATATAAATTGACATACCATAAAAGATTAGCCCATAAAAAAGTTGCCATATATATAAATTAACATACCATAAAATGTTGGCCCATAAAAAGTTGGGGTTAAAATATAGTTAAATAATATGGTTAAATTAAGGGTTGGATAAACCCGTATATTTTACTGGTCTGGTTCAAATTCGCACCGGAAGTCTATAAAAAGGGTTTAGGTCGGGTTTGAGCCCTTTAAAAATTTACAAATTTTATATATAAATTGACATACCATAAAAGGTTGGTCCATAAAAAAATTGACATATATATATATATATATATATATATATATATATAAATTAACATACTATAAAAAGTTGGCCCATAAAAAGTTGACATACCATATATGTAAAAAATTTATATATATATAAATTGGCCCATAAACAAGTTGGGTTAAAATATAGTTAAATTAAGGGTTGAATAAAACCCGTATACTTTATGGGTCTGGTTCAAACTCACACCGGAAGTCTATAAAAAGGGTTTAGGGTCGGGTTTGAGTCCTTTAAAAAATTTACGGATTTACATACGGTCCAAATTTGGACCCTTATTTTGCTAAGCTTAATTTTAAACCTCTAATATAATACAAGCCACCAAACATAGCATAAAAGGTTGGGTTGGGCCTTGGGGTGCAATGAAAAATGAAAAATGAAAATTTATTTGTAATTGTAATTTTTCCATACAAACAAACAAACAATCACCGACCAGAACCCAAGTACGGGCCTGTACCGTTGCAAACAGCCCATACAGAACAAACTCATGAGTGGGCTCTAAAGTCCAACTTGAATTGGATTAAACGCACTTAATTCTAATGATGTTTACTTTGAATCTTAGAATATAGGTGTAACTATTTCTTCAAAAAAAAAGAAAAAGAATATAGGTGTAATTAAAATGTAAAGATAGTATATTTAGTAATTAAAATGTACTCTTGAGGCGCCTGTGTTTTGTCCACACTCTACCCTTGGTTCGTTGGGACTCCAACCTTAGGCTTGGTGGATTCTACCCCAGGCCCCAAATCTATCCCCTTCGGGATCCAATTAGGTGTACAACAGATATTGACAGGCCCAATCTATCCACTTTGGGTCATCAGACAACAGAAACAATAACTACATCCTTCCTAAATTTCATAGCAATTTTTTTTTTTAACATATCACTTGCGGTGCTGGTGATTCAAATTTAAATTATTATTAGGCTGAATGAGCGCCTTTACCACCGAATTATATTGGGCGATGATAATTTCATAGTAAATTTTAAAAGTAAACTTATTTAACTCTTAATTAATTTTCTTTAAAGCGTTATTCTATAAACACGAATAAAGCTAACAATTCAAAAGCTACAAGAATTTCAGAATCCTCTCTATGTACACACAGTGAAGAATTATAAAATCCGAAATTTCAATTCGTAAAACAAATGGAACGATCACAATTTTAATTTAAAATACAATTTAATGTAAAAGTTAAATTGTATATTCACAACTCAAGTGGTTAGTGAACCTTCATTTCATATTAGTGGTAAGGGTTAAAGTCTTACCATACGCATTTATATGCTCCTTGGAGTACATATCTGTCCAAATGAAAGTAAATATCCGAACAGTGCGTGAAATATTGGTGGTAAATGACGTTCATTTAGAGATCGTTTGTTTTTTTATCTGAAGACTGAATATACCTGAATTTTTCTAAAGGCTGAATAAAATTGAAACTTAAAACCTAAAATCTGAATGATATGTTTATTTTTTATTTTTTAATTATTGAATGAAAGTATTTATTGTTTATTTTTTAACAATAGAAATATTTAAATAAAAATAAATTTAAAAATATATTAATATAAGAATGATAATTATAAAAGAAAATATTTATAATTATAATTTTATAATTAGATATTAAATAATAAGTGATAATATTTTTTAATTTTTAATTATTTTTAAATTATTTAATCACATAAAAAAATAATTTTATATATCAAATTTAGACGTACTTAATGTTAAGTAGTAAAAATAAACTACTGCTAAACTTGAGAATATTCAATTTTCGAGATGTCATACCGCTGCTGGTAAAAACTAAAGTATTTATTGTTAATTTTTATATATACATATATATATATATATATATATATATATATATATAAAATCTAAAATTATTTATCATTAAAAAATAGAGAAATGAGAAAATCCTAAATGTGCGCAAAATGGGCAACGACGTCGTTTAAGTATATGTCCCTGTAACCCTTGGTTATGTTTAACATCGGCCTCGGCGAAAATGGATTCTTGACTCCAAGTCGAACAAGACTGTTTGGTTAAAGAATGGCAGGAAGATTGAGCAACGTAGCTTCACGGATCATGGGAGGAAACGGCGTCGTTGGGAGGTCGGTCGCCTCCTCTCTTCGTCTCCGCTCCGGCATGGGCCTCCCTGTCGGCAAACACATCGTCCCCGACAAACCCGTTAGTACATACACTTCAATTCATTTATATTTTGTTATTAATTTGATTAATTTTCGAAATAGTTCCAAAAATGTTGTCTTTTCAGGTTCCGGTGAATGACGAGCTGGTCTGGGACAACGGTACTCCGTTTCCAGAGCCTTGTATCGATCGCATAGCCGATACTGTCGGCAAGGTAAAATTACACTTTTGTACACTCTATTTCGTGTATTTTATTGAAATTGATTACTGAAATTAGTTTTATTCTAAATGCCGGATGATAGTATGAAGCCTTGGGTTGGCTGCTTGGGGGATTGGGGTGTTTCGCGGCACTCGGACTTCTAGCTGTGTGGAATGATAAAGCCTCTAAGATTCCTTTTGTAAGTCTAAAGTTGCCACCCCCCCAACCCTTTTTTTTTTCTTTCAAGTTAAATAGTTTGTTTAGGCTTTTGTTGATTTGACTATCTTTTACGAATTGGAATATGCAATTGCGATCTAGATTAATGAGTGCTGCATTACACTTGAATTCGGGCTATTATTTGGGTATATAAATCGAAGATGCAGTAGTTTGGGATAATAAAGTGACATGATATTATGCTTTTGGTTTGTTTTCTTATCAAGGGTTCTCTTCTGAAATAGTGGTTTTAAGCTTGGTTTTATTGTTTGTGTGATAAACCAGAGACACTTTTATTGTGATTGCTTTTCAGCTATTAGTTTGACAGAAGCTACACCTTATATGACCAAAGTGTTCGTTCTGGATGTTGTGATTATCAACGTTGATACGAACATTCATTTTGGTTAGATGGATGAGAAAAATGATAGAAGTTAGAGGATGATGGGGTAGGATAAGGTCCGGGAATGATGGAGTCTGTGTTTCCATCCATTTCTTTCTATTACCACTTACATTTGGGATGGGAAATTTTTGGTGGGAGTGAAAACACAATCAATGATTTCAAATCTTTTGTCTACTATCATTTACTATAACCCAAATGGGGGAAGTGACATTCCATTCTCCCTATTGCTTTCATCCCTTTTCTTTACGTGGATACTTGTATAACCAATATGGTGTGGTGTTGGTGTCTAGATTCCTTGCATCAATGCAATATTGAAACCAAGGTGCTGAGAATTTTGCTAGAATGAAATAAAATCAAATTTATAACTGAAATCATTACGCAATGGGAAGTGATCTGTTGCCCACTTATTAATGGAGATGAAATGTTAATCTTACTTGAAGCTAATAGAGTGACTTTAGTATTTAGTTTGACTAAATTGGAGCGAGTATTGGGAAAAATCTGATACTAGTTATGATGGAAACCAAGGTGCTATAGCAAATGATGCAGTCTTTTGCTTGCCAATTGATTTCTTGCCAATGGTTGGGTGTGGCAGAGAACTAGAATGCTTCCAACGATCCTGGAAATGAAGAACTGTAAGGATAATATTTCTGATATTTGATAAACCTGGGCATGTTGATCACAGGGTTCTGGTTTCTAGAGGATTAAGCTGAAGCCATTATATTCATCTCCCAGTTTTGAAGATTTCTAAAGAATACCACGCAGCTGTGCTTAGGACTTCCCACCTGGTTATCTTTTAAACATTGCTACATTTGTCTAGTGGATCAATTGACACAGTATATGTTTCTTACAAACTCTTGCATTTTACACAATACTCAATTTGACACCAACCTCATGCTTCTCACACAACATCAGAATATAGGCTGTAATCCCCTGAAGCATGACGGGAATAGACTATTCTAGAGACCAGTATGTGCTTATATGTATTACCTTGTAGAGACAGGGTTTATATGTTGAGTGGCTGTATGTTAATTGGACCATGTTTCCATCTATGGAGGAGGGAGGTATTCCCTTTTCTTGATTTGTCTATGATGAATATTTGTCAATTACAAAATAATCATTTTCCTTTCTTACATGTGTCTAGATAAGGGTGTAGCAGAAACTTATTATATAGCGGGCTGATATAATTCATTTTTCGTGAAAACTCCCAGTAACTCTTTTCTTTTTGTTAACGAATTTAGATTTTTGTTAGTAAAAATTTAAGAAATTCCTAGTCAGGCGACAAAGTGATTGTGCCCTTAAATAAATAATATCCTATACGAAAAAGTACAAGATCTTGTACTAGTGAGCTACCTTTCGTTCCAATTAAAAAAAATTTCAAAAAATTTTGGGATCCTAAATTCGCCAGTGTCTAGGCTTTTAGGATAGTTGCATATACAACTGTCCCTAACTGTTGGTCGCGTCTGGTTTGTGGCCTGTAGCTGGAGAAATCATCTTCCTCAACTACGGCTACGTGTCAAGCCGAGCAAGGAAATTGAAATGGTATGGCTTGACTTTTTTGGGATCAGAAGTGTGGCATCTGTGTGTGCTCTTTTTGGTCGTACTAGTCTACGGTTGCTGTATCCTCTGCATGGATGGTAACTTGATTTTCTCTCTTTTGGGCCTTGTATCCTTGATGATTACGGCGATAATGGGTATGGGTGAACCATTTATACCTTGGTGTATGGTGATGATGGGTAATGAATTTTGTTTTGTTTTATGAGTTGTTCTCCTTCTTTGTATAAGTGGAAAATCTTTCTGCAATTTTAGTGTACTGTACATCATTTCATAATTGGATGTTATGCTGATTTCGCTGTAATAGAGCGCCTGAAGGCAAATTAGATTTTCAGGAGCTGCAATTATAAAATGCAGCCCCTTCAGGACTTGATTTTACTTTCATCATATTTATTTTAAATTGTTGCTTGACCTAGAAGTCTAGAACAAGTTCGCAGTGGTGAATATATGCAGATGAGTATAGACATGAGATTCATCACTTTATTATTCAAGTCATCAAGTGCTACATGAGAAAGCACAAAAGGACACCAGAGCATCACATCAAAGCATCATACCCTGTCATATCACCTGATGCTGATCAGGCTATAGGTCTACTGAGGCCATTGAGATGACAGGAGATGATTGGTCAAGGGGCAAGCATTGTAAATTTGACATAACTAGCTCACCGTATCAGTCTTCAGTATAGAGAATTGCTGCTAGTCATGCAACCTAAATATATGGTTTAAAACTGCTGTTACAAATTTAAGTGATAATCGTGCGACATCTTAGTATATCTGGTTTCTAGTTTCCATTTTTATGTTGAAAGTGTTTATTTTCCATTTTTTGTTTCAAGGGTTCATTGCCTTTTTCTTCTCCAATTTCTCTAAGTGTTCCAGCAATGTAGCCATATGGCAGATATGGCTAGAGAATTGAGGCTCTGGAACTACCTCTTATGATTTTGGGGTGGAATTGGCTCTTGTGTTGAGTGCTTCTTGTGAGCATTAATAGATTAATTTCTGAGGTTGGGAGGGTCATATGCTAATTACTGCTTTAGATAATTTAATCATCTGATTATGGCTGATGTGATTCCCCTTATTCTGTTGACCAGGCGCCAAAAGTGTATCCATATGACAACTTGCGAGTGGAGCTTGGTGGAGAACCATAGACAGATTGGGTGCAAGTAATCTGTGTCATCTTCTGTCCATTTTTTTCCATTTTGAAATAAAGGGACTGACTGACTGTTTGCTCAATTATGAAGTTAACGAAAATATTGATGTTCAGTTTGAAGCTCCTTGAAGGTGATTTTGGTGATGGGGTGTGTAATCGCATGCTAAAATTTCATTTTTATAAATGACGTTGTGATTTTCTGTTGGAACTTGGAACTACTTGTGGTCGTGGAGCTGTGTTGCAATTCACCACTGATGTAAAAGCTACAATAAATGCAATACGAATGAGGATCTCAAAACAAATGTGATGGAACAGCCCAAAAATAAGTTGGAACTTGCAATTATGCTATGTGAAAACTGAAAAGTACTCTATTGTCTCCCAATCAAGCAGTATCTACAATACACCCTCTAAAATTTTAAATATAATGCTGTCTTCCAACCACTCAAGTATTAAGTGTTATTTTGTACAAATATGATTAATTTCAAATTAAGATGAGTAATCATACAAGTGTTATTTGGGAAAAGATGAATATGCCACTTCCTTGCAAAACCAATCTTTCTGGGAGATTTATGCATTGGTTTTTGGATTGACAGATTTTGATATAAATAGCATGTTGATTTGGAATTTAGGGAGAACAAAAAGATTTAACGCACTTAGCAAGTTTTCTCTGTTAACTCTTTTTTATTTTTTTATCTATAATATATAGTACGCATTTTGAGAGTCTGTTTGGTTGAGCTTAAACTTGCTTAAAAAGCAACTACGACTGTAGCTTTGAGAAAAACTATTAAGTGTGGTACACTGCATTAGAAGTGTTGAGGGTTAAAAAACCTATATTAAGATATTTGGAAAATTATATGATTGAACTGCTGTTAAATTATAAAATGATTAAAATTTATATTTTAATAAAATTAATTAATTTAATTTATTAATGAAAATTATGTTTAAGTATATTTTAATTTTTTTATTTTTATTTTAATATAAAAATAGACTTAATTAAATTTATTAATTAGCTTCTAATATTAATTATACAAAAACCAATTTTTAGATAATAAAATAAATACTAATAAGATTTTTAATTATTTTTTTTAAATATTAAAGGTAAAAAGAAATTGGTCTAGTTTAGTTATTTATTTTTTATTTATTTTTTGGTATGTAAATATTGAAGATAAGAGTATATAAATTATTAATTATTAGTTTCTAGTTTTTAATGTTTAAGGTTAGGTATTTTTTTTTTTTTTTTTGTAATTTTAATATAAGACGAGAGATAATTTGGTCTAAAAAAATTTCATTAAAAGTTGTGACTAACTTCTTACTTAAGCTAAAAGTTGAAGTTAGGTTGGATCAGGTTTACCTTTTAATTATAATTTTTGACCAAATTCTGTAATAAACTGCTTTCGGGAGATTTACTAAACAACTTTTGAACGTTAACTAAAAGCGTTTTTACAAAAGCCACCCTAAATGGCCCTAAATACATAAAAAGACTTACTGAATTCATCAAGGTCTCATCGTATATGTATGTAGTGGAAGAACTCATTATATATCCGTGGAGACATTATTGAGATCTAATTAGTTTCAATGAGTTTTAATATGATTAGTTATAGTTATATGGACGATAAATACAGTGAAATATACTTTCAAAAACTTTTCGAACACTAAAATAATACACTTATTTATTGTTTTAAAATTGTTTATTGTTCGTATAATTTATTGTTCGTATCATTTTTAAAAACAATCTCATAAATATTAATAAAATTCATTGAATTTCAACAAGACCTTCACAGATCTTAATATATAAAGAATAATATTAGTCCTCACTTATGACTAGACAATTGGATTCACATGACAGGTGACAAATGAATTAAATCATGATTGATGTGTATTAATTTACCAATTATCATATTATGAATTGAAATATAAGATGAGATGTCTAATATTATTCACATACAAAAGGTATTCCTCAGTAGAGAACTACTTGCATAGAAAATGGAAAGATCTACACAGTTACATTTATCAAATCCCAACTAATATTGTAACTGATCATATAAAATTATTTGAAAACATTGTCTCCCATGCACCTACCTCAAAAAACACTAACATATGATAACCCAAATTAGAAAGTAAGATAAAGAAAAATATATTTTGTGTACGTTGTTAGGATCAAACTCAAACAATACAGAGAACTTACTGTTATAGGCTCAAAGGTTGAGAAAGAAATGCTTGGAATATGTGTTACAACTGCAACTCTTACTTGTCCTAACACAAACCATAATTTATACCAAACTGCAATAATTAAGGTGGATACTTGTTGACAAAAATATAACACGAATCTTAGAGAGTCTATTGGTTATGATTTAGTGTTTTTTTTTTTTTTAAATAATTACAATTAATTCGAAGTTTCAATAGGGGAATACAACTCCAACTCACAAACTTAATAATATAGGTGTGAGAAGATACTCTGAGCCAACCTCATCTCTTCGGTCATAATTTAATTACAATTTAAACTTTTAACTATTTATACATGACCGTATATATGATTGAAGGTTTAGATCACACCTTGAAAGTATAATTTTGGAGTCTTTAGTCAATCACTGAGATGTTATCTTATTTAAGAGATGTTAGAATTATTAATTAATTAGATTTCATTAATTATTAAAAAATAAATAGAGATAACATGATACGTCTATTCAATCTCAATTTTTTTTTTCCCTGCATGCTTGAAAATATAAGGTTGGCCTAGTCGTATACCCTTTACACTTACACCATCAAAATTATAAGTTCGTGTAATATTGCCAAAATCTCGAATTAATTATAATAGCTTAAAACAAAAAGTTCAGTTGCATTTGTTATTTTGACTAAAGACCAAACAATGTTTGAAATATATATATATTTTGGAATCAGATGATTTCTTGTCACGTGAAAATTGAAAAATTCTACTTTTCTTGTTATTTTTCACTTAATATAAACAAAGAAAATCACTAAATGAGTTTCATTTAATTTAGACACATTTTGGTCTAAATTCTTAGGGTCGAAATTCTTACGCACAGATTTTCTTCTATATTTCACATTTCAGTCTTATTAGTTACAGTTTCTTTATTCTAGAACCATCACATGAATAATATTTGAGTACTTTTTTCTAATTTGAATTGATAATAACAATTATTGAGTTTGAGAATGCATTTACACAGAGCACTTTTGATCCCACTAATATTAACTGATGTAATTTTTTGAAAAAAGAATAAGAATGCTTCTCTAATAACAAAAAAAAAAAAAAAAAAAATTGATCTTGATGCAAATATTTGTGTTATGATTATGTAAAAATCCATCTACAGCTCATAGAATTAAAACCAAGGGAGTTATCAAAATAACTGGAGAAATGGGAGAGTTTGTTTCTGTGGGAGAGTCGACAACTAACAAAAACAGAAAACTCCAAACTCCTCAGTTTAAAAGCTTCTCTTCCATGTTACATTGCCAGGTTGTGTTTGGCACATTTCGGACTAGTGTGTGCCCACATGGGGTCTCTATCAATATGTTTAAAACCCAAACACTTACCATTCTCCATCTATAAAACCCACCGCCCACTCCAGGGTAATGCACCACTCACATCTAAACACAAGTCACCCTCTCAAAAACCAACCAAAAGTCGAGGTGGTCTATAGCTAGCTTTGAGATATGGCAAAGGCTTTAGCATCAGCTGCCCTTCTCCTTTCCCTCAACCTTCTCTTCTTCACTTTGGTGAGCTCAACCTATGTCCCTTGCCCACCACCCCCTAAGAGCCACAAACATTACCCTAAAAACCCACCTTCGTGCCCCAGAGATACCTTAAAGTTGGGTGTATGTGCTAACTTATTGAAGGGTGATTTGGTGCACCTTATTATTGGAACCCCACCAAAGACTCCTTGTTGCAGTCTTCTTGGGGACTTGGTCGATCTCGAAGCTGCTGTCTGCCTTTGCACTGCCCTTAAAGCCAATATCTTGGGTATTAACCTCAACGTCCCTATTTCATTGAGTTTGTTGCTCAATTACTGTGGAAAGAATGTTCCTTCTGGCTTCCAATGCGCATAATTCATCAACTTTATCTATTTATTTCCATTGATTTATGTCCAGCTATATATTTTTCATGTTATATTTCCTTTTTTTGTGATGTTTGATTTGTGTTATGAATTGTTTATTGGCATATTTTCATCAATAAATTCAGTTTTTATCTATATTGTGTTGTTTGTACAACATCGGCTCTTTTAAGAGTAAATTAATGTTGGAAGTTTCAATAGATTTAAATTATATATATATATATATATATATATATATATATTCATAATTGTTTCATTGTTCCATTGCTTGAAAGAAACAAATTTTAATGTCCTCTGATGAAGTATACAACAATGGTTATATATTGGTTTGGTTTGAACAAAGGGTGTAACAGTTAAAATTCAGTTTATTTATTTTTCCTTGACATACAAATATATAGATCTTAAAATTTTCTAAGTCTCCTTCTATTATTTTATTCTCTATTGTTTTAGGCATCATCAAGTTTATTAATTGGAGTGTTCAAAGTACGTAGTTGATTCAAGGCGTACATAACTTGAAATCAACAATTTGATTATAATTAAGCTTCATTGAATCCTAATGGTAAAATTCTTATACCCATTGTGTACTTGTCATTCTACGAGCAAGGGGAGAACTATTATCTGAAAGAATCGAATCCCGAGCCTTGAAGTATTCTTTCTTTCAGATCCCATAGATTTTTCAGCAATTGAAGCTTGAATATTTCTTCATAATATATTGGTGAATGCCCTCAGAAAAAAATTAAAAAAGAACAAAGTGTAAAGCCTAAAGATTTGGTTGTCTAAAACACTATTTGTTGAGAGAATCCACACATTTCGGTGTGCAAACTCACTTAATATAACGCAAACTACATGTATGAGCTCGTTCATGATCTTGATATGTTGTCTTGACCCTAGAAAGTAACAAGTGAAACCTTAGTATATATAAATTAACCAATTAATTAATTAATTAATTAAGAGCTTCAAACGTCAAGCCCCCTATATCAATTATTAAAGTTAGATTGATTGTTTGGATCAGCCGAATTATTGATTCCAGTTCCGCTTTGGAAAAATTATTTTCTTCTCAACTTTAACAGCTATCGACGAGCGCAACTAGGAGTGTGCGTTGAATAGTTTGGGCAAGCCAGGTTAGCATATAGAAAATCCATACCAGTTTATCCATAATCCATGCCCATAATTGGCGGTTCACACATTCATGCACTTTATTTTACATTTTGAAGATTATTTCACTATAATAATTTGAATTTAACTGCTTACAAATCATTTAATACTCATTTGTCGATGGAGTACTGGATCTTTTAATTTGGTCTGATGTCTATATATTTGTTTTTGATAGCTAGATTAATTGCTACTTTTAATGTGCACACACATAGTAGTAATTATACATTCTAATGAAGTGATACTTACCTTCATCCCATAAAAAATAATTATTTATAATTTGCTAAAAAAATATACATAATATATGTTTTTTAATATTAGAATCAGGTGCATGAACCTTTGATTATGTCAGAGTACGTAGATATATTTAACAGCTAATAGTAATAACTAAGGAATTGAGCGTTAATTAAGCAAGTTGGTTCTGATAAAAATACAGTACACGAATTAAATTAACAGGGATATAGCATTATGGTTGGGAGTATTGTTTGTATCATGAAGGAAGGATCAGTTGTCTTGTCATTGGTGGACATTATGTTCTAAATGAAAAAAACATTTTGAAGAATCATCACTGACGAGGACTTTGGCTTTGTATACAAAATCAGAATATGATCTGTTGCTCCGGTCCCTTGCACATGAACTAACGCTGTCCAATATTAACGTCTAATTGTAGAAGACAATATGCCATTCATGTCATAAATTAATGTTTTCATCCTTTCTCTGAAATATCGATGATTTGATTTGATTTGATTTGATTGTATATTGTTTGACTAGTCTGCATTTAATACACGAGAGATTTATATCGTTAGACTAACTAAGGGAATATGGTAAAGGAGTTAAAATTCACATGATTGGATAGATTCAAAATTCAATCATGAAATTCGAGTGATTACTCCAACCAATATTGATTTACTCATTTTTCCGCCATTATCATTAATCAAGAAAAATAAATTGTCAGTACTTTCCAACAGAAGATATGGACGATCCCTCTTTTGCATATACAAAATTGGGATTATAATTCTCTCCTAGACTATTTCAAAAAGTAATTTAGTTGAATAAAAAGAATTTAGCAGCCAAGTTGGGAAAGTTGATTTTTCTATTTTGTTGGTTTTTTTTTTTTTTTTGAACTATTTTGTTGGTTATTCGTATGAAAGTGCACGAAACAAAATTGAACTTGTATTTTGAGAAAGCCTTAAAAGTTATATATAGTAGAGTATAGGACTTTTATTAGTTTAAAAAGAGATGGTCACAACTCACATGATTGAGATTCAGCATTATTACAAATTTACAATTATAATCGGTGCCGGTTTGGTGGCCTTAGGCAATCGAGACAGTTGCCTCCTAATTCCAAAAATATTTAAGTACAATATAGTGTTATTAACTTTCAAAACTTTACTATTATTATATTTCTTATCAAACTCTCAGAAAAAGTTTTGGTTATCTTTCGTCAAATACCATCAAATAAGACTGATTACACTACTTCAAAATAGCACAAAAAAAGAAACCTATAACTCCAAACTTTATTATTGTATTTTAAGTGTATTCATAACAAAATTACTTATTTGTTTGCTATTAATTTTTGTAGTAGATATGTCAAGTAAAAATATGAAATGTGATATAAAATTTAGCTATACTAATATACTATATATTCAAAACAAATTAGAATATAAAATTTGAGTATATTTTTATTACGAATAGAAAATATATTTTTAGTAAAATTTTTTTTTTCTAATTAAATATAAAAGTCCTAATTTAAAATTATTATTTTTTTGTCCTAAAGCCTAATTCGAGCCGGTTCTGATTATATTATCATATATATTGGCAACCATTAACCCTAGCAGGCAAGCTCCAGCTGTCACCGTAGAAACAGCCCACGTTAAGTTCAGAAGATGCCACCTCCAGTCAAAAGTCACGTGCATGGAATACAAAGAAGGTGACGTGCATGAACAGTACTGTTAATTTCATGCAATAATGTTAAACGTACGTTTTCCTTTTTATTTTTCTCGGTGGCCAATGCAATCGTACAAGCTTCATTTGTGCAAAACGCCACTCAAGACAATTTACCTTTTTTTATTTTTTTTCTCAGATATATATTCTGCTTTATAAAGTAGTGGAGGCCAGTTCTCCTATCTGTCCATCTATTTAATTAGTGAGCTAATTGCATGTAATTTCTTTGAGATTTTAATAATAAGCAAAATTAATTTTATTTTTTATTGATAAATAACTTCTATGCATTTAGTAAAATTTGGTCAAATATAACAATTGATCATGGGAGTTTTTTTGTTAAAAAACTGAAGAATTGACTAAAAGTTGAATCCGTCTGTAATTGAGTAAACCTTAGGAGAGTTAGACGTTATTTGTTCTTAATTAATTATTATTTTTCATCTATTTTCCTGGTGAAAAGTACTCGTCCCTCTCCCAAAATGCAAATGTTTGCTTTAATCATTAACCTTGGATTATAATGCACAAGCAGAAGAAAAGAAAATTCACATACAAGTATGACGTTAGCAGCTGGAACATTAGGTGGAGTGAACCAATCCATGTAAAACTTTGGAAGGAAGATATATATGAGTCCACATGGCAGTTTTCGGGTTTGATTCTAATACCATTGTGGGAAACTAGTTTTTTATAAACTAACATTTATATGATCAAGATTTTAATTTTTTTTAAAAAAATTTTTGACAACTTTTGATGGTGCGAGAAAATTTCAATAAAATAAAATATGTATATAATACACACCAAGACAAGAGGGATATGCAGTGACTAGTGAGCCATGCCTCTCAAATCAAGTTTTCAATACAAAATGTGAAATAAACACTTAGCTGAAATGAAAGATGCATGCATATAAAGAGATACAAATGACCAATTATAAAAATGAAAGCAAAAAGAATACATGCTTTTTAGCTGATAAAGAGAAAGATACTTGTCGATTTGAAATTGGAGCATGCTTTTGAGCTGATACAGAACTTTATTTTCACTTCAGGAATAAAAAACATCGTAAAGTTATTGTTTTGCTTTTGATTTAACCTATAAGAGAAAGAACAAACTTGAAAATTTGTGGTTTTTTTTTTTAATTATATATCAAAATGCAGTCTTGTCAAACCCATTTTACGTTTTCCTATATATTCACAGGGGAACAGATTGTAACAATGTGGTAACTCAATCAATTACAGTGGTGTTGTTGTATGCAGTACATCTTCCTCATTAATAAAGAAAATTAAAAAAAATAGAAAAAGCCAGAGAAAGCAGAAAGTCACATGTTAACTGCGTGGAAGGAACTCAAAAATAATTTTACTCTCTGAAACCTTATCTCTATCTGACTTGACTACCAGCCAACAGACGTCAGTAGGAAACAAATATAAGAAACCCTGTTCTTTAGCTTGTAAAATATACTTTCAAGGGCAGATCTTAAAGGAAATGAACCCAGAAAGCAAGGGACTAAAACAAGGAAAATAGAAATATATATGGAAAACAGAAAAAGAGATGAAGTCCTGGAAATCTGTGAAACTGAATAGATTCAGAAATCAAACTTCACGGATTGAACTGAGCCACAGTCACGGATGGATCTTGAAAATTGTAATGGACAACACTCCAAGATCACAAATTTAATTTCGCAGTAGCACTCTTGGAATTCTCCATACTTTCGCATTTTAATGCAACTTGTTTTCCATGGTCCTAGTTTTTGCTTCCATGTAATAGAGAAAGAAAGTCACGGGTTACACATAAAAATTCAGCTGTATATAAATCCTAGTGATCAAACCCATCAAAACCCAAAAAAGAATAACGAATAGTAAGTAACCTTTTCAGGAACCCTAAACCATGGGTTTAAAGGGTACAGCTATGTTCTTCATCTTCATGATTTTGATGTTAATGTCATTGCCACCAATATATGCTTGTGTTCCTTGTATGCCACATCCGCCACCACATCCACATCCACATCCACCATCACACCAACACCACCCTCCGACTCATAATCCGAAAATTCCGAACCCACCAAGCATCAAACACCCACCTCATCACGGGGGGCATGGTCACCCAATAGGATCACCACCATCCAAAAAGCCACCACCAGTTATAATAGGACCTCCTATTACAAATCCTCCGGTTATTCCGCCTCCCATCACAAACCCTCCAGTCACTATCCCGCCGCCTTCTTCTCGCTATCCACCTTACACCCCTCCTGGTGGGGGCGGAGGTGGTGGTGGTGGCGGTGGCGGCGGTGGAGGTGGCGGTGGAGGGGGAGGAGGGGGAGGGGGAGGTGGTTCACCACCAGGAACCTGCCCTCCGCCGGCTCCTCCGGTTCCTCCAGCTCCTCCGGCTCCTCAACCGACTTGTCCAGTAAATGCGCTTAAGCTAGGGCTTTGTGTGGATGTGCTTGGTGGTTTGGTGCATATTGGGCTCGGAAACCCAGTTGAGAACGTTTGCTGTCCAGTGCTACAAGGGCTGCTAGAGATTGAAGCAGCCGTTTGTCTTTGCACCACCATAAGACTCAAGCTTCTTAATCTGAATATATTCATTCCTCTTGCTCTTCAGGTCTTAATAACTTGTGGAAAGACTCCTCCTCCTGGTTTTGTTTGTCCTCCTCTTTAATTGTACTACATTGTAATAAGGTGACTTCTCAATTATTAGCACAGATGGTCTTACTAGGGTTTTGGTTATTGTTGTAACTTGCATTAGAGTTTGATGTTTTTTTGTTGGATTCTGGTGGAAGTTGTATTCATGGAGGAGAATGTCTGAGTTTACTTCGTGCAATTTAATTTTGACAGTTAATTCTCTCCCATATCATCATCATCTCCACCACCATCATGGAGGTCGTATGCATGGAGGAGGAGGTCTGAGTTTATTTTCTTGCAGTTTAATTTTGACCATTAAGTAGTCTCTCTCATATCATATAACCACCACCACCACCACCAATTAACGTAAGATAAAAAGGGCTATTATTATGGTATTTAGGCTTTAGGCTTTTCTTAGAGCCATTTATCATTTTAATGTTTTTTATAATTGTTGTATTTTCTTTTTTATGCTTACAGGGAAATTATGTGTGTGTGTATATATATATATATATATTATTAGTGGATAGTTTAACAATTCAAATGAATAATCTGTCGGGTTATAATGTCTATTGATGTAAATATCATTCTCTGAATTCCATGTGGTTTCTCTAACAATTTGGTTTTTTCCAAGTCACTTGAAGGCAAAGGCTTTCCCTTAAACAATTTCAGTGAGAAAATGCAGAGTAAAGTTTGACATGGCTTTAATTCGTGTTATAATAAAAAGAAAACTGATATTACAAGCTTTGTTAGCGATTCCAAAAATATCTAGCTAGAAGTTTATGGGACAGTCCACACAGAGCACCCGTTAACCATTTAATGGCCAATAACCTAATTATTGTTGGAAATAAAACACTCAAACAACTTTTATTTGAACTCAAAACAAATATTACAAGAACACTCTCACTCAAGAACTCACTTACTCTTTACTTCTTCTTCACTCACTTAGAAGCTTTGCTTCTTCTTGATGCCTAAACCAAAATGGGGAGGGGGTATTTATACTACTTACAAATCATTTTAGACCACACAAATAAACTAATCCAAAATTATAATAACCATACACCTCATCCTTCTACATCCTTCCACACCCTTCCAATTGACCACATGATTTTTATGTCTAATTACCAAAGCCTAGAGAATTCTAGATAAAGGGCTTGGACCTTATTTTTGGACTTGGACTCTAATTTATTTGGGCTTGGGTTTGAGCTCCCATAATAGTTCGGGCCTTTAAATGGTTTGGGCCTAAAACAAGTTTATACTTCAACACCCCCCTTTAAACTTGTTTTACCATGCCAAGCAAACTTCTTAATCTCGAAAAATCTTCAAACCTGAGTGGCTTGGTGAAAATATCTGCAATTTGATCTTTGGACTTCATGTACTCCATTTGCACATCCCTTTTTGCTATGTACTCCCTTATGTAGTGGTAACGAGTATCAATATGCTTGCTTCGATCATGGAACACTGGATTCTTTGCTAAGGCAATGGCTGACTTGTTGTCGACACAAATCTCAGTTGAATCTTCTTGTGGCAAACCCAATTCCTTCAGCAAATTTCTGAGCCATATTACATGACAGACACTTGAAGTAGCAGCTACATATTCAGCTTCACAAGTAGATAAGGTGACAATCGGTTGCTTCTTTGACATCCATGTGAAAGCTGTGTTTCCCATGAAGAACACGAACCCACTGGTGCTCTTCCTGTCATCTATGTCTCCACCCCAATCGCTATCGCTATATCCCACAAGCTTGTAATCATTAGAAACTGAATAAAACAAACCAAAATCAATTGTACCTTTGATATAATGGAGGATTCGCTTAGCGACTTTGAAATGGGTGGTTGTTGGATTCTCCATGTATCGACTCACAAGTCCAACAGCATAAAGAATATCTGGCCTTGTGCACGTCAAATAGCGTAAGCTTCCAACTAAACTCTTGAAGAATGTTGGATCTATGCTTTCACCTTCACCATGCTTCGATAGTTTGATTCCGCATTCTGCTGGAGTGTTTATCGACTTACAATCATTCATCTTGAACTTCTTGAGTATCTCCTTTGCATAATTTTCTTGGGAGATAAAGATGCCTTCTTCCTTTTGCTTGACTTCAATACCAAGATAGTACGCCATTAATCCGATGTCAGTCATATCAAATTCCTTAGCCATTGCTTTCTTGAACTCTTCAATCAGGCTTAGGTTATTGCCAGTGAAAATCAAATCATCCACGTACAAGCATACTACCAGAATATCCCCATTCATGATCTTGATGTATAGGGCATGCTCGTAGGGACATTTGGTGAAGCCATTTTGTTGGAAATACTTGTCAATTCTGCTATTCCATGCCCTTGGTGCTTGCTTTAACCCATATAAAGCTCTTCTCAACTTCAGAACTTTGTCTTCTTGGCCTTTGACTTCATAACCCGGTGGTTGCTGTATGTAGACTTCTTCTTCAAGAACTCCATTTAGGAAGGCAGACTTTACATCCATCTGATGTATCTTCCACTTGTTTTGCGCTGCCATAGAAATGATTAGTCTTATAGTTTCTAATCTAGCAACTGGAGCAAATACCTCATCATAGTCTATTTCAGCTCTTTGACTGTAGCCCTTCGCAACTAGCCTTGCCTTGTGTCTTTCAATCTCTCCCTTAGAATTTCGCTTTGTTTTGTACACCCATTTGACTCCAATTGCCTTGTGTCCTTTTGGAAGTGGAACAAGTTCCCAAGTGTTGTTCTTCTCAATGGCCTTAATTTCTTCATCCATCGCATCTCTCCACTTCTTTTCTTGAGCAGCTTCTTCAAAACTCACTGGTTCACAATCAGCAAAGAGACAAAAAAGAGTAAGATTATCAGATCTCTCAGTTACCTCGTATAAATCTTGAAGACCTCTTGTTCGCTCCATTGCTCTTTCTTGTAAAAATGATGGTGGTGAATTTCTATTATTTGTTGAAGCTGGTGATGCTGGTGGTGTAGTGGGTTCTTGTTGAGGTTCTTCTAGTTGCTCCACTGGCGTCTGCTCTGTTTCTTCAAATTGTGGAGTGAAGTTGAAGTTGTCTACATGCGATCCAAAATCCCATTCTCCTTCTTCATGAAATATCACATCTCGGCTGATCACAAACTTTTTGTTGTTCGGGTTGTATAGCTTGTAACCTTTCGAATAAGCGGGATAGCCGATGAAGATGAAACTCTCACTTTTATCGTCAAGCTTGGTTCTTCTCTCATCTGGTACATGAACATGTGCTATGCTTCCAAAAACTCTTAGGTGGGAGATGCCGGGCTTTCTACCACTCCATGCTTCTTGAGGTGTCTTTCCCCACACACTTCTTGTTGGAGAGCGATTGGACAAATATACTGCACACGCCACTGCTTCGGCCCAAAACTCCTTAGGCAATCTCTTGCTTTTGAGCATACTTTGCGCCAAATCCAGGATTGTTCTATTCTTCCTTTCTGCAACTCCGTTTTGTTGAGGGGATCTGGGAACAGTTAGAGGACGTCTAATTCCATTCGCTTCACAAAACTCCAGGAATTCCTTGGATGTGAATTCTCCTCCTCTATCGGATCTCAGTGCCTTGATCTTATGGCCACTCGCTTTTTCCACATCGGCTTTGAACTTCTTGAATACTCCAAAGACTTCTGATTTCTGCTTCAAGAAAAAAACCCATGTTTTTCTTGAAAAATCATCAATAAAGAGAAGGAAATAATTATTGTTACCGAAAGAGCTTGGCTTGATCGGACCGCATACATCGGTATGGACTAGCTCGAGTGGCTTCTTGGCTCTTAAGTCTGACTCTTTTGGAAAGCTATTTCTAAATTGCTTCCCGAGTAAACATCCTTCACAAAGTTGGTCAGGATGATTGATGCATGGTAGTCCTCTCACCATTTCCTTCTTAGATAGTAGCTCCAAGCTTCCAAAATTGAGATGCCCAAATCGAAGGTGCCATAACCAAGATGCATCTTTGTAGCAGGCTTTCAAACACTTTGCAACATCGTTTTGAATGTTTAAAGAAAATAATCTATTCTTTGACATTTTTACTATGGCTATTAGATTCCCTTTGCCATCTCTTATAGAAAGACTATGATTCTTCATATGAATATCATAGCCTTTTTCTAAGAGTTGACCCATACTCAAGATGTTGCATGTCATATTGGGCACATAGTAGACATTTGAGATTAATTGATGACTACCATTTTTAGCGCGGATAAGAATGTTACCTTTTCCTTTCACTGATATTTTTGAATTATCTCCAAATGAGACATTGCCAGCCACTGATTCATCTAGCTCTACGAACATACTTCTTTTTCCACACATGTGGTTGCTTGCACCAGTGTCGAGGTACCAAGCATTTTCTTGGTCTCCATCATTGTCTCTACAAGTTAGTAGCACTGTCTCCTTCTCTTCGGTTTTTACTTCCACATAATTGGACCTTTCGTCAACCTTACTGTTGGGAGCTCTACATTCCGAAGCATAATGCCCAAATTTCTGACAATTATAGCATTGAACTTGAGATTTATCATACCTCGAGTTTGAATTGCCTCTCCCACGGCCTCTTGTTGAGCTTTCTCCTTTCTTGTAGTTGTTGAGGTTGCTGCTGTTGGAATTCCAACCTCGTCCATGGCCACAGCCTCTACCTCGTCCTCGGCCTCGGCCTCTACCTCGACCACGCTGGCTTCTCTCGTGGCCTTGACTTCCTTCCTTCTCCTTCAGTTGCATCTTGAGGAGTTGCTCGTTGATCCCTTGCTTCCTCTTATGTTTTTCTTCATATGCTTGCAATGATCCTTGGAGTTGCTCGATCGTCATTTCTTCCAGGTCTTTAGTTTCTTCTATCGTCACCACAATGTGCTCAAATTTGGGATCCAATGATCGGAGTATCTTCTCTATTATTCTTACATCTTCTAACTTTTCACCGTTTCTTTTTAATTGATTAGAAACGGCTGCTACTCTTGAGAAATAATCTGAAATAGATTCAGATGCTTTCATGTGTAAGGATTCGAATTCACCTCTTAATGTTTGGAGACGGACCTTCTTTACCTTTTCGACTCCTTTGTAAGAGATTTGCAACTTCTCCCACGCTTGCTTAGCGGAGCTTGCACTCGAAATCTTCTCAAAACCATCATCATCTAAGGCTTGATAGATGAGATAGAGAGCCTTCTTGTCTCTTTTCCTTGAGTCTTTTAAACTATCATTTTGAGTTTGGGATAGAGTTGACTCATCTTCTGGTTCGGTGTAGCCTTTCTCTACGACCTCCCAGACATCGTGTGCTCCAAGGAGAGCCTTCATCTTGATACTCCAATTATCATAGTTTTCATTGTTGAGTGTTGGAACTTGAAACGACGCCATACCATTAGCCATAACTCTCAATATGGTGAGAATTTCGAAATTCTGACTACACGGATGAACTCTGAATGTCGAAAAACCTTAAGATGAACTCAGACAAAAAAATCAATTTTTTTTGTCAAAGTCAACGGTCAACCTAACCTGGTCAATAGTCAACGTTTTTGACAGCTCGGTCAACAGCTTGCGGCTCGGTCAGCGGCTCGGTCAACAGGCTTGGCAGCTCGGTCAACTCGGCTCTAACTCGGCTGGACTCACTTCCAACTCGGCTGACTCAGCTTGAACTTGGTGAGTTAACTCACTCCCTGGCAGCAAACTTCCGGCGGCCCGTGGCGGCTCGTTTGAACTCCGATCGGGGCGATTTTTACGGCGTCGGCTTCGTCTCGTCGAGAACTTCAATTTGGATATGCTATAGAGCACACCTTCGAACTCGGATCTGATACCACTTTGTTGGAAATAAAACACTCAAACAACTTTTATTTGAACTCAAAACAAATATTACAAGAACACTCTCACTCAAGAACTCACTCACTCTTTACTTCTTCTTCACTCACTTAGAAGCTTTGCTTCTTCTTGATGCCTAAACCAAAATGGGGAGGGGGTATTTATACTACTTACAAATCATTTTAGACCACACAAATAAACTAATCCAAAATTATAATAACCATACACCTCATCCTTCTACATCCTTCCACACCCTTCCAATTGACCACATGATTTTTATGTCTAATTACCAAAGCCTAGAGAATTCTAGATAAAGGGCTTGGACCTTATTTTTGGACTTGGACTCTAATTTATTTGGGCTTGGGTTTGAGCTCCCATAATAGTTCGGGCCTTTAAATGGTTTGGGCCTAAAACAAGTTTATACTTCAACAATTATATGTCATTTTTCTTAAACTCAAGTGACCATACTTTCTTTCCATCAATGGCGTCATACTAAATTTACAGTGTTCTTGGTAGGGAGAAACAAAGCAAAAGTGCTGATGACAATAGTTATCTTTGTATCATATTGACATTCTAAAAAGGGAAGACAAGCAGATTTTTGCGGCTCTTCCCCTAACTAATTAATCACATGTCCTCCGGATCAAAATAAATAAGTGAAAATTGTTAAAAATGACCTAAAAATTATTGATACAATTATTTTTAACCATGTATAAAAAAATAATCGTTTATAGTCAATTTGAAAAGAAAATAACATAAATACCCTCAACCACCGATTGACTGAATAATTACAAAAAGTCCTTGAAATAGTGAAAATTACAAAAAAATTATTAAAAATTATTGAAAAACCCATTTTATACATTAAAATAAAAATATTGTTTTCTTCCTTCCTTGCGTCGACTTTAACCCCTTTTTTATATATTTTTTTCCTTCTATAGCAGTAGCTCTTTCTTTTTGTTTTGTCACTTCTTTTTTTTTGTATTTTTCATTAAAATTAATTACACACCTTTATTTTTTAGACACCAGTTATATTGTATTTACCAACTCTATTATATCCACAAAATCAAAACTTAGAGGTAATTTTATCGAATTTTTTGTATTTTATTTAGAATGTATTTTATGAATTTTTTAAGTTTTTATTTTATTTTATTTGTATATTGTATTTGATTTGTGGTTGAAAGAATTTAGGTGATATTAGGGTTTATTTTTGTGAAATTTTAATTGTTATGGAATATGTTAATAGAAAGTTAGTTAGTGAAATGTAGGTTAGTGAAACGTTTGGTAATAATAATATTGGTCAGTGAAATGTTGGTCAGTGAAATGTTGGTTAGTGAAATGTTTGTTAGTGAAATGTTAGTTAGTGAAATGTAGGTTATTAAAATGTAGGTTAGTGAAATATATGTTAATGAAATATAAATTAGTAAAATATTGGTTAGTAAAATGTTGTTTAGTGAAATGTTATTTAGTGAAATGTATGTTAGTGAAATATATATTCGTAAAATATTTAAGGTGTAATTGTTAATGGGTTTTTTTTATAATTTTTATTTTTTTGGGATCTTTTTGTAATTGTTTAGTCATTGGTTGGTTAAAGGGTATTTATGTTATTATTTTTTAAAATAGCCAAAAACGATTATTTTTTCATTTAAGGCTAAAAAAAATTATTTTTATAATTTTTTAATGACTTTTGATTTTGTTCCAAATAATAATTAAAAGAATGATCCTTGATGCTAAAACATTATGAGATTTTGTCCAGTATCTTGTCTATTAATTAATTTAGCATGAAGGAATAGTCCCTAGTTGGCCATCTCATGATGAATTTAATATACATATTCACATGTCTATTATTCTCTGGAGTTTCTTGTATTCGATGGTCGCAACGGTTCAACTAATAAATATTAAGAGTTTTAATTAATATATACCTATGAACTTGTAATTATACGATCAGCCTTAAAGTTCCAAAGATGGTTCACGAGAGTACCTAATTTCTTTTTTTCGTTTTCTGTTTAATCAAAATATATTATTGCGTTGGCCTCCTCGAATTTGAAATACACTTAATTTAATATGTAATTGTTTTAACATCCAAAACCTACAGTAGGTATACTTACCACCAGAGGATTGAAAAACATGAGGCTTTTCACTTACCTCCTGACGTTAGGGGTTTATGTGTCTACAATTGTGAACCTTAGGGTTTATGTATCTATAATTGTGGACAATGTACCGCGTAGATAGACTGTTACGTTTTTTTATACGTACACTAATATGATCTTGAAATAAGTAATTTATATAACATAACATATACAGGATTATTGTTAAATTTTTACGATTTTGAAAGATCAAGTGTGAGTTTAACCCAAACTTTAATCTAGATGGCGGGTTGCCCTTGGATCCGTCATAATAATCCACATGTACTAAACGTTAAATCAAACAAAACAAAAAATAATACAAATAATAGAACAATCCACAGGTACTGAAATATAACGGTAAATCAAACAAAACGAACAATGCACACAATAGAATAGACACGAAAATCCTCTACAAATTATTCCGGTATTTTGTTCTTTTTTTTTTTTCATGATGTATTCAATGGTAGAGTTCTAATATCGCTCAGTTTGTCGAAATTGTCGTCCGCCAATCATACGAAATTGTTATATCCTGAGAGATAGATCTATTTTAAGAATACTGTGTGATAAACGGGCCTCAGTCATTAATTTTACAGATTTCTAGATATATTCTATTTTTTGTATTGTTTTCCATTTTACAGATAGATCTATTCTAATTGCATGAACCTCCCCTAAAGTTTTTCCAATTATAAGCGGAGTCAACTTTATTGTTTATTAATAAAAACCTCCCTTACCCTTAGTCAAATTTGGTTAAATGTAACAGTTAATAAGGGGAGGTCTTTATCAAAAACCTGAAGAGTGGGCCAAAAGTTGACTCCGTCTATAATTGAGCAAATCCAAAAGAATGGAGGTTTTTATCAATAAATTCAAAAGTTAATTCTGTCTGTAGTTAAGCAAAACTCAAGAAAAATAGAGTTATTTACTATTTAAAGATCCTTGACCAGTACTATAATTTAAACACATTTGCTGAGCCGGGCCAAATCCATTCGTGGCGGTGATCGTCTTGCTGGATTGTCCTCATGTATTTTACAATCAATGTCTTGTTTCAAATTTATAAAGAATAATTTAATATAACTGGCTTTTGCGTATTGTAAATAATTAGACTAGCTACAAGTTAGGTGGTGCGTGATATGACACATTCTTTTTATTTCAAATCATTATTGCGTTGAAGAAAGTATTCAACACGTACGTTTAGTTGGTCACTATGATTCTTTCTTGAACACCGCGGCCTTTGGTTATAGTGAAATTTTAACAGTAGAAGCATGGAATCTTTGCCTTTTTCTTTATTTACGAAAGCAAATCAAATTGAACTTTCTTTTTCTTCCCTTTTTCCATGTGAGGTTGTGTTTTTTTTTTTTTTTTCCCGCAATCCTCAGTCACGGATTATACTGTACATGCTGGTGGTTGCTATATAGCCTGCCTTTTAGACTTTATTAAATACTCTATGGCCCTCCAGTTATCAAAATAAATTATTTATACTATCTATAGTTATTGGTTTCGACAGTTTAGTCAGAATATTTATATTTCTTAATGATTCCAAGTAATTAACGACATGGCCATGTAATACTGATGGAGACATGATGTGACGATGCCACCATAGCTGCATTATCTCTTGGTGATCCTTATGTATGTACCTGCTGACCAACTTTAATACGCTACCAGCCTACCAACTTTTACCTTAATTTTTTTTTTTTTTTTTTTTATGTTTTCGTGTTTTTCATGTAACAAAGAACAAAAGACTAATTAATCAATGACTAATTGATGATGTAATTAACAACCTTTTTTAAAACCCTAATCTCCATTTGCATTTCACATGGGATAAAATCGGAATTCTCTGAAAATGTAACTTTTTAAATTATGCCATAAAAGATGGGTGACATGTGATCATGTCCATATCTTTTTACTAATTTTGATTCTTACAACGTGGACAAGTACAAATTAATCATACATTATGGCGCTGAATGAATTCCTAAATTGTATATATAGACACCAAAGGGATATGACTATTAGATTGATGACATGTAAAAAATTAGAATGAAATGATATTGCTAAGAGGATAACCTAGCTGGTTAGTTTTTGTACTACAGAAAATGATTATTTTGGTTGTGCTGGTGCAAGCGTATTATTATTGTTTTATCAAGAGCAATTTAATTGGGTTTTAATTATTTGATGTATATGACCGAGTAAAATTTACTTCATTTTTAGTATAAATTTCCAAAACTTAATTTTTATTATATCAATGTAAAAGAGTTTCAATCTATTGAACGTATCCAATGATTAAGTTTTAACATTCAAATCGTGATGGAAACATTTTTAGGTCTGCACTATATATAGAAAACGTGTGTTTCAAGATTTAGTAATTATCAGGCACAAACGTTTTGATAAGGAATTTTATCTTTTAATGAGTTTTTTTGCATAAAAAAAAAATAACCCATTGTACATATAAATCAATTATTTGTATAAAGAGTTCACGTCTAAAAGACAAAAGTCTGTATGAGGATGTTACTGACACTATTGGTTTGCTTAGTTATTATGAAGTTAGTCCAATTTTTTAATTAGAGCTATTGTAGTGAAAATTAAAAATTAAAAATATTGATCAGCCTTGCACCAACGTAAATTAACTTGTGTTTGTGTATGGAGTAGTAGCTAGGGTTGGCTGGAGCTAGCGTGTGGTAAGCTAACAAGAAAAAAGAACATTTACTATCTCAATTAATAATTAGAGTATATTTAGCATTTTGGGGAACTTTTTAATCTTTTAACAATATATATATATATATCCTCTCAAAAAAAAAAAAAATATATATATATTATTCAGAAAGTAATGGCGCTTTTTGCAAACATCCTGTACTGGACATTTGTTCTATTCAAAAAAAAAAGTACTGGACATTTGTTCCTGTGCATGCACGCATGCACAGTAAATGATTGGATGGATCTGAGGAAGGCTCTCTCTCTCTCTCTATATATATATATATATACATGGGGCGGGTGGCATAATGGCCATAGCTAGTCTTACTAAATGTTGTTTCGTTTTTATTATAGGTTAATTTCTTTTTGTTTTTTTTAAATTCATTTATTTGCAATTGTTGATTGGGGGTCATCCCCTCGTGAAGAGTGAAGAGTGAAGAAGTGAAGCTGTATGTGTCCTGCCTCTCCTCGATTAGCCGTGCAGACTAGAGAGACCAGGCATATCATCACTTTTCTTTTATTTTATTTTATTTTATTTTATCAATTTCTCATTTTATGTTTTTATTTATTTTGGCAAAAAAAAAAAAAAACAAAAGCATATGTGAGTGAGCCACGCCGCATACTGCAAATTTATACTAAAAAACGAAGAAATTTGGACATAATTTCAAACTAGTAATTATAAATTCATCTTCATTTCCCATAATACCCCAACACCAATAATTAAGGGAAATAAATCAAACTTAATTATTTATTATTAGCCCACGACATATGTATCAAACAAACCACTACAACAATGGAAACAAAATACAAAGAAGAAATTATTACCACTTACACCGCACACCGATAGCACAATCATAGTTTCAAACACATGCAAAAGCCATGAAAAGAAAGAAACACAATTATATGTGATTAAGAACACTGGAAGCCACGTGGAACGTTCCTCCCACAAACATTCAAAAGCAAGCTAAGTGAAAGCGGGATGTTAAGGTTGATACCCAAAATGTTGGCTCTGATGGCAGTGCAAAGGCAAACCGCAGCCTCAAGATCAACGAGGCCTTGGATGATAGTGCAGCATGGAGTTACGGGAGGTGTGCCAACGGTGATATTGAGCAAAGAACCCAGCACATCGGCGCATATACCTAGTTTTAGAGCATCCCTGGGGCAGGAACCAGTGGACGGGTTGGGGTTGGGGTTGGGGTTGGGATTGGGGTTGGGATTGGGGTTGGGGTTGGGGTTGGGATTTGGATTTGGCCTTGGCCTTGGCCTTGGGTTAGGAGAAGGACAAGAGCTACAGGCACTGACTAGGGCAAAGAAGAGAATGTTGAGTGCGAGAAAGAGAGCCAGTGATGCTGATCTTTTCGAACTCATCTCTCAAATCCTAATAGCTTTTAATTTTCAAGAAGAGTAATACTAGTAAATAATACTAGTACTCGCTATAGGAGAGTTATTTGAGATTGTTGTGGAGATTTGTTGGGATGGGTTGGGTTTTATAGGGTTCAAGGAGCTTATCGATTTGCTTTGAAGTTAACCTATAATAATTAACAAACATTTGAATACATCCATAAGCCATGTGTCGTCCTGGACTTCTAGCTGGCATACAAGAGATTTTAGGCAAATTTTGGATGTTTGCGTGGTGGGTATTGGCAAATTGCCATGTTGCTGCCCTAGCATCAGTTTGTGGATCTATCTAGCACAAATTAAGGGTTGCACTGGATTTGATGATTGATCTTTCTAGTTAATCCCGTGCATCACAGACTCATGATGGCATATAGGTGGGGTCCCTATAATCACATGATCATGTCTTAATCATCAACCATTAAAACTCATCTACTGCTGAAACGAAAATTTTATTGATTATAAATTAGAAACACTACGTCAATCTGCCTGGCCCCTGCCCCTTATACATATTGTGGTAATATTCTTTCATTTAAATCAACACTGAATTCAAGCGATATCACCTTCCCAATTAGACCAATTATTGCTGCTTAGCTCAGACGAGATAGAGGATACAAAATAATATCTTCATCTAGACTATTGTCACACTTTTACTTTCTCACTTTTTCTTTTTTCTTTGACATGCATGATGTTCAATCTTCTTTAATTTCCTTACTTGATTCCAAGTGATGATCATTTTTCTTCTTTCCTAAGAATCAGAGAAGATAACTGAAAAAAATAATCATAATCGCTACAGCTTAACTAACCTGAAAACCTTACTCAATTAACATTTCTATATACTAGTAATTTGATGATCATAGCATTTAAACCAATTACCCACACGAAAAAATGTTCTTATTGATTCCGTATCGAAAACAATAATAATTTCATTGTAAAATTAGCAAAGAGTTAAGCTAGAAATTCTTTCCAATTCCATGTAAAGTACAAAGAATCAGACTTTGTTCTTGTATATTCTGTTATGTTTTAGACAGCGATTTGGTGTTGGCTTGTTCTTATTGCGCGGAAGTTTGCTTGGTGGGGATGGGTGTGTCACGGGCGCCCTAAGAACCTACCATGGGTCCCTTGGGAGATTCAGATGGAATTGTGCGTTCGGTAGAACATACAAAAATCAAAGTTGTCGTGATTTGTTATATATTAGTATATATATATATATATTTTTTTTTTTCTTCTATTCACATTTTGTGGAGCCATCTTAATTCTACTGTAGAAGTCTGAATGCTCCATTAAGTCAATTGTATCTTACAACTTTTAAGCTATATGAGCTTAGTTGCTCCATTAAGTCAATTGTATCTTTTGTTTAGATAGCGTGCTTGAATGACTAAAAAGCTGATAGAATAAAATCTATTGTGAAGTGTATATATCTGAAATTGTAGGCCTCCTGTCTAGTAACTTTGAAGACACTATCTACTTTTTGAGAATGGCGCTGCAACAAAACAAAACAGCTTCTATTTGAGAATGAGTCAGGGTACGGTCAGCTTCAGACCTTGCAATTTTGTTTTTGGGCTTTTATTAGTTTGGATTGGACAATAAGTAAAGCAGTACTCAGCAGTCTTATTAGTTCTTTATCTTATATATATATATATATAAATCCCTACTGAAATTTGGAAATATTCCAAACTTGTCTTTATTTTTATTAATAAATGAAATTTGAAATTTAAAGTATTAATACAGAGAAAACCTTCACCATCCTTCCAATCAAGCAATTATTAATTTTTACCATCTTCAATTCAAATCTCTTCAAATACATAAGCAAAAATAGAATGATAAGTCAAACTGGATTAAATAAATAAGATAATTGGGAATGATAAGTCAAAAATAGGTAGAAGCCTCCACTAGAAGCTATAGGGAGGAGCTCGTCGCTTCCCCTCCAAACTGTTTTAGGGAAGAGATGTGGCCCCGTCCCACAAATCTGTTGGAGGAGGCGTGCATCTCCTTGCAGATCTAGTGATCCTCCCAATAGTTTTTCAAGGAAGCAGCGCAACCTCCTCCTTAATTTTGCCAGTGGAAGTTGTTGCCTCCACAACGGAGAAGGTAACAGCCTCCTCCCTAATTTACTACATTGATTGCTTGTTATATTTAACATTTACAGCTACGTATTGACAATGTTTATTGTTAAAAAACATCGTTTTCCATCACAGCTAATAAAGAGAGACGCAGTGCCCGTGTTAGATAGGCATCTATAATAAGCATTGCTCGTTGTAGAAGGACATATTCCTTGTAGAGTTGTAGTGTGCCCACCTCTATATTGATGTGTAGAGTTGATGAGAGACTAAATGTTGACCACGTCGAAGATTTGTCAATTTGTCCTTTCCCCTATCACATCCCGACATCCCGTACTGCTTGGCAATTGAGTGAGGTGTGAGTTATACAACAATTTGTTGAATGTAAGAACTTATCTAACTTTTACTTCTATGGCTGATGAGAATTATGGGAATGGACACGCTGTCACAGGAAAGAGATGGTGTACACCTTCAAAATTTACAGAGAGCTACAAATAACACTACAGATCCGTTTCTAAAATTAAGAAGTAATCTAAAACTAAAATATTTAAGGTAAAAACCTTTGCCTTCAGTTAAGTGACATGACCGTTGGGTTCTGTGAAGTTTGAATCAAGAATAGAATCAATTTTGTAATTCATTAGAGTTTTGGGATCGAGAGCGTCATGACAGCAAGTGACAAAGAGCCGCACGACCGGGGCGCAACCTTTGAAGCATGAAACCGGCAATTAGCACCACAACATGGGGTGCTACCACAGGTCACGCAGTTCGTGGTAGAGAGTTGTGCGACCTGGGTCGCGCACACGAAAGTTTTCTTTTCGATCAGACTTTGTTTTGAGTCTGAAAGCTAACCATATTGGGAAAGCCTTCCTATGTCGTTTTTGTGTTAGTATTTTTTATAAATACCAATGTAATGTCAGGGTTTTAGTATAGCAAAATAAGCGGAGAAAGATATTAACAAATGGTATATATAGACAAAAATAGTGTGATAGTTTTTTAGATGTCTTTGTATTCTGTTCTTTCATAATGAATTGAGTGCAGGTGCATTATATAAATGTAGAAAAGTTTCTAAAGCACGTAAAATTATTGTCTTGATTATTCTTACTTTCTTTTGTTTGTGTTTTGTCTTTGTCGTGTGCTTGCATATACAGTTTTATTGTTTCCGCTGCAAGAGAAATTTTGTCTAATTCCTAAGAGTGACTTTGAACGCGGGGTTGAAGACTAAGTTGGCAATTTTTTTTTTTTTTTGGTCTTAAAATCTTAATAGGTTTTTATTTGATTAAGATTTTAAATAATTTTGATGTTTAAGATTTCTACAGGTTTGTTTTCTCTTTTGAAAAGACTTGTTCGCTTTTTACATTTGTTACCTTCCACTATCATTTGATATTTTTTTTAATTAAAATTATTATGATGGCCATAGTATTACTTAAATGTAATTATTTAAATTAATTAAAATAATTACAATTTTAAATTATTTTAAATAGAAATTGATAATTGGAATATTTCTTTTTAAATGGCTATTTTAAATACTTTTGAAATAAATTTTTTTTATTAAAATAATAAAAATAATTTCAAAAAATATATTTTCATTAAATTCGAAATGAAGGAGGTCCTGACCTCACCCATCTCCAGTAGCAAGAGGCCTAGGCCGCCAACGCCCTCCATACACAAAGAGGAGATCACAGGCTCCTCCCCTAAATCGAATGGGAGGAGGTGGATGTGGTCCCCTCCCATCAAACAAACGGGTATAGGTTAGGTTAGGTTAGGTCAGGGTTAGGGTTTGTTTGAATTAAATTTTTAGATTAGAGATATTTTGGTAATAATTCAATTGTACAAGATTAATTTAGGAAGTCCATGTCAATTTATTAATCGATAATTTTTTCAAGTAAAAGTATATTTTAACTTAATTTAAGATGCAAGTAAAAAAAAAATATAAATGAAATAAAAACTATTTATACATATTAATAAATACATATGGTGAGACTTGAACAAGTGAAATGAGTGTACTATACACTTGACAAATTAGAGCTACTTAATATAACTATTAAGTGAAATTACATTTATGAGGCAAAAATAACTACCCTAACTCTCATATTAGTGTATGGTTTACTTTCCAATGATTTTGACAGTAATGAGGATATGGATATCAGATCTAGCATGTCTTGATTATTTTCAATCTATGTGCAGAAAACCAGTTTACTTTTATTAATTAATTTGCGACAAATAAGTTACATCATAAGATCCACCAAGAGAAGAAACAAAAATATTTCTCACCCGAACACCATGTTATTGGCTGTAAACATGATTAACCTAACGGACCTATAATAAAATAAAATAAAAAACCGTTATGCTAGCACTGGATCATAGTCACGGGACTGCTTAACATGCCAGTTAGTCAATCTTGCTATTCAGAGAATCAAAACAAGAAAAAAGCATTGAATTATTGAAATATAAAAATCAACCCTAGCCAGACTCTTATATTTGATTCTGAATCTCTTACAGGCCAGCCTTGCTTCACATGCGTGGCTCGTCTCTCATTATCAATTTTGCCTTCTCGATTCCCAACACATGCTGCTTTTGACTGTGTAGGGGTCTATATATACTCACAAGGCTAATGCATATATATGAGCATATATATCTATCCTTATAATAAAGAAGAAACTAGAGTGAAGTAATTGAGATGGGTTCCAAGAGAAGTTCATCAACTGCTCTCTTCCTTTCTATAAACATCCTCCTTTTGGCACTAGTAAGTGGCTGCAACACTTGTGTTCAGCCTAAAATACCAATCACCAACCCTAAATCACCAAATCCAACTAGTTCGGTTAAAAGCTGCCCCAGAGATGCTCTAAAGCTGGGGGTCTGTGCCAAGTTGCTTAACGGTTCGATTGGCACAGTAGTTGGGAACCCTCCTGATGCACCTTGTTGCTCAGTTTTACAAGGGCTTATCGATCTGGAAGCTGCTGTGTGCCTTTGCACAGCCATTAAAGCTAATATTCTTGGCATTAACATTAATATCCCCATTTCTCTGAGCTTGCTTATTAACACTTGCGGGAAGCAGCTCCCTTCTGATTTCATTTGTGCGTAGGCAGGCACCTTCCTCTTGTGGCAGTGTATAACACCCGAATGTATTCTGTTTTTATGACTTTTCCTTTTGTTAGTTGTTCTCTTATCATAATTTCGTTGTTCAATAACTCGTAAGTCTGAGATTACATTTCTCATTGTAATTCAAAGTGGAGGTCACGTGTGACCACACCTATTTTCCAATGTTGTCTCAATCAAGAATTCTTTGTCATGCATGCCACTGTACTCTTAATGAATTGAGCTTCTTAGTGTCTACATCTTACCTCAACAGGTTTTATTTTCCAGTTCTTTTTAATTTCATGTCAAAACCTTTCCTACCAAAAAATGAGAAAATAAAAAGGTCACCATCGATTTGACCTAACATGCATTTCTTAAAATGATAAACGTACGTACTTTAATTATAATATATTTCCATATTCTCTCCGAAGACTGGTAAAAACGAAGTGATAATTCCTTATATGTTGATGACATGATTTAGACATTTAACTAATTGAGTATTTAGGGAGAATCCATGAACCTCCTTTGAAGTAACTAAACTGCAATTGTAGATGACTAGATTGATTTTGAAAGTTACCAGAAACTTTCCCTCAAGTTTTGAGAAGTTTTACAAATCTCATCTAAAAAACTTCAAAGACCTCCCTTGAAGTCTTATAAAATTTATTAGAGAACCTTTCTCTCCAAAGATTTTTAATATTTCAAAACTAGTAGTTTATAAGTATTATAACTAAATCTCAAGGGAGATAATGAATTTAATTCAAAGGTTCTAATATAATATTCTAAACAATAGTCAGATCATAGTTGACCTTCATTTTCAAATTTTTCACATAATTGCCAATATATTTTATACATGACCAAATAATTTTCACAAATTATTTCATTATATATACTCAAACACCAAATTATAAGCAAGCATTGATCATCAACTATAAATTTCCTAACTAATCTAACCCTAACCCTATAAACTCCTTCAAAATTTCAGGTTCGAGACTATAGAGTGGAATCAATAAAAAAAATTAAAACTTAAATATCATCAAAGAAAAAACTAAAAGAAAAACAATAGCATTTTTGAGGAGGATTATTGAGTGAAAGCACTTAAAAACTAACTTTACTATTAAAATAGAGATAATATATATAAAATACAATTCTATGAACAACATTTTAAGAACACCCTCAAAATAGTTTTCTTCTGAATTTATTACATGAGAATGAGTACGCGTATACACGCACGCAGTTTGATTATGCGATGGTCAAGGTTAACCCGTGAAGCCAAGCAACTAAAGTCTCATCTGGCTTTTTTTTGTTTTGGGGCAAAACTCTTCATGATATTCTATTCGATGGAAATAAGTTTAGTCGTTCGATCAATGACAAGATTCTCTCAAACCAAAAAAAGTTGTTCAATGCAAGTTGCAAGTTGCAACTTATGAAATTGTTGAACAGGCAACGATAGAAATTTTCCTGCAGGAATAAAGAACTCTTCATTTGGAAGCAAAATTCAAATAAACATCAGTTGTGAAGTCACTCATGAGATCATTGGGTAGGGAGAAAGAGAGAGAAAGCAATAAAGTAATATTATTCAACATGTGAACCAACAGTTCTTTTGAGTAAAAATGACAAACATTTCAAGAGTGACGGTGGTTTTAGAAACAACAACAGAACAAATAATAATAAAAAATAAAAATAAAAATAAAAAGATAAATTTTAATTCTATGACGGTGCAATTTGACAAAAAAACAACAAACACAAAATGATTTTTATTTCATTTTCTGATACTTCACTTGAATAAATGTTGAAAACCTTTTTTATTCGTTATTTTCAAAAATAAATCATTGTATTGAATTTCACAGTGGAAGCTTGTTTAAACTTTGATTTAATTATATTTTTGTAATATAAATGATATGATTTCTTTTGTTTTTAATTTATATAATTTGACACGGAATATAATCATAATACAAAAAACATAATTTATATCTTCTAATGCAGGGGCTGGGGCAGTATATATATGCTCACTTAGGGGCTCAAACCCCATTGAAAAAGTTAGACTTTATCCCAGCACTGAACCTAAAAATTATGTTCAACAAGCCCCTTGATAATTAAAGTTTTGAGCAATAAATATTTTGGTCTCATCGATTGAGTCACATTCTTTTTAGTGGGTTCGATTAACTTATAATTATTTAACTTAAATCTAAATTTTAAGATCAAATTATTCATATTGTTAAGATTAGGGGTAATTGCAATAACTCCCTGTGTATATAGGTATAATTGCACAAAAATCTGAGAATAATTGATAATAATAACTCCCCTTTGACCGGTTGATTAACCGTTGACCACAGTTAGTCACTAACAGTCAAAGGGATAAAATTGTCTTTTAGAAAATTTTAAAAAAAAATCTGAAAAAAGAAGAAGAAGAAGAGGAGGAAGAAGAAAGAAGAGGAAGAAGAAAAATAAAAAAAATTTGGAAAAAAAGAAGAAGAAGAAGAATAAAAAAAATCTGGAAAAGAAGAAGAAGAGGAGAAGAAGAAGAAAAATAAAAAAAAATCTGAAAAAAAGGAAGAAAAGAAGAAGAAGAAGAAGAAGAAGAAGAAGAAGAAGAAAGAAGAAGAAGAGGAAGAAGAAAAATAAAAAAAATCTGGAAAAAAAGAAGAAGACAAAGAAGAAGAAGAAAAATAAAAAAAATGAAGAAAAAAAAGAAGAAGAAGAAAAATTTGGAAGAAGAAGAAGAAGAATAAGAAGATGGAGAAAAAGGAAAAAAAATGATGAAGAAAAAAACTAAAAAAAGAAAAAAAAAATTCGAAGAAAAGAAGATCTGGTGAATGGTGATGAACAAAAAAATTTGAAAAAAAAAATTGATTTTTTTTTTTTTTTTGCAATGGATCAGATCCATTGGATGAAGATATTTTTATCTCATCTAATGATCTGGTCCATTTTTTTAATTTTTTTTAAAATTTTTTTTAAAAAAAAAAACGATTTTACCCCTTTGACCGTTAGTGACTAACTGTAGTCAACGGTTAGTCAACCGATCAAATGGGAGTTATTATTATTATCTATTATTATCATATTTTTATGCAATTATACCTATATACACGTAAAATTATTGCAATTACCCCTTAAGATTATGATAGATATATCATTCAAGTTTGTAAAAATAATTTTTTTCCAAAAAAAAAACATTTGTAAAGATGATTTGACATTGTTGTAACCCTTAAATTAGAGCAGAAGGATTGTTGAATATTATAGGCTGGATTTTATCATTTTAACCATTAATAAAAAATAAAAATGTCACCTATACCCCTTGCTAATTTTTTATTTTTTAAAACATGTCACTTTCTAAATTTTATTGTTTATTTTTTTAAAAAAAAAAAGGGAAAAGATACAAACTAAGAATGGATATCTGCCAATAGAGTTTGATCAAGCCAAACAGGCGCATCCTCAAGCCAAATAGAAACATCAACAATAGAGAAACTATGTCTAACTAACAAATGCGCAACACAGTTAGCGCCCCTATAAACATAAGAAAAAACATCAACATGAGAACACAACGACCAAATATCCACAATAATCAAACCAATTTCATATCGAAGAGGGTGATTAAGAGAAAGGCAATTAATCACATTCAAGGCATCCGATTCCACTAACAAACGAGTGAATCCAGATTCAATAGCTAAATGCAAACCATTAAGAATAGCAACAGCTTCAGCTACGTCAATCGAAACTGAACCAGATAACTTACGAGAGAAACCTGCCATAAAAAGACAATGACAATCACGATCAACAGCACCTAATCCAATTAAACATTTTATTGTTTATTAAAATGCACTGTTTTTAATTGTTAGGGTTTCATGTGTTTAGTTTATTTTTAAATTATTGTTTATTAAAATACTACTATTTTTAATTTAATAAAAAGAATCTTTTTAAATATAAAGAAAATTATACCGAAATTATTAAACTTCAATTAGGGTATAATGGTCCCATCCTAATTAGAAGACATTTTTAATTTTTTTAAGGGCACAATTACAAGATTAATAATCTCTTAGACCTACCGAGATCAATCACTAAACGCACGGTCCGAATATCTACTCTCATAATGGGAGACATCTACTCTCACAATAAAGGGAGAAAACTACTCAACATGCTAATAAATGTGATGGTGGGAATTGAGCTATTACCACTGAAGTGGGAGAGAGGTGCACTAACTACTTGAACTATAAGTGGATGTACGATTTTTAATTTTTTTTATTAAACAAGCTTTTTAACTTTTCCGATTATAAAAGCTCTTTTAAATCCTAATTTCTATGTATCCATCAACTATAGCTTTAGCTGTGAGTTTCTTAATCAAATTTAACAACTGATTAGAAATTTAGATATGTTAATATGACTTTAGAATTTTAACATAACTAAATACAAAAGTTCAAACAATGTATAAATTGTTGTTTTTTTTTTGTTTAGGAGAAAACAAGAGGGATTAACCTGGAAATCAGACAACAAACTCTGATTCAGCCATGGAGGAGCATCCTCCAACCAAATAACAATATCATAAATGGAAAAACTATGCCTTAGCAACAAATGTGCGATACAATTCGCACTTCTAAGAACAAAAGAAAAAATAACATCAACATTAGAGCTTAAAGCAAGGATATTTGAAATAATCAGACCAACTTCTAAAAGTGGCGGAAGCTTGAGATTAATAAACTTGATGACGTTCAAAGCATCTAATTCCACAAGTAAACGATTAAAACCTGACTCTATAGCCAAGTGTAAATAAGTTGAATGTAACAACTAAAAAAATCTCTAGTATGCGGGCCCGGGGGGTGTATGTCTACATACACGTGTATATAATTTGTGCCCTTTTCTCTACACTCCATATCATTCAAAAATCTAGTTAAATAGAACCATAATACATAAATTACACATATCATATCATATCAGCAATAAGCTAAGGCTACAGAGGGTTTTGCTAAGCACTTGGTCTTTCTTTTCAATGTCTTTCATTACAGGAGATAGACATGGACATTAAGAAAATGTTCAAGATAACACAAAGATCAATCTTTTCTCATGTCCTTTTATGATAAGTGATTTATTTGATGATGACAAACAAATCTAGGGGGCCACAACCCACAATGATATTGCAGTATTCTGTTTTACCAAGTTGTGGTTATAGAAGCTTTTTCATTAGGCTTAAAGCTTCAAGTTCTGGTCATGTACCTATTGACTCTTTACTGTCTCTGTGCAAGCTAACTTTCATTGCGATGGAGAATCCGTTCCCTGCCTGGGACAAAGGATGGAGAACAACAGCAGGGCTAATATGCAATATTGAGAGGAACAGAAGGCAGGTTAAAATGGTCCATCGATCATGCTACATCTTTGCTTGAAGGAGCATAAAATGTTAATCCAACAATATACCTATGTAATCTTATTAGGGGGTTTCACAGACCTATATCAGAAAAGAACACGACAGAGCCGGGCACAACCCACCAGCCTACAATATGCTGGAACCTGGTTGATCATCATGAACTCACCCTCCGAGTTTGACTATGCAGAGCTGATATGTATGCAAAAATGCAACAGAACATAAGTAATCCTAGCAACTTCTAAGAGTTTCTCCATAAAAAGTAATGCTAGATGACCGCTGACAAATATTGAAAATCGAAGAATATAATAAAAATCATAGAGATAGGACCATGTTTTTGTTTACTAACTCTCAATCTGAAAGTTAGACAACAATGTGAGTTGTTGCAAATAGAACAGGAAACAATAAGCTCTTTTCTCTGTTGTTGCCCTCTGGCTTTGTTTCACAGCCTTATTATCACGGAAACACAGCATGGGCTAAAGTGGATTTGGCTACTTTGTTCTACTTTTATTGAAATTATGCTTCTCTATAATTGCATAACGTATAACACTTTATGTATTGGAGATATATATATATATATATATATATATATATATATATATATATATATATATATGAGCATCTCAGCCAAAGAATTTCGATGAGCTTCAAAGTAGTTTCTAAAGGAGGAGGCTTTTGGAGGTGACATGCCTATGAATCTAATATAATGTGTACAAACGAATTGCTTGAAGAATCAGAGAAATATCATTGATTTTTGACTAAACTATTCTATGTTTTTATGGCTTTGTTTGTAAATGGATGAATTAGAAAATGCTAGAACATCAACCAGTGTGAATTAATTCAACACAAAATCCACTTCAAAATTCCTGTCTTAACAAAATTATACAACAGGTCATATCTTTATTCTTTACAATTGATTAAAATGCAATATCAGAAGCTTCTTGCTTATGAGTGCCAAAACCCAGAAATCTTGTGGTTATAAAAGGCATTCAACAGCATTTGTCAACATGAATCAAAGTGAGCAAACGATATTATCAAAGACATAAAAATAGAACAAGATTAAAAGAGGGAGTAGAGACCCCAGTTAAAGAAAAAAAAAATTTGGACCATTTCTCGATTTGTGCGTGTCATCCTTGCGCAGGGGCCATGCTAATCTTCTCTGTATCGTTCCAATTTTATCGGATGTCTCCTAAGAGACGTTAAGATGATGCAGCGTGTTTTCTTATAAATACCTTGTACTGTTATAACTGGACGATGTGGGATCTGGTTCTCTCCTGGCTAGAAACATTAGAAAGTAACTAGTTCGTTGCACTAATGACCAAATACACGTGGACTACTATAGACTCAAGGATGGGTCCAAAAGCTTTTGTGGGTGGCGGAACCCATTAATCATCGAATCAGCAACCAAAAAAAAAAAAACTGTCGTGATGCAGAAGCGAACAAGCTGGGTCCATCAGATTCAATGGTAAGACAATTTGAAGCCCACTACAGTCATATTTCAACTTTAACTCCATTTGAAGCCCACATTTTAGAGCCCAGGGAGACCTTTACCTGAATCTCATAAAAAGGGCTCAGGTCTGATAAGTCACGCCGATCCAATAAACTTTATTTCATTTTATTTATATATATATATAAAAAATAAAAACTAAAGAATATGAAACAGAATCACATAATCAATTACCAAATTTTTTTTTTTTTTTCCGTACGTCCACTTATAGCAAAGTGGTTAGTACACTTCCCTTTCATCTTAGTGGTGAAGGTTCAATTTCCACCATACATATTTACCAGCATATGTGGATAGTTTTCTCTCCTTATTGTGAGAGTAGATGCCTCTCGTTATGGGAGTAGATATCCGAACCGCTTATTTAATGATTGATCTCGGCAGATCCCGACACTTATTAAGTCTAAAAGTAATTATTTTAAAGTGTAAATATTGTCACTCATAAAAATAATTTACACATTCATATTTTATATGGCTAATAAGGATGAACTATTTTAATTAAAAATAAATCAAATTATATTTCCACTCATTAATTATATCTATATTATCTACAACTATAATAAATTTTTATTTAAGAAAAGAAAATGTATAATAACCACTAATTAAACCCTAATTATACTCCAATTATCCAATTTTACTATAAAATATATGATTATCATATAATAAAATCATGGAAAAAGAAATTTCATAGGACTTTGATCATACAAATGTATGTATTTCTTTAAATTTTAAATTGAATTTTTTTTATATCTATTTATGAATTTTATTAATAAACAAAAAATGAGATATAACTTTCAATAAAAAAATAGTGAGGTGTAGATTGATTTTTTATTTTTTTTTGAGAAAAATTAAGTGTGCTATTTGTTTTTACGGTCAATAATAACTTATTAATCAATATAAATTTAGAATAACGATTAAGTTATAAAATTGATAAGTCAATTATCAACTGTCAACCTTCATGATTTTTGATTGTTGATGGACCTATTAATTATTTTTTTTTTAAGTATTGTCTTTGAGATTCATAAAAAGAAATTAATTAAGTTGTATATTTGCAACTTTTTTTTTAAAATAATTAATTCCACTTTTATTCAAAATAACTATAATGAATGCTTATATTTTTTTCACTAATATAATAAAGTAAGGATTAAATTAGATTTATTAATAATTTAAGAGGGTTTATAAATAAATTGTATAAAATAAGTAAATTAATTTTATTAATTAAGAGTACTATTGACATTAAAATAGGTGTTTATAGTAACGATTTAATTTTAAAATTTTAAATATAGATATATTCTTATAATAAGTTTGTAAATTATATTTATAAGTGACAATATCGTCATCCCTTATTTAAATAGCAAAACATTAATATTATTAATGAATCATGTTCATGTGTGATATGTACTCCGTATAAGATGTGAATAAAATTTTTAAGTTCCATGCATGCATGTGAAGTGAAAACTCGAGATCTTATTATAAAATGTGAATAAAATCTTATAGCTCCTTAACTGTGAAGTGAAAAATCGAGAGGTCTCACATTTTCTTTATTTTATGCAGTAGTCAATTTACCAGCAGCTCTCTTAATACATTGGATCCCCATTTTCCACTTCACAAATCACATGATGAAAAGTTAATGAATCTATTAAAATACATACATGACTATGCTACTTCTAAAATTGCATATTTTTTTAATAGCAAAGATTTAATATCTTGAATTCTTCGTGTGTTTATTATTTATAAAATGTGAATAAAATTTTGTAATTCCCCATATGTGAAGTGAAAACTCGAGCTGTGTCACCTTTGGCTTTTTATAAGGGTTTAAGTCGCTACCACGTTTTCAAAGTTTTTTTTTGCCCCTTAAATTTAGAAAGAAAAATCACTTTTGAATTTTGATAATAGGGTGCTTTTTCTTTTTCTAAGTCATTGCTTTCCACTAGGAACCACGTGCCCTCTTACTCTTCATTGGTTACTAATATAAAGAATTTTGAAAAATGCTAATTTCCCTTTCAAATATAATAATTAAGTTGATCAAATGACGTCACACCATCAGTACACGACGAATTATTGAGTTTCTAGAACCAACGACGTTTGATAATATACGGTCGAGAAGGTTCTATGTTACGGTGAGAACTTCTTGGGTGTCAGCACATTCTCGAAATACATTAATAAATGCCGCACAAAGCGTTAAGTATGGACAAACTAATTGTGTCAGAAGAGAACCTGATATAGCAGAACTCCAGTTTGACTTTTATGATAAACTCAGTCAAAGTCATAATTTTATCATCACAAAAGTCAGACGAATTAAATGATCCAACACTGCAGGTTACCGTTAAACTACCCTATTTTATCTTATCTGCGGACAGGTTCCCTAAGAAGGTAAGAGTTACACGTTTAAGGTAACATCTTTTTGACCCCACCTTCTAACATCTTTAAGGAGAATTTCTGTGGAAGTATAAATAAGGACATTGATGGAGAACTAATGTATGCTATTGAATACTCTCATCAACCCTAAATTAAAAATGATTAAAGCATTTAATCCTCTCTTTTCAATTTACGAAACTAACTTGATCATCGGAGATTAATCACCGGCTAAAGTCCGACAACCTCACCGATTTTTCTTTGTTCTAACAGATAGGAGCTTCGTAAACAATGTTCAAGGAGTCATCGCTCTTGACGAGAACCTTCTTACAAAATTTCAGTAGCAAGCTTTGCATTATCAGGCTCAACGAACCACTAAGTACCCTTATATGGTATAGTTGACCCTCATTAACTACATGATCCATTTTTCACCATCAACACAGTTTAAGTATGAAATATTTACTCATAATGGTTAATGTATATCTCTTTCACCTTAGTTGTGAGGGTTCAAGTTTCACCATTTATCAATAAATGTGTAGTTTTCTTCTATTATTGTGAAAATATCAGAACCGCACATTTAATTTTGCATCTCGATAGATTCCGATAAATTTTTTATTAATATTATAATTGTACCCTTAGAAAAATAGTTTAAACATGACTTGCAAGTTCTAAACACTTTGAAATTATGTATGAATTAGAAAAAAAAGGCATGCTGATTCTCCAATCCAATTAATTCTGTAGACTTCCCCGGATAAGCAGGAGCTTTAACAGTATATATCCTCCATTATTATCATTTTTTAATAATTTAATAATCACCATTGTAGCTTAAACATGGCTTCTGTTGGTTGTCTTTATCATCGCCATTATCTTCCATCTGCATTTCCTCGAATCTGCAGTTTTTATTTGGCTTTCACTCTACCATTTTGGTGTTGTAAATAATTCATATTAAATTATATAAGATATTTTATATGTTAAATAGTGATGACATTTTTAAGCCCAAATTGTTAAGGCCAAAAGGGTAGGTAGTAGGCCGAATAGTTTGGACTCAATACAGTATTGGACTAACCTAATATGAATAGTACTATATTACAGTGATGAACTGTGCAGTTGTGAGGTTAATAAACAGTATCCAAAATTTTCCTATAAATACCTCTGTTCATTCATTTGTTAAACCATCCAAAATATATTATCTTCTCTTCTTCCTTAAGCCTCTTGTGAGGTTGTTCTCTCCTAGTATTACTAGAGAGAAGTTATAATTATTTTGGTCTAGTAAAGACGTTCTATATTTGTCCGTGGATGTTTCCCTCAAATTAATTGGGGGTTTTACCATATAAATATTGTGTGTCCAGTTCTTAGTTGCGTTATATTGCTTCCGCATACAGTTTCCTAATATTATATATATACAAATTCTTAAACTGCATCTTGTGAAGGTCCCTTAATTTACTACAATGAACACCTTAGATAAAATTTTAATAAGAATAATAATATATATTTGAATTATTTTCCAATATGAAAACTATTTTTTTACTAATTCTCAAATTATTTTAATGTTTATGTTTAGTTAAATATTTATCTTTAAAATTTTTAAAAATACGAAAACTACATAATTTAACTAAACCCAGCGCATTGTAAACCCTAGCTCTCTTTCATTTATGTTTCTGTTCAAATCAAATTAGTTGTTTAACCTAATGAATTATTAAATTATAAATTATTTTTATTGAATTATCTTTAATTATCAAATTATTCTTAATTTTATAAAAGAGTTGCAGCACCCTCCCCAGATGAGACAAGAGGCGACGCAGGACCAGTCTCCAACATGTCCCGTCGCCATCCCCAGCAGAAATTACGTTTAACTTACCTTGAGGTTTGGCGTATATATTGATAGGTGGAGACGAAATTTGCTATAAATAACATAAAAAATTTCTCTGCGATCGAGTAGTCATCTTCTATTAAACCATTAGCTTGACTAACTTTATCTTTTGAAAAGATATTGTAACAGGCTGTGCTCCATCGTTGGTGTAATCGCCACATCACGCAGGAAATAATCTTGGAATACCCAGTTGATATGAGTTTTTGTTTTTAAAATAATTAAATGTGTTTTTTAAGATTATAAATTTCTCAAAATTATTAATTATTTTGACTATAATTACGAGATTATCTTTTTGAATTATCAATCCAATATTTCATCTTTTTAGTTTATATGATGAAAAATATGATTTAAGTTATATTATGAGATATTCAAATATGACTTATCAGTTCTACTGATTACATATATAAATAAAATTCAAATATTAAGATAAATAATTTGTTTATGTATAGAAAAAACACTTTTGGTATTGAATAATCATGAAAAAGAAATTCAATTTTTAAGTCTTTGGAGAACTTTAACTAGACCGGAGTTAGAACTACTTTTTAATTATGATCTAAATTTAAATTTCAATATTTTAACTATCTCTTACTTTGGATTCAAATAATAAAAATGGACATGTTATCCTTAAAATTTATTTTAAAATATGTCTATGAAACGAAATTAGTTTTTTATTTTATAGAAATTAATAATACAAAACATATATAATTTGCATATATACAATTAGATGATCTGATAGTTTTGACTAACTAGGGTTTGTGCCGTCCACGAGTGAGTTAAACTTAGACACTGAGTGGTCGTCATCATAACCTATACTATATAGTATATACAAGTAATTAATATCAATGAATAAAACATGGGACGACCAGAGACCAGGCGCCCCTAATTATTTTTTGGTGTATAATTGATCAACCCACTAATCATTATCCTAACACGCGTCACCATAGCTCTCTCTCTCTCTCTTCCATTATAGCAACTCTTTTATTGAGAGAAATCAACTCTTTGCTCGATATATAATTGATGTGTTAATTTTACATTTGTTATAAGTATGACTGGCTCTTGGAGAACTTAAAAAGATACCAGGATAATAATTGTTATTATTGGGGAGAAATTTCAATAATATTATATAAGGATTCTTCCACGTACTTTGGCTGTTTTATACCATCTCTCCTCATCCAGAAATCGTTTTCCGAATAAGCGTGCATACCCTCTTATTTTGCGACCGCAACTCCATGCCAAATTAGAATGCCGACTTACGTTATTAGCATTAAAAATAATACTTTTTATAAATAAATAAAAATACTAAAAAAGCCTTTAATTTGTATTTTTAATAGACCTAGAGAGATGTTAGCATGATTCGGAATGTAACTCTTATTATAGGAGTAGAGTTCTCCCCACACATTATTTATTTATGTAAAATTTGAACCCAATCACATAGATAAAAAGGAAGTATACCGTCCACTTAAATTATAATTGGATATTAAATTTTTAAATTTTTATTTCAATCAATATAACAGTTAATAAATGTTTAGATAATAGGATGATATATATATATATATATATATATATATATATATATATATATATATCACTCCTCTGGCATGAATAGAGAAGTGATAATTAAAATGGCATGAAACTTTTGATCGCAGCCGCCTCGTATCCAGAACCCGAAAAGCCATCGATCTTACTACTTGGATGGTTTGATTTGGTAGTTAGAAGTTTCTTATAAAAATGACACTTGTAATTCGATGATGAATCCTTCTATCCAAATGAAGGAACATTAAAAAAAAAGAAAAAAAAAAAAAAAAGGAAAGGTCTACCGGTGCCTACGAATATCCACCACAAAACCAATAAATCACGTACTCCTAATAATGGGAAATAAAGATATATTTATAATCTATAAAATTTTAATGGCTTGAAGAAGTTTGAAGTTTTTAACCATTTAATTAGGACCTTATATAATCAAATATTTTTAAATGTTATTTAAATACACTAGTTATTGTCAACACATAAGTGGCTAACCCCCAAATCCCAATTCAAGTGGTTGGGATTCAACTCCCAATTATCAATTATTGAATCCTGGGAAATCAACGTGACACGTGTTTATATGAATACTGAAAGCCAGATTCCTTCACGGACCACGAATTCTAATCCGACCATTCCTTAAAAACCCTATTAAAAATTGTATCAGGATATACAATATCATAAAGGAACTCTGTTGAAATTGACCCCAAAATACAAATAAAAAGAAAGCAACAACTCTATTTAAAATTGACTTCTTTTGGTATCTGGTTTTCCATTAATTTCCAGCCGACCACATAACTGGGGTTTTTATCAATTTGGTAATGATATATTGTTGACATGATTTGTAACTCAAATAAATAATTTAGGATAAGTGGGTCGGCCCAATAAGATTGAAAAATATGGTATGTGAGTAATTATCGTGTTTGGGAGTAGACGTCTCTCGTTATTTGGAATAGACGGTTTACGACATAAAATTAGATGTTCAGACCGTATTAATAAGATTTAATTTTGATAGATTTCGATTGTCTTTTAATTCGTAAAGTGTAAAATTTTAAAATTAATAATAATAATAATAACTACCTTCTAAGATACACTTTTGACGAACTCCCGAATATCCCTGAAGACAACAACTATAACATAAACTCAGGATCAGATATCAAACAGTAAAGCATCAAATCAAGCTCATGCAAGCCTTCCACAGGTTTCATAAGTCCAGTATTATAACATTAAAGGCACCTTCACAGAATAAAAGGTCAAGGTCTTCTTCCTTTTTATTTTTTCTTTTTTATGTGTGTGTTTTAATCAGAATTTCGTCAAAAATTTCAAGAGAAATTTTAGTTTTGGTAAATGGTAAAACAAGCAACAGAGGCCGCGTGAATGATCACAAATTATTTGCTTTAGAGAGAGAGAGAGACAGAGAGTTTATTTATTTGGCAAGGTAATGCAGTCATCACGTGACTCTCTGTCATGTATTAGTGGCTTGCAAGAGTTGTCCCTGAACTGGCATGGAAATGATATTCATGTATGTGATACAATAGGAGCTTTGAGATTCCAAGATGATGGGACCGCCGGTTCATTCCCTGCGACAAGTATCTTTGGGATATTTTTGTTAAAATAGTGAAGACAATTTTTCAGGCCCAAAATGAGGCCCAAAAGGGAGGGTAGAAGCCCAAATAGTATTGGGCTGACCCAATAGGAATAGTACGGGTGAATAAGGATATATGAATAGTATCCGAAATTTTCCTATAAATACCCCCCTTCCCTTCATTTGTAATACATCCCAAAATGTAGTCTCTTCTCTTCTCCCTAAAGTTTCTTGTGAGGTTGTTCTCTCCTAGTGTTATTAGAGAGAGGTTGTAATTATTTTGGTCTAGTAAAGTCATTCTATTTTTGCCCGTGGATGTTTCCCTCAAATTAATTGGGGGTTTTTACCACGTAAATATTGTGTGTCCAGTTCTTCTCCACTTTTCTCAAATCTCTACTTTAGTTGCGGTATATTGCTTCCACATACAGGATCCTAACAGTGGCATCAAAGCACTGGCTGAGATCCTAACAGTGGTATCAGAGCCTCAGGTTGTATTCCAAGTTGCTAAGGTGTCAGATTCTCCAGGAAATTCTTAGTATGCTCTGTGGTTGCAGCATTGGCTGATCTTCCACATCAGAAAAGAATTGTTCTCGAGTTTACTGACTGAGGAGCTTCCGGTAGATTCGTTGTTGCTGGAAATAAGTGTGGTGGTATGGAAAGTGCATGTCTAGGATAGGTTCTGGCTAAGGAAAGACTTGGTACTTAAGAGTGTCCGTTGTGACCCACCTCTCTTTCCTGGGAACTTACCTGGTGCACTGTTCATAACTACGGTCACTATTCCAGTATACGGATACTATACGGTGATATAGTGTGAATCGGTCCAAGTGAGAAGCAGATCATCATCAACACGATGGCAACAAAGTTCAAGATTGAGAAGTTCGACGGAAGCAATTTCACGTTGTGGAAGAATAGGAAGATGAGGGCAATACTAATAAAAGACAATTGCAGGGTAGCAATTGGAGACAGACCAAAAGAGATTACTGATGATGGAAGGTAATGCAGCTGCCAATCTGCATTTGGCACTTGCTGATGAAGTACTATCAAGTATGGCAGAGAAGAAGACGGTAAATGAGACATGGGATACTTTGACAAAGTAATATGAGGCCAAGTCACTACACAACAAAATCTTCTTGAAAAAGGAGACTCTATACTCTTCGAATGGCAGAATCTTCGACGATGACTGACCACATCAACACCTTGAAAATGAGCGTGCAAAACTTCTACTTCAGAGTCTACCAGATTTGTATAAATCAACTTATCATCAAGTATTGTGGAGCATCTAGTCTTTAATGATATTGCAGCCGCTGTATTAGATAAAGGGAGCAGGCGCAAAAAAACAAGGAAGACAGATTCACAAGTCCACAATAGGCAGAAGCATTAACGATGATGAGAGGAAGATCAACGGAACATGGCCCCAGTGGGAGTCGTAATCATGGTAGGTCAAATTAAGAAGTAAGAAGAGTATCAATTGCTATAATTGTGGCAAAGCGGGCATGCCATATTAGAGTGTTGGCACAAGAAGAAGAGTGGGATAACGGAGCTCCAGAGTTATCAAGCTTTCAAGGGTTGTAGCACCTCAGATGATGGTGAAGTTTACACAGCGAGGACACTACTGATAGTGAAGGCAGAGAACGGTTTGCTGATGCCTAGCATCTAGATTCAGCAACCATATGACACATGACCTCACGAAGAAAATGGTTCCACAAATATGAACCTATCTTGGAGGATCTGTGGGTAATGATCATGCCTAGGAGATTGCTGGTATTGGTACCATCAAGATAAAAATGCACGATGGTACGGTTCGCACCACTCATGAGGTACGACAGATGAATGGCCTGAAGAAGAATCAATTGTCTTTGGGACAATTAGATCTTGGATGCAAGACCTATGTAGAAAATGGGATCTTGGAAATTGTCAAAAGCGCGCTTGCAATGATGAAGGCATAGAAGATCGCTGCAAATCTATACATGCTTAAAGAGGAAACACTACAAGAAGCAGATTCATGTAATGTGTCAACTAACCATGGAGAAGAGTCAACGATATTGTGGCATCGCAAACAAAGCCATATATCGGAACGAGGTTTGAAGATTCTCTCCGATAGAAATTTGCTTCTTGGGCTCAAATCAGTAAATCCATCATTCTGTGAGCATTGTGTTACAAGTAAGCAGTATAGATTGAAGTTCAGCAGCAGTACTGCTAGAAGATAATGCATTCTAGACTTGATTCATTCTGATGTCTGGGAATCACCGGATATATCCCTAGGAGGAGCAAGGTACATGGTGACCTTCATTGTTGATTACTCCAGGAGATGCTGGGTGTACCCGATCAAGAGAAAGTCAGATATGTGTGCAGTGTTTAAAGCCTTTAAAGCGCGAGTGGAACTTGATTCATAAAAGAGGATCAAGTGTTTCTAAGGATATGCTGACGGAGTAAAGGGGTATCGCTTGTGGGACCCCACTGCCCACAAAGTCATAGTCAGCATGGATGTTATCTTTGTAGAAAATCAAATACAGAAGGAAGAAGGCGATGGCACTTCAAAAGGAAATTCAGAGACTACAATAGTTCAGGAGGAAAATTCAGAAAAAGAAGATTCAGATTCTTCTGAAGCAGCATCAGCGCACGAGGCACAAGTACCAGATGAGTCCGAGGCTATGATTTTCGGCGATCGACTCGAGAGAGGAAAGAACCGGTATGGCACTCGAAGTATGTTACAAAGGGCAATGTTGCATACTGTCTTCTAACAAAGGATGGAGAGTCATTAACTCTCAATGAAGCAATTAATAGCTCAAGTGTATCCTTGTGGATGACAGTAATGCATGAAGAAAGCTCTCATAAGAACATGACATGGAAACTTGTACCACTACCACATGGAAGGAAAACTATTGGCAAAAAGTGGGTCTATAAGATCACATGAGATAGCAATGATCAAGTGGAGCGGTTTCGTGCAAGACTGGTGGTGAAAGGATATGCTCAGAAAGAATGTATTGACTTTAGTGAGACATTATCCCCTGTGGTTTGACTTACAACAGTCGGAGTAGTCCTGGCTACGTGTGCTGTATTTGATCTACGTTTAGAGCAGTTAGATGTGAAAACTGCGTTTCTTCATGGACAAGTTGAAGAAGAAATTTATATGCTCAAACCAGAAGGTTTTGCTGAAAAAGGCAAGGAGAACTTAGTTTGCAGGTGTACCAAATCTCTGTACGGTTTAAAAACAGGCGTCGAGGTGTTCGTACAAGAGATTTGATTCCTCATTATAAGCCTTGGGTACAACAGACTTAGTGCAAACCATTGTACTTATTACAAGAGGTTTGGTGATGATGGTGATTTCATCGTAATGATGTTGTACGTGGACGACATGTTGGTAGCAGGCCCTAACAAAGATCGAGTCCGAGAATTAAAGGCACGGTTGGCTAGGAAGTTTGATATGAAGGATTTAGGACCAGCAAACAAGATTCTAGGGATGCAAATTTAACGAGACATAAATAATAGGAAGGTTTGGCTTTCCGAGAAGACCTATCTCAGTAAAATCTTGCGCCGCTTCAATATGCAAAGATTGTAAGCCAATTTCTACCCCTCTTCCTGTTAATTTCAAGTTATCCTCAAGTATGAGTCCTAGCTATGAAGCAGAAAGGATGGAGATGTCTCGATTACCGTATGCATCGGCAGTGGGAGGTTTAATGTTCGCTATGATATGTACAAGACCGGACATTGCACAAGCAGTGGGAGTAGCTAGTCGGTACATGGCGGATCTTGGTAAAGAGCATTGGAATAGTATGAAGAGGATTATGAGATACATCAGAGGAACCTCAGATGTTGCATTATGTTGTGAAGGATCAGAATTCACTGTCAGAGGCTATGAAGAGTCAAATTTTGCAGGAGATCTCGATGAAAGAAATTCCACTACAGGTTATGTGCAAGAGGAGCTGTGAGTTGGATTTCCAAATTACAAACTGTTATGGCTTCATCTACAATAGAAGCTGAGTATATGGCAGCTACACAAGCTTGTAAAGAAGCAATTTGGATTAAGAGGTTAATGGAGGAGCTTGGGCACAAACAAGAGAAAATTCCTCTGTTTTGTGACAGTCAAAGTGCCTTGCATATTGCAAGGATTCCGACCTTTTCATTACAGGACAAAGCACGTAGAAATTCAAGTAGTAGTGGAAGACGGAAGTGTGGATATGCGAAAAGATTCACACCAAGGAGAACCTAGCAGATGCAACGACCAAGCCAATCAATACTGACAAGTTCATATGGTGTTGATCCTCATTCGGCCTAGTAGAAACGTAAGCAGCATGAGTATGAGCAAAGATTAGAAAGAGACGGATGGACCATGAAAAATGACTTCAAGTGGGAGAATGTTAAAATAGTGAAGACAATTTTTCAGGCCCAAAATGAGGCCCAAAAGGGAGGGTAGAAGCCCAAATAGTATTGGGCTGACCCAATAGGAATAGTACGGGTGGAATAAGGATATATGAATAGTATCGGGCTGATCCAGTGCTACAGTAACACAGTGACGTAAGCAATGACGTCACAGTGAACAGGACGTAAGCAGTGACGTCATCGTGAACAGTGAAATGACAGCGCAACTGGTGGGTCCCACACGGTGAACAGTGATGTACGCGTGAACAGTATCCGAAATATTCCTATAAATACCCCCCTTCCCTTCATTTGTAATACATCCCAAAATGTAGTCTCTTCTCTTCTCCCTAAAGTTTCTTGTGAGGTTGTTCTCTCCTAGTGTTATTAGAGAGAGGTTGTAATTATTTTGGTCTAGTAAAGTCATTCTATCTTTGCCCGTGGATGTTTCCCTCAAATTAATTGGGGGGTTTTACCACGTAAATATGTGTGTCCAGTTCTTCTCCACTTTTCTCAAATCTCTACTTTAGTTGCGGTATATTGCTTCCACATACAGGATCCTAACAGTGGCATCAAAGCACTGGCTGAGATCCTAACAATTTTGTGGTCGAGACCATCCAATGTTGGCATAAAACTTCCAGTTAATCAGGTGCTCTGATGATCTGTTGTAAACTTGTAATTAATAACACATCATGGACCAGTACTTGTACCTAGCTCTCCCTAAACTCCAAAACCAAACAACACAAATTAAATGCTTGCTTAAAAAATCACTGAAAATATCAGTGCCATATAAGTTATGGCTTGCAGTTAGGGAGGTGACGTCTGAGGATTATGCATGAAAGCTCCATCTAATATCTCCTGTCATGCATGCCACCATGTTCATGGCCATTCACTGAATATTAAGCCATTAATATTAGAAATTACGATTAATAGTTTGGCTAACCATCACTCTATTCTTCTAAAAAGATTTTCTAACACTTTTTATAAATCAATTTTTTTTTTAAAAAAAAAAAAAATTAAAGAAGGATCTGACAATTTTGTTTTTGTCAAATTTCTGTAGTCTCCCTTAAGATATGCGCACATGCTAAATGACCCTACGTAGAGAATCACTCGATAAATTTAGAAACTTTGAGGGATTGAATTACCACTCTTTAATTTGGAGGACCCTACAACATCAACATCAACATGGATGAAGCGTACAGTGAGCCCCATAAAATTAGGTGACTGGGGGCTTTGACCATAAATTTGTAAAGAAGGGATGATTATAGCCCTTGATACCTACTACCATTTTTCCTCAGACCGCAAATATTTGGTGGTGTTCAATGCACAACAATTTTCCATCGTTAATTCAAAAGATTTGCTAGCCATCATTGCTTTTGGATATATATTATATTTGGTGGTGTCTTCTTGTCGATCGCATTATTGCATCTGTAGTGATGATTAGTGCCCGACAAATGGAGAGATATCTAAATTTTCATGTTTCCTTCTTATGAGGATTATTGGTGCTTAATTGCTTATTGTATATTAATTAATGTGAAGTAAGACAATTAATATCAGACTTTGGTCTTAACACGCAAACAAATACGAAATTCGGAATCTCCTTTTTAACATTTCTGTGGCAACTCCTTTTTTCATATATTCTCTCTACTTTTGCCAACTTTCAGGATCTGATTGCCCTTTACGCTTTATTAATCTGAACACATGCTGACGTTCATAAACAAATGGTTTCTCACCTCATTACACACTTCATTCAATAATGCTATAATTTTTTATTTTTAATTTCTTTGTCCCGATTTTGAGAAACGTTAAGGTTATATCTTTCATTCAAATTACTTTATACCATATGATATAAATAATCAATCATATTTATTTTTATATATTAGATAATATAATAAAAAAGATATATACACTTGAGTACTTCGATTATAGATCTCCCCCATTAAAACTAACATAATTTGGAACTTACCTTCCAAAGCTACAATTTATACAGCAAATGTAAGAAACCTATTTGAAGTTGTTCTGTAGAATCAATTACATTTGGAACATGTATATTTTATTAATTAATAAGTCATCTCCACACATGATACATATAAAATTTATGTTAATCTCGTATACATGAAAAAACATAGGTATAATTAATGTGCTTTTTCTTTTTAATATCCAACGGTGGAAATTTTCTCCTCAACTATGGGTCAATTATATTCTTCATATCTTTCGTGGAGTAAACTACTTTATTCATCTTTTTAATTTTTTGTCTTCTGATTCGCTTTGTTTATTAGATTTGGTTTGACAACTGTGGTGTGTGGGACCATGCTTATCACCTTATTGAATAATTTTGCTGTCCTTTTATAGTAAATAAATCAATGAGTATAGATAGGGGCTGCATGTCTATCCCACTTCTTTTCAAAATCACTTTTTCTTTTGATTACTTTTGAAGAAGAGATTAAAAATAGAATTCACGTTTGAATGGGTTCAGATCCAGACACCAAAGAATATCCAGTGTTTTGATACATTGGTGCAACCGGATTCTGTATGCTTCAAAGAAGCAATGCCTTGTCATTTATGAATAGAAAATGATTGTTTTGGGTAGTTTAGCAAAGTATAAATACTAGTTTTTTTTTTTTTTTTTCGAAAGAAGGTATAATTACAATATTAATAACTATATGGACTTGTCGAGATTAATTACTAAATTTGCGGTCCAAACTCCTGATATTAATCCCTCACCACTGATGTATAATTAGCAAGTACATCTCATTCGCATTTCTAAAATCTTTTGGCATATATGAGTATAACGGTTACATTATTATTTTAGAAAAAAAAATTAGGTTTGATTATATTAATGTTCTGAATAATATCTTAATTTGATTATTTCAAGCTTGATTGCGTTTATTGTTAAGGGAGAGGAGTGCGGCGGGGACTGGGGTGCAATTGTAAATAGGACAAAAAAATCAAATGAAATATATGACAAGTTGATGTTGATGATATACTTTTTGGTTCCAGTAACAAAATTTCAGTTGATGTTGATGATATAATTATTTGGGGGTGGACTTCTAATGGGGAGTTTAATGTCAAAACTGTCTATGTATTGAATTTTATTGATCAAAATGAGTCTCCTTAGGGCTGGAAATTTCTTTGGCAGCTTCGCATGCCTCCTAAAATTCAGTGTTTCATTTGGACTCTCATCCATAGTAAGATTTTTACTAATCTTCAAAGAAGTGTTAGAGGTTTCTCTAGAAACTCTAACTGTCCTAGGTGTGTGGGGGCTTGTGAGGATATTGATTATCTTATTCGTGGCTGCCCTGGTTCTGGCTTTGTTTGGAACAGCTTTAGTCAGGGTGTTGGGGTTGATATGGTGTACATACCTGCTTTGGTGGACTGGTTGTTGTTGAATCTGAATTTTGAGCCCTAGATATCTATTGTTTGCTGTTATTTTGTAGTTCATTTGGAAGTGGAGGTGCAATTTTGTTTTTGATGAGAATTTTGTTCTTCCTACTCATCCCAATGTGATTATTGTTAGATATGTGAAAGATTAGTTAAATGCTAATTATGTTAAAGCTAATGATTCTTCGGTTGTGAGCAAAACGTTGGCTTGGTGTCCGCCTGAGGATAATTGGGTTAAATTGAATGTGGATGGGAGTAGATGTGAAGCTTCGGGTATGATCTCTTCTGGTGGTGTGATCCGTGATGCTCAGAAAAATTGGTTGGGTGGGTTTGCTATTAATAAGGTAGAGGTAATGTTTTGGAGGCTGAGATATGGGGCATCTTTGAGGGTATCAAACTTGTTTGGGAGACAGGCTATTGTAACATCCCGGATTTTGAATAATTAATTTTAAATATGTGAATATAAAATTTATGATATGAGGGGTGCAAAATGTAATTAAATGTAAAAGCGCGACCATGGTACCGCGAGGTGTGCTCGCGATGAAAGCGGTGGAAACGCTCCAGTGAGTACCGGCGACCTGATGGCGCGACCACAGGTCGCGACGACCGAAAAATATAAAAAAAAAAATTTGGCTTCTCGCAGAAGCCACAGAAAACAGAAAAAGAAAGAGAGACCGAGAGAGACAGGGAAAAAGAAAAGAAAAGAAGAAGAAGAAGAGGAAGAAGAGAAGAAGAAGAGGAAGAAAAGAAGAAGAAAAAGAAAAGAAGAAGAAGAGAAGGGAAAGAAGAAGAAAAGAAAGAAAGAAAAGAGAAAGAGAAAGGAAAGATGAGGAAAAAAGAAAAATCCAGAAGGAAAAAGGAGTAGAAGCGGAAAAACGGTCTCCAGGTTGGTGTACACACAGTTCTGAAACCTTTTTCATATTGTTTATTTATTTAAAGAATTTAAGTTTACATTTATGATTTTTGTTAGTCGTATTTCGTATTTTGATTGCAATAGTTATTTTCCGATTTGTGAAAACTGTCTGAACTTGCTTTTGAGATACATAACTTGAGTTTATATTGAATCTATAGATTTCGTTTCTGTATTCTGTTATTTCTAATTATTGATGAGTATTAAGTTTGAAATTTGATAATTGTAAAAGTGTTGAAAAGTGACTGTTTATTTGTATTTCATGAATTACATTTTATGGCCCTGATATATGTATAGGGATATGGATATAGGAGATTGACATGTCAATTGGGTGAAATTTATGGCACTACTGCACCGTGATGTATGATGTCTCTGATCATTGATTACGGATACCATTTCCTCGTGAAATGGGAAACCGACTGTTTATCACGGATATCATTTCCTCGTGAAATGGGAAACCGACTGTGAGAATACCCGGATACCATTTCCTCGTGAAATGGAAAACCGACTGTTTATATAGGGATACCATTTCATATGAGAGATAGGAAACCCGACTGTAAAACCCGTAATCCAGTCCTGTACACCTTGCTATGTGTATCATGGGCCAAATTGAGAATTTATGATTAGAAAATGTTATGGAAAACAAAGAAATGATATGGAACTGAATTCCAGAAAGTTTTGAAATACTGTCTGTTTACTTAGTTTCAGCAATTGTAAAACGTTTGTTATAAATATTTCGATTTCTGAAAGTACTGGTTTTAAACTTTATTGTTTATATACACTTTTGAATTTCTGAGTTTACATATACTGTTTTATATATATTACCATTTATTTTAAGTGTACACCCACTAGGCAGTTTTGTTTAGCGCGTTAGTTTTGTTTCTAACGCGTAGGTAATAAAGATACCGAGGACGGAAAGGACTGAAGAGGCACCAGCTGCAGAGAAGAGCTCAGAGTCACAGTATCTTTGGGGTAGTTTGTTATATAAGTATTTCTGTATATTATAATTAGATATGCGTGCATATACAGAGGATTTTGTAATTATGATTTTGTAATTATGTGTTGTAATTAATTATTTTATACTTTCTGTTTTGTATTTTTTTTAAAAAGGATTGTAGTTTACTGAATTGTTTTATAAACTGTTTGAAAGTCGCACTAAACGGCAGAGTGCGCATTTCAATGGATTGAGATTTGAAGTGTTTTTGTAAATTGTTTGTGATTTGAGTTTTATTTGAAAACAGGTTTTGGAAAATCAGTAAAACAAAGGAAACTCTGCCGAAATTTTTGAAAAATGTTTATTTATTAGGCTCACTTGAAAAGACTTTTAAATTATAAATTATGTGGTTTTCAGTTTATAAACAGAAATAAGAAAGTTTTGAAAACCCGGTAGCACTTCTTGGGTCGATCCAGCCGGGTCGGGTCAGGGGGTGTTACAGCTATAAAAATTGTTGAATCGAATTCTAAGTCTGCTGTGGAGCTGCTGCTTTCTGACTTCTCGGAGGATCATCCTCTACTTACTCTTTTGTTCAATTGCAGGAGTTTGATTCAGGGCTGCTGGGTGTGCGTGGTGCAACATGTGTTTAGAGAGAGGAATAGAGTTGCCGATAAACTTGCCAATTTGGGGCAAGATATGGGTTTGGAGGTGGTGTTTTTCAAGGAGCCTCCTTCCAGCATTGTTGATGTTTTTATTGAGGGATAATTGCAATAAAGTACCATAACGTTTAGCTATATTGCAATAAAATCGTGAGTTTAGCCTTAATTGCATATTAGTATCCTACCGTTAGTTGACCCAGTCAAATATAATGGTTTGACTTTGACTTTTGTGTAAAATGACATAATTACCCTTAGTTTTAAAAAATAAATTAAATAAAAATTGAAAAAAATTAAAAAAAATTAATTTTTTTAAAAATGGATCTCCACCGTTCATCAATCTTGATGGACGGTGGAGATATATTTAAAAAAAAAATTTAAAAATCATACAATTGAAAAAAGTTAAAAAATATATATTTTATATTGAAATTTTTTTAAATTTTTTTTTTTTGTTCTTGGTGGAGATCCAGATTGGATCTCCACGTCCATCAATGTTGATGGACGGTAGAGATCCAATCCAAGAACACAACCAAAAAAAAAAAAAAATTCACAACGAGATCTGCTCCATCAACGGGAGCAGATCTCGTTGAATTTTTTTTTTTTGGATTGTGTTCTTGGTGGAGATTCAGATTGGATCTCCACCACCAAGAACACTAAAAATATAAATTTTTTTATTTTAATTTTTTTTGTCAATATAATCTCCACCGTCCATTAAAATTGATGGACTTGTGGAGATTCATTTAACTTTTTTTTTTATAATTTATAACAATTTTTTTTATTTTTTAAAAATTAAAATAAATTAAGGTTAAAATGACCAAAATACCCTTTGACTAGTGGTTGACCGTCAACTCTAACGGTCAACCAGTTAGTTAAGGGTACTAACATGCAATTAAGGCTAAACTCACGATTTCATTGCAATATAACCAAACGTCAGGATACTTTATTACAATTAACCCTTTTATTGAAGATTGTTTGAGCTTGGCTGTTGCTAGGCAGGTTTGGCTTGTGCCTTAATCTTTTTCTTGTATTTGAGGTTGTTGTTTAGCCCTCTTAACTACCAATATATATATATATATATATATATTCTTTCCTTAATGCATGTGCAAATCAAATAAATTGGTACCAAAAATCCATTTTCACGGTGGTTGGAGGGGGCTCAAACTCCTTCAAGTTGTGAAGGTTCAACACCTTGGTAGTGTATATATTATTTTTCTAATTGCCCATAAATGTTCAATTGTGTAAGTAGATCTCTCCTCGTATTGGGAGTAGACGGCTTTCCAAATTAAAGTAGATATACGGACGTGTTCGTATAGTTTAATCATGATAAATCTTAGTAACCCTTTGACCCATAAGGTGCTAGATTTCAAAAAAAAAAAAAAAGACAAATCAAATTAATTAGCCCTTTTACATAGTGATAAAACAAGACTTCCTGAAATTAGTAAAGGCCGTAATAGTACCATCTTACAAAGGAATTAGCTAATTAATTTGATTGCACAAACACCCTCGAGTTTAGGCCTAATTATATATTTATATATATATATATATATATATATATATATATATATATAAAAGTGACACAAACATCTTCTATTATTAGTGGTCAATAATTAAATGATGACCGTCAATGGGTAAAAAAGTCTTTTACCTTTTTACCTTTTAAATAAAACAAATAATTCCTTTAAATTAAATGATTTTTTTTTTTTAAGTTGGGAAGAGATTTAAAAATTTTCAAACTACCCCGCCAAGCTTCATCTCATGGAGCATCATAGATGGAGAGAAGCAATATATGCGATGAGACAGATGCAGAGAAGCTCCATTTTTGATGGAGCATGTCTCCATCTGCTATAGAGAAAAGCACCGTCAATGGAGTAGATTGCTCCCCCATTTTTTATATTTTTTCTTTTTATGGAGTTGTAGAATTTGGAAGAATATGTGTTTTTGGTTTTGTTTTTTTTGTGTAATTTAATTAAAGAAGATGAATTAATGTTTATGGAGTTTTCTTGAAGAAGATGGATCCCTCCATGGCTGGTCCAGCAATGGATGATAGCGATGGATAATCTCTATAACTAGAGATCTAAAAAATTTTTTTAAAAAATTGATTAATGGACGGTAAAAATTCAATATGAAAATTGGATATCCATTCCAGTTAAATTTATTTTTTATAATTTTATTTTATAAAATATATTTTTTTTAATATGATTTATACCGTTCACCTCCTCAAAGATAATCAAATGAGATTTATTTTTTAATTTTATTTAATTTTATAATTTAAAAAAATTTAAAAATATAAAATAACCTTATACGTGTTAAGTTTCACTAAAGGAGTTATTTACTAACAAATCTAAGGGGTATTTTTATTTATAGAAGAAAAAATTTGGGAACATCATGGTGTTATTTACTCTTTTGTAAGTATTATATTTAAAACACAACCACCAACTAAACCAGAAGTGTGAACCGACTTTTCTGCTTAATCATGGTTCCCAAGGAAGAGGAGATTGTCGTATTGTTTATAGTGTTTACAATCACAAAAATTCATAATTTGTTTCCCATTAGTGTCCTCTAGGCTCCAACAGTCCCAACTCCTACTATAAAAAGGCTTACAGTCTTTCCTCCAATCGTACCAGAGCCTTTAAGACTCTCTCTCTCTCTCTCTCTCTCTCTCTCTCTCCGTGGAAACAGAGAATATAAAACTTCTCTGATCATATTTATTATCACGGCAACAACCCCAATAAACCAACAAATGGCTCTCCCTCAAACACAAGGGAAGCCCCTCCCAGATGCTTGGGACTACAAGGGTCGCCCAGCCGAACGCTCCAAAACCGGTGGCTGGACCAGTGCAGCCATGATTTTAGGTCCTTCCTTCTTCCTATATCCTTGATTTTTTTGTTGACTTAAAATCTCTATTTAGTGTTGATTAGTTTTGTTTTTGTTTTTCTTTTGGTTAGGTGGTGAGACGTGTGAAAGATTGACAACGCTGGGTATCGCTGTTAATCTGGTGACTTATTTGACTGGTACTATGCATTTGGGTAATGCTAGTTCTGCCAACGTTGTCACCAACTTCCTTGGCACATCTTTCATGCTCTGTTTGCTTGGTGGTTTCATAGCTGACACCTTTCTCGGCAGGTTTGTATTTGCTAATTAATAACCTTATATACCTTTTTTTCCTTCCTCTTCTTCTATCTAATGATCATGGATGTCAATTTGCTTACTCTTTCAACAGGTATCTCACCATCGCTATCTTTGCCACCGTTCAAGCAACGGTAAGGCTCACAGTCTATGACTGCTCTCTGTAACCCTTATTTTTGATAATGACCGTTAGCGTTTTCATATATATGATATTGATACTAATTTGTTTACATTTTTCTGGGTATTGGAACTGTAGGGTGTGACAATCTTGACAATCTCCACAATAATCCCAAGCCTGAGGCCCCCAAAATGCAACGCAAATGAGAGCCCATCTTGCATCCCAGCAAGTGGAACGCAACTCACTGTTCTCTACACAGCACTATACTTAACAGCCCTGGGCACTGGCGGGCTCAAATCGAGCGTCTCAGGATTTGGGTCTGACCAATTCGATGACACGGACACAAAAGAGCGAAAGCAGATGACCCATTTCTTCAGCTGGTTCTTTTTCTTCATCAACATAGGCGCGCTAGGAGCAGTGACCATTCTCGTCTACATACAAGACAACTTGGGACGTGAATGGGGTTACGGTATATGTGCTTGCGCAATAGTTGGCGCCTTGGTTGTATTTTTGGCAGGCACAAGGCGATATCGGTTCAAGAAATTGGTAGGGAGCCCGTTGACGCAGATTGCGACGGTGTTTGTGGCTGCTTGGAGGAAAAGACAGTTGGAATTGCCGTCGGATCCATCGCTTCTTTTTAATGTTGACGATATTCCTGATCAAGGGAAGAAGAAGAAGCAAAGATTACCACACAGCAAGGAGTTACGGTAAGTCTTTTATTGCAGTCCATCAACCTATTTCTTCTATTTCAATATACTCGTAACTATTTTTCCAGGCATCCTCTTTCCCTTTCTTAAATTAATTAATTAAATCACCCATTTTAATGTGGATAATTATATTTCACTTGAAAAAAAGGTAGATCCTTGTTTTTCTTTATTTATCAGTTATCACTCGGGGATTACTAATACAATTGAAGCCTTTATTTTATTTTATTTTTGAACTAAGTGAAGTCTTTATTAATTGAAACTAGGTTATTTGATTTTTTTTTTTTTTTAACATACCATAGGTTATTTGATTTTAGAAACATAATTAATTTGTCACAAAATAAAATTAGAGTAGGTGAGAAGAAGGAAGTAGCTATTATCTTCTGGGTGGGCCATGGACTGATGGATGATTTGAAACCAACTTGGTGATAGGATTCAATGGTAGCTAGCCAGAATTATTTGGTCAAGAAAAAAAAAAAAAAAGACAACAAAATGGTAACCATATCCTATCCATGTGTGGACAGCCAAAATTTTATAATTAGGTATTTACTTCTTATAAGTTGAAAACCATTGCATTAGATGCCACATGCTCGGTACTAAAAACGTCTTATATGGGACAAAATTAATTCTTATACAAATATATTTTATTTCATTATTCCAATCTAAGGTCGACAGAGAAACAGCACTTCTAACTCGAAACAAAGACAGAACACACAAATGCATCTCTATCACTCTATGAATATACATTATTGGAATAGCATGCACTGAATCTTATAATCTACATAATTTCTGTAACTAGTTTCTACTGTTGGTTCACAAGTAGCTTATAAAATTATAATGGGGTAATTGCAATAACTCTCCGTGTATATAGGTAGAATTATATAAAAATATAAGAATAATTGATAATAACAATAACTCCCTTTTGACCGGTGTTGACTAACCGTTGACCACAGTTAATCACTAACAGTTAAAGGGGTAAAATTGTCTTTTTAGAAAAAAAAATTAAATAAAATTTTTTTTTAAAAATGGATCAAATGAGATCTGGTCCATTTGATGAGATAAAAATATCTTCGTCCAATGCACCAGATCATCTGGTCCTTTGCCAAAAAAAAAAATTCAATTTTTTTTTAATTTTTTTTTCATTAGATCTGCTTCTTCTTTTTTCAATTTTTTTTTTTTTTTAATTTCTTTCTTCATCATTTTTTTTTCTCTTTTCCTCCATCTTCGTCTTCTTCTTTTTATTCTTCTTCTTCCAAATTTCTTTTTCAGATTTCTTCTTCTCTTATTTTTTTTTTGTTTCTCTTATTTCTTCTTCTTTTTCTTTACTTTTTTTTTTTTTCAGATTTTTTTATTCTTCTTCTTCTTCTTCTTCTTCTTTTTCTTTTTTTTTTTTCTTTTTTTTTTCCAAATTTTTTTTATTTTTTTTCTTCTTCTTCTTCTTTTTTTCCATAATTTTTTTTTACTTCCTCTTCTTTCTTTTTCTTCTTCTTCAAATTTTTTTTTTAGGTTTCTTCCTCTTCTTTCTTCTTCTTATTTTTTTTCCAATTTTTTTTTAAAAAGATAATTTTACCGTTTTGACCGTTAGTGACTAACTGTGGTCAACGGTTAGTCAACCGCTCAAGGAGAATTATTATTATTATAAATTATTTTCAGATTTTTGTACAATTATACCTATATACACGGTTAGTTATTGCAATTATCCCAATTATAATTAGAACTTTTTATATATATTTTAGGTATTGTTTCCACGTGAACGATAAAAATGATTTTTTTATTTATTTATTAAAATTTGCTTATATATATATTATATTTTTATAAATTTGGAATCAGAGAGCTCAGTACAGTTAATAAAGGAATCGGCAAGAAATCACGAGCCATTTAATTGGCCAGACTGTCTTCTGATCGATCCTCACGCTGCTTGTCTCGAGCATAAGCATTATCTCAAACGTCTGTCCTCTTCAATTCCATCGCAACCCCTTAATAGAAACCTACAAATTGTTTTTCCTTTTTTTTTTTTTATTTATAAAAAATAATAAAAATCTCCACCTATTAGATTCTCTCTCGCTTTAACCATCATTTAAAAATAATTACAAACAAAAGTATAATTCATCTTCTGCACTACCCCACCAACTCTCTTGGTTGGTCTATGCATACCTCTCATTTTCCTTTCACATGCACCCATATTTCAATCACATTTTAACTAGGTTTTAGAAATTAATATTATTTACACTTAAAAAAAAGTTATTTTTTGATGTGAAAAAAAATATGTTGCAATCCACACTAAATAGTGTTATAAATACTGTAGTGCCAAAACATTTTGTTATGGATTATAACTAGTATAAAAATATCTTTACTATGGAGAATTTGCAGTAGAAAACTCAAAAATTTTAATATTTACCATATATTTATATCCGCTGGAAAATATAATATATATTTTTTTTAGTGGTACTTGGATTTTTATCTATGAAATCACACTTTTGATTTTTATAGTAAATTGAGAGAGTATCAAAGACAATTTTATTAAGAGGTTTCGACTTGTACATTATATATTATTGAATGTGAAATTATTCTGTATTTGAAAATATTAATTGTCACATATGGCTTATACATGTTTGTGTAGTTTCTTGGACAAGGCAGCAATCAAGGATCCAGAAATGGGTAATGGCAGCACAGTGTGGAACAAATGGTGTTTATCAACCCTAACAGATGTTGAAGAAGTAAAAATGGTGATCAGAATGTTGCCAATCTGGGCAACCACTGTCATATTCTGGACAGTGTATGCCCAAATGACAACATTTTTCAGTATCACAAGCAAACCACCATGGATCGTCACATAGGCAGTTTTCAGATCCCTGCAGCATCCCTAACTGTCTTCTTTGTAGGCAGCATTCTCATAACTGTCCCACTTTATGACCGAGTTATCGTTCCAATTGCAAAAAAAGTGCTAAAGAACCCACAAGGGCTCACCCCGTTACAACGTATAGGGGTTGGTCTAGTGCTTTCAATTTTGGCAATGGTGGCAGCAGCCCTCTCTGAATTGAAGCGGTTGAGAGCCGCAAGATCACACGGTTTGGCAAATGATCCAGCAGCTGAGATCCCATTAAGCGTGTTCTGGCTGGTGCCTCAGTTTTTCTTGGTGGGAGCCGGCGAGGCCTTTACTTACACTGGACAGCTTGCATTTTTCTTGAGGGAGTGTCCAAAGGGGATGAAGACTATGAGCACTGGGCTGTTTCTGAGCACACTTGCCTTAGGGTTTTTCGTGAGCTCTTTGTTGGTTACTATAGTGCACGTCGTGACTGGGGACAAGAAGCCTTGGCTAGCAGACAATCTCAACCAAGGCAAATTATATGATTTCTACTGGCTGTTGGCAGTTCTTAGCACTTTGAACTTTATTATGTACTTGGTTTGTGCAAAATGGTATGTATACAAGGACAAGAGGCTTGCTGAGGAGGGAATTGAATTGGAAGAAGCAGATGAGCCTGTTTGTCATTGATAATTAACCCTTTTTCTTCTGGATTATGCAAATGTTGTATTGCAAGTCCTTTATGGATCTTTAATAAGTTTGTAACCACCTTTACATGTATAAAAAGAAAAAGACAAAAAAAAAAAAAAAGGAACAACCCCTTGTAACAAAATGATAGTCATTTTGGCAGCTGAATTGGAGATTCTTGTGCTTCAAATTAAATTAAACCTCATCAATAAATGAATCATAAGACTAAAATCAAAATTTAATTTAATCTTTATAATGTGATGTTATTCAACAGTACTGGTCCAATTCACTTTAATTAAATCTAATTCTAACACATGAATCATGATAAAAGATTGTTGGAAAAGTTCTTTGTTCACTACCCTACAAAGTGATCCAATTCATATGCTGGCAGAGTTGCATTGGAGAAAAATGAAAGAAGAAGTCAAAAAGTAGCAGATGATCCTTTTTTATATTCTAAAAGCTAAAATAATAGTTTGAAATAATTTGGCTGTTTCTACTTTTACCCCAATGATATATATATATATACTGAATGGGGACATTTTTCTGCAGGTCTGCTGTCAATGTCCACTTTTTGTTTTCTAGGATTTCTTGTTGCCTTTGAATTAGACACCTAACATCATTAAAATGAAATATATATTTTTTTTGAGATCGGAATGAAATATATAGTAAGCACGAGTTGCATTTTTGTGGAAATTTATTATCCTTTGTTGATCTATTCTTGTGACACTATCACTAGTTTTATAATATGGATGCTATCTTTACTTTTTTATTAATTACCGATTTTAAATATAAAATATGTTCAGAATAAAAGTTTGATTCAATAGACGCTAATAGTTCATATTTGAGAGGATAATTAGTCTATAAATGCAATAAAAAAAAAAGCAACAGGACTTCTTAATTCAACATTTAATTGGCTTGGCTTTCTAGCTGAAGAATTATGCAAAACAATTAATCTGTTCACAGTGATAAACTGAAATTAAACTCCTATCAAATTCTTTTGAGTTACCAATTTGGTTTTCAGATCTATTGAAATTGCAACTTTGACAAAAACCTATGAGTCTCAAGGTGGATTCCAATGTGGGTTCAATTTTATTGTAGCAAAATAACAAAAGATATTTACAATGATAATATAGCGGATAAGTATAATAGTTATTTAATTTGTCAATATATAACATGCTGTCTACCATGCATGTACAAGGATTCTCCATGCGAATGACAGCACACAACTCCTCGACCTTGTTCCTTGAATAAACATCAAAAGACCCGAAATATATATATAATTACAATTGTTTGTAATTATTATGTGTTATAACGTGAAGAAAATTCTGTGTCGAACAATTTGAATTGCTTGTGCATTCACTTGCCAGTTGCAGTTGCATGTGAAATATTGCACCTTGTTATGGCTGTTATTTTTCCAATTTCGGTCGTGATGTTCATTGAAAGGACCTAAGAAGTAAGAACACAGAAAATCTCATGAGTAAGAGTAAGGTCAATGTAGCACCATTTTGGTGTGAAAACACCAAAATGGTGTGATTTGGTGCTCCAATGGAGCACCAAATCCCACTTTTCAAAAAAAAAAATTTGGTGTGGTGAATAGTACCATACCAATTTGATGAAATTTGGTGTTGTACTATTCACCACACCAAATTTTGTTTAACTTTTATAAATTTTCTATTTTACCCTTTTTTAGTTATTTCAAACAAATTTTATTTCTTTTATATCCTTTTATCAATTTAATATATTTATAAATTTTGATAAATAATAAAATTTATAAATTAAAATATTATAAAAAATATACCATTGGAAAGATCTCGTCGATATCTTCAAAATGAACCCAATATTATATATTTAATTTATTTAATTTATTTTTTATCTCATCTCTAAATTTTTTATTTAAAATTAAATTTGTAATAACTATGAAATAATTATTTTTTAATATTATATAATTAATTATTTAAGTATATCAAATAAATTAATTAATTTTATATAAGTTATCAAATAAAAATTAATAATATTATATAAATAATATTCTTTAAAGATGCTTTTTACACCAATTTGGTGTTAATAACATTGGAGTGGAAAAAAATTTGGTGTAAGCATATTCTATAAAGATACATTTTTAACACCAAAATGGTGAAATATTTGGTGTGATACATTGGCCTTACCCTAAGCAGCCCAAATTTCTCTTTCTCTTTCTCTCTCTCAATCATTTCAGCTAATTATTTCCAAATGGCGCCATTAATGGAGTATACGAATATCAATCAATCATGCAATCAATAGACTGGTGGGTTTGACAAGGCAAGATAGATGTATAACTTGTATTATAAAGACAAATCAATTCTCCCTCTTCTTTTTTTTTTTTTTAACAGAGAATATATTAAATTAGGAAACATAACTACAAAAGTCATCCTTAACTAGTTTAAGTAATCAGTAAGGAAAGGAGCAAGATCAAACAGAGTTCGAAGAACTCCCTAAAGCTCTTTTGGCAAGGCAATGAGCCACATTGTTACAGATTCTGGAAACAAAAGCCAAAGACTCAGCAAAACAACCAAAATGAAACAAAATATCATAAATAATATTATTCACCTCACATCTGGTAGAAGAAAGACCACCACAAAGCTTCACAATCTCAAGAGAATCTGACTCAACAAAGAAAGGGGACAAAATAGAAGAAACAGCCAACCTGAAACCCTCAAAAACAGCCCTAGCTTCAGAAGCAGCAACATTGAAAAAACTAGGAAAGACCAAAGCAGCAACAGACTTTAAGCAGCCCCACTGATCTCTAGCAACAATACCTACACCGAATATGCTCGAAACTGCATCAATAGCAGCATCAACATTGAGCTTAAAACCAGTTGAAGGCGGAGACCACCTAGTAACAGGTCTGCTAGCAGTCTCTACCTGCAGAGGAACCTGGATCAAAAGAAAAAAAGAGTCAATAAAGCAAACAGCCTTACTCCACAAATCAGAGACAGGGGGAGGAAACTCATTATGAATCCTCATATTTCTACCACTCCAAGCAAACCAAGACCCAATCACAAAGCACAAAACCTGCCTCAAGCTGCAGCAAGAAAAAACCCAAGCAAATCTATCAAAAAAGTCACGGATCGGAGGGAGTTCAGCTCTGAAAAGAAAGGACATTCCTTCCAGTAAGAACTACTAGCTTTGCAGCCCCATAAAGCATGATCAACGGATTCAGGAACACGAGAGCAGAAATGGCACAAATTAGAGTCCCCAATACCCCTTTTAAACAGACAGCCTCTAGTTGGGAGGGCTTTTCTGCAGGCTCTCCAACAGAAAAGTTTAATCTTCGAAGGAACTTGAAGCGCCCATAGCTTTTTCCACCAAGGGGAAGGGGCTCTAAAGCCAGAAAGAGAATCAGATTGGGCATCTTTAAGGGCCAACCTATAAATGCTTTTAACTGAGAAACAACCCATTTTATCAAAATGCCAAATCAGGGAGTCCCGCAGAGGACTAGAGCATAAAGGGATGCTCAGAATAATGTCAGCTTCTTTAGGTTTGAAATAGAACTGAACAAGGTCTCTACTCCATCTCCCTGGAGCCCCAAAGCAGAAAACCGAAACCCCGTCTGAAAGAAATCTAGGGGAGTAAACTCTGAAGCTAGAATCCCTAGGGAGCCAGGAGTCATCATAAACTGAAATACTTTGACCATCACCGATCTTCCACCTCACACCTTTCTAATTACCTCCCTACCCCAGAAAATACTTCTCCAGACAAAAGAAGGTTTCCAACCCACTTTACTGCTCAAAAAATTGGTGTTAGGGAAGTATTTGGCTTTGAGAACTCGGGAAAGCAAAGAGGAAGGGTCGTTAATGATCCTCTACCCCTGCTTGGCTAACATGGCTCGATTGGAAGCCTGGAATTCTCGGAAACCCATACCCCCTCATCCTTAGGCTGACACAAACGCTTCCAAGAGAACCAGTGCATTTTCCTCTTATCTTTGCTCGAGCCTCACCAGAAATCTGCACACATTTTCTGAATTTACAGGCCGGGGGAAACAAGGAGTCTAAAGCAGCTCATAGCATAGGACGAGACTTCTTGGGCGACAGCTTTAATTAGGACCTCCTTCCCTCCTATAGAGAAGAGCTTCTCTTTCCACCCTTGAAGCTTGTTCCAAACTCTGTCTAGGATACTCTCAAAAACTCCTTTTTTATTTCTACCAACCGTGGAAGGGAGACCTAGATATTTGTCGTGGCTAGCAACAACATCAACATTAAACAAATTTCGAACATCAGAGACAACCCCAGCGGACGTGTTTGGGCTGAATGTGAGAGCAGATTTCTCAAAGTGGATAGATTGCCCAGAGGTCGCTTCATAGGAACAAAGGGTCTCTTTCAAAGCTCGCCCTTCACTCCTAGAGGCTCTAAAAAAGATCAAACTATCATCAGCAAAAAATAAGTGAGAAACTGCAGGCGCATACCTAGCCACTTTAATTTCATGTAATTTGCCCTGGACTTCGGCTCTGGATAACAAGAAAGTGAGGCCCTCAGCACACAATAGGAAGAGATAAGGAGACAGAGAGCAGCCTTTTCTCAGACTCCGAGAAGGCTTGACAAAGCCCTTAGGTTCACCATCAATAAGAAAACTGTAAGAGGCCGAGGTGATACAACTCATAACCTTCGCAATTCTCCCTTAGGTTCACCATCAAGTAAATCTCATGCATGCATGTAGCAGGTAAGTGAAAAGACTACTATGACAATATAACATGCCTAGTTCTTGGTCGCATGTCAATTTCAACAACCAATTCCATTAAATTAATTAACTTGATAGAATTTCATGAATTTGCACTCGTGTCATTACTCTTGCAAACATCATTCAACTTTCCACTCAACTTGGTCAAATATATGATAGGACAACAGTAATACAACAAATTCAATAGGTTTAATATATATAAGATTTCTTATTATAAAACATCAATAATTCTCATCCAAAACATCTACAAAACATTCCAATAATTTTCTGACTCACAAGTTGTCAGTTCTTAAAAAAAAAAATAATAATAATAATAATCTGCAAAAGTTCCTCATTTTACATAACTTGGATTGTTTTCAGCTTGTGGCCCAAAATTGCATCAAAGTACAAAGTGAAATTATGGTTTAACTAAAAATGTTATCTGCATTATTTTAGTTATTGTCTATTCTCTCCTGGGTTAAGTCTAGACTCTTTTATGAGTAAATCTTCAGTTCAGTACATTGGGTAATTGAAAATATAACACGTGATAATAAATTACATATGTGTCACATTAAAATTATATACGTGACTGTTATATGTTATATTTTTAATAGTTGGATGCACCACTCATCGCTTCAACCAGTATTTTTTAAAATTTTAGGATCTTTTACAAGGAAAAATAATCTAGTTCTCTTTTTCTCACTGGCATTAATTATGTTAATCATTACTCAACCCACGTACTATACATACAATATAGAGACAACTGACATACGCAACTTTACATACTTGTGCAACATAGTCAAAGAACACATGCAAAATCGATCGAGGAAGTGGAGAGGGAGACTTAAAACTCGATACCTATGTAGCTTTAATACTATTTTAGTAACTAATCAAAGGCAAAAACTTAAAGCATTATATATAGGAGCCTAATAATAGTATTTAAAACGTCAATTAGGAAGTTAGTAAATTATTTGTCATTTCATATTAATATGAATTTATTGTGACAACCAAATAATCTAAGTATAAAATTTGTGGATATACATATCATCCAATCAATTAAGAGCACCTCCCATGCTATTTTATTTTTGGGTAAAATTTCTTACCACATAGGATAAATTAATAATTAGGTAAAAATATTTCTCCAATTTAATTATGCTACCTACATATGAAGTTGATGTGGCAACAAATTTTCAGAGATTATGGAGATGGATTTCTCAATATATAAATTCTCCTAGAAATCCTAATCAGCATTTTTACAATTTTTCACAAAAATAATTTACTGTTATTTTTTATGATTGGTCAAAGAGTGGACTCATAAAAATAATTTAATAGTAAAATAAAGGAGGGGAGAGAGTGAGATAGGTATTTTATAGTGAGTAGTCATAAAGTTAATCCATATTTTTCTTTAAATAATTGCATTGGAGATGAAAGTATATAAAAAAAATTATTTTTTTTTTTTTTTTGCTAAAATAGATTCATATTCAATAGAAATATTGATGTATCCATAATCAGAAGCTAAAAAAATGCACAATAGCATTGAAAATGCTATAAGAAAGCCAGTGAGAACAATTATTGTTTTAATAAATTCTAAATCGCATAACATATGAGTAGTACTAATTGCACTTCTTAATTATTGTTCATACATTTTTAGCCTCATTAATGATATGGCAACATTAGCCTTATCACATTATCCTTTTAAACTCATTTGATCTAATAACTAATATGACAATGCTAACTCAAACAACACATCAACTAGGAAGAAAATGTTGATATATATATATATATATATATATATATATATATATATATATATATATATATATATATATATAGTATTTGAGAAATATAATATTATTATGAAAACTATACCCTTCTAGCATCATATATTCATATGCATAAATGTTATATATTTCAGTTAACAAAGAATCAAAGTAAGACAATATCCAAACTTAATTGTGTTAGCCAAGTTTTATTGCATATTCAAATTTAAGGCAGTACTATATTAATCCACACCGACACCATCCCTTTGTTTATTTCTGAAAATTTGAATGCTTAAGATCTTATTTGTAAATGAATATCAAAAGAGTTGTTGCTACTGTTGGATAAGGATTCAAAGCACAGACATGATCACTTCAGGTTTCGACATAAACAAATTTAATGTTATCCTCTATAACCGCTGAAATAAATTAACTATTTGACTCCAATCAGATACATGAACAATTTGTTAATCAATTTATGACCGATCTAAAGTATAAATGTACTCTGAAAAAAAAAAGAAACATGCAAAAGAACACCCATGTGAGAGTTATATATATCTAGCTAGCAGAGCAGCAGTATTCGAATAAATTAACTATTTGACTCCAACCAGATACATGAACAATTAGTTAATCAATTCATGACCTGATCTAAAAGTATAAAATGTAATTGAAAAAGAAAGAAACATGCAAAAAAAAAAAACCATGTGAGAGGTATATATCTAGCTAGCGGAGTGCAGAAGTATTCAATTTCCAAATTATGCATTCTCGGTATCTCTTATCTACATATAATTCTGGAGCCCCAAAAAAGGGCATTAATTGAGGGTCGTGGCTTTTACAACGATAGCATATGCTTGAAAGAGAGAAAGAAAAATGAAGATGACGCAATTTCTGGTTGCAAGTGCTTAACTGGTGCAAGTAGTTTTGTAACTTTTGTGGATAAAGAAAGAAAAGAGACTCGTTCTGGAAAATAATAATAATAATAATATTTGACGAGACATGCCTTGCTGCCTAAAATGGAGTGTCTAAAACACATCATAATGTAATTAATGTGATTACGTGCAACTAAATAGATGTAATTAGTCATTAATGGGCGTAAAAAGAGCCTGCATTAATAGTTTCAAGGCCCATGCTCATTACTAATTTACAACTCAGGATCGCACAAAATGTGGTTTAGTGACAAACACACTCATTCAACCTAATAATAGTTAAGGTTCGAGTCGCTAGCACCGCAAGTAGTATTTTAAAATGAAAATTACTAATTTTTCATTTTGATAGTTCAAATAATATAATTAAAGATGATTTGTTTTAATATAAATAAATACATACCTAGAAAAATGTTTATTTAATTCCATGCAATCTATAGGCTATAGAGAATGAGAAAAATCTTGTAGAAAGTTGAGACATGTCATATGTGATTGACAAACGAATATAATCTTATAACCTATATGAATATGATCATTTCTCTGCTCAAAATTATTATCAGTCTTAAAATATACATTTTTCATTTGATTGTTGTTCTTCTATAATCTTTTGGAAAAACTTATTGTAATTTGAGTTAACATAATATATTGATTCTCATTTGTGGACTAAATCTAGACAAACTTTGTCTATCATTTGATTAATTTCGACCTAAATATAAAAGAGAAAAAAAAATTAATTCGGTAAGAGTAATAAAAACCAAAAGAAGAGACAAATAACTCTTTAAAAGTTGATAGGTTTTCTTGGTTTCTTACATGTTGATAACAAGATCAGTTTGAATTGATGAACCAATTGAAAATTAGGAAAAAAAAAATTGAGATTTTTTATTTTTAATGGGGTGGTTTATTATCAAAATTAGGGGACATTTTTTTTTTCTTTGGTGAGGTCGTCCAATTATATAGAGTAATTTCATATTATTTATATTAAAATATAATACTAATTTTTTAATATAATTAATATAATAAAAAATAATATAATTGAATAGTCTACCTCCACCTAACTGTCAAACTGCCAATTGATGAAACTACCAATCTGTTTCACCAGTGTCATTAAACACTTATCTAACGAGCTAGCTTATGAAAATGAAGCTAACCAGAGTTCAAGATAGTAATTCTTGATATAAGGGGCAGTGGCAAAGCCCAGAGGATCCAGGAGGGCCTCGCCATACCTGGCCCATAAATATTCATAAATTCTTACTGTACTAATTTTTTTATTTTCATATAAATAATTATAATTTTTATTGAGTTTAAAAAATTGGCTTAAAAATTAACCCAAATCATTTCATGATTAATATCCCACCAAGGTTATTTTTATTCGAATTCGAGCATAACAAATGAAATTATTTAACACTTCTTCTTCATATTTTACATTTTCAATAAAAATTTATTTAAAGTCCTTGGGTTTTATTATCATCTACAGGATTTATTTTTTTTTTCCAATGCTCAAGATATTATTGAGGTTTGTCTTTCCTTCTTTTGTTGAAGACATTTTGTTATAGGTATTCTCAATTTCGTATGCAAAAGAATCTTGAGGTGTGGAGATGATAAATCTCTTGATGTTTTTGGGTGATTTTTGTAAACTTGAAAAACAAAGCTAAGCTTGTAACAGAAAATCAAGAAAGCAAAAAACAGAGAAGAGAAAAACTGTGAGGAAACTTGAGTATATTTTCAGGTAAATGACTTTACACGTGAGTAGCATATATATAGTGAAAGCCTAACAAACTTCCTTAATTCAAGGAGATTACATGCATTTCATCGAATCTGATGTGGAAGGTAGTTACTGAAATCTTTCCAGTTAGTTGCAACAAGTTGATGCTGAAAATTGTTCAGCTTCAGAGGACTGAAGCGATTGATTGCTGCACCATCAACATATCAGTGTTGCTTGACAATTTTGGTTTACCTGTTTTAATATATCTTTAGCTTGGTCTGCGTAGCTTTGGAGAAAATTTATGATCATTTTAATGAGAAGATAGAAAGAGGCTACGTAGTCTAGATTTAGATTGGCCTTATGCCCCCGTTAAATTGCACTCTGTATCACTGATTTTACCAAGGAAAAATAGAAAAATTCAATAAGTTTTCACTAAACAAAATTACTACTTGTTAAAATTAGTAATTTTTACTTTTATCAGTACAAATATGAAATTTGGGAGAGGGAATACAATTTAAACATATAACATGAATGCGCTGGAGTGAGTTTTATAAGTCATCTCAACTTTTATTTTAATAAATATTAATTTAGCGCCTATAATTATTTCATTTCTCTGTTAGAAGCATGAGAAAATTTCTAGTACACCCAATGCATCAATCAATATATATGCACCGTGCTACTCAAATTTTAACGTGTTAAAATAAATATTAAAAAAATTATTTAACTACTTTTTGACCTTTCTTCTACAATTTATTTTCTCCCTTATACTAATTTTTTTTTTTAATATTTATTTTGATACGTATCAAAATTTAAGTGGAGCGATACATATACTGATTATATATACTGATTATGCCCCAATTGCACCTAAGATTTTTTCTAAAAGTAGAACCTCCACAAATAATAAAATATGCTTATTATGCCAAAAGCCTGTTATTTTGATGGTTGTCCATCTCATCAAAAAAGTTTAAACTTGGCAAAAGTATATATTAAATCACCCTTACCCATAAAACTTCAATAAATATGAAGAGGCTTATTTCCATACTGCTTCGAATTGAAAGTAAATATCTCAACCATGCCAATAAATTTAAATCTCGGTAAATTCTAAACCCCTCAAGTTATTAGATTTCAGAAATAAAATATGCTTATTAATTATGTAGAAGGTGCGAGGAGCAAGCATTAACAAAATAATTTGACCGCTCTTGTGAGGTTGACCGTTTCAAGTTGTAACTCGGTTTAGTTATAAAAAAAAAAAAAAAAATCTTTTTCCATTGATTTGTTGATTTAAGTACCAGATTCAGATTGAATGCAATTCCTGTGCCAATTTGCTATTCTTAGTTTTGTGAGCCTATCACAAAATGTACTTGAACCGGACAAACCGGGAAGAGATGAGGGAACAAAAACAATAAACACTAATGGTCTTTTTTCTTTTTTCTTTTTTAAATCGTTTAAATGATGGCAAGAATTCATCCTTTACTCATTTATTACTAACAATGAAATACAAATAAGGTTATTGTCAGCCAATGTCTACTAGTGTTGAAGGAACTATAACAAATGAACTATTAAGAGACAAGATACTACATTACACAAACAACCTCACCTCCCTCTCCAAACAGAGCACAAAATTGAATTGACAGTTACAAGGAATAATAATAACAATAATACACTGACCTGTCCATCTAATCACTCCATGTTTAAATTTCAGCCCAACGTCCCCAATAACAATTTTGTCAACCTCAGACTGCAACCTTGGCATTGTCGGGAAATAAGGAAGACAAGACTGCCTACTGTGCAGCCCACTCCGTAATGGCCATGAGAACCACCACCTCATTCTGCATTCCAGCAAAGTTGACTTCAATCAGGTCTCAACATAACAATTAATGCTAGAATATAGTATATATTTTTCCTTTCAGGTTCAGCTGTGATGACATGACCATAAGAATACATTTATCCTTTTTTCCTCATTAGGAGGTTTTAGAAACACAGAGAAATTAGGCAAAGAGATGGACAATTAATGAATCAAGCTGGGGAGTCTGTTTTACTCCAATATTCAGGCCACAAGAAGACAGTAAGCCAACGTCTACATTTTCACCACCTAATTAATTCTACTGATGTATAAGCTAGCATATTTTTCAATTACCAAACCTGGCAGTAAAATTGTATTGTGTATGTAAATCATGAGCAGGGTTTCCCTTGCCCACATGAAACATTCTAAACATATAGTCTTTGACTAGGACCAATTATTTAGACAATATTCAGACTATACTTTCACTTTTTGCCGCATTCAATTGGGCAGATTCGTTCCATCATTTCTGATGCTGCTAAAATAACATGATTCAAAGCTGTTATGACGTAAATCATAACTGTGATATAACAGCAGCAACATAAACAGTGCAAATTGCACTCTGGGACAGCATAACGTAGTTTTCAAGTTAAAAAGCACACACCTTAATCATGGTCAAGAGCCTTCAGAGTTACGAACATCTTCGCTAAATTCTCCAAATATATTTGGACATCCATCCCACTTGCCCTGTTCCCGAGCTTCCCAATAGCCACCGACATAGCAGAAGGGTCCATCTTCACCTTCCCTCTGAAACCATCTAGGTTTCCATCCACTTTCTTGTAACTTCCTTGACTGTCTCAAATTTGAGAAAGTATTAAGAAAACTAAACTAAGAATTACAGTAAAAGCTTCATAAACTTGGACTTGAATATCTTTCATCAGACCCCATTTTAGGTAGGAGACTTAATAAAAGGTCCAGCAATTATCATAATTGCTTAATATCCAGTATCATCATATAAATGTTTTTGACACCATGAACAATCTTTTACACTTATCCATCAAAGATTTTATACAACATAAAAAGGCAACGAGTGGTTCACTACAAATATTTTAAGCCTAGCCAAAAATGCTTAAATGTATAGCAAAGGTTGATATGACATGTATACAACATTGTCACAGTAGAAGCTTAATGAGATCTATCTAGCAGTCCACCTAGAATACATGAAGAGCTCCCAAAAACCAAGATCATTAAAACATGAGTAAATTGTGAGGCAGGTGTTATTTGGAGGCAACAAACATGCATTCATAGGTTAAGTGCTGTTTATAACTGTATGAGCATCTTAAATCCATGATGTAAAATCAACAAGAAAAAGGAAATAGAAAAATCATGTATATATATATATAGCCTTTAATTCCAACCGTTAGATGCATCTGACGAATGGTATTTGTAACACAAAAGAAATCTCATCCATCAAGATGCATATGGGAATTGAAGGTCATATTTTGAAAAGACGAAATTCCTACTTTTGGCCTTAATTAGTGGTTTCTTCTAAATTTATCAAATTTCAATAACTTTTCTATTTTTGTCAACTTTAACCATGATCTAACCAAAATACCCCTCTTATGTTTTTACTTCCTCTTCCCCACCAGGTTTCTTTCTCTTCTCTCTCTTCTCTCTTTTCCTAATTTTATATTTGCATTTTTCTTTATTTTCACACCCAAATATTTTAGTTTTATTATGGTATGTCATTATTTATTATTTGTAGAGTAAGCAAAGTATGCTGCTAAAAAACACTTTAGAAGTTAGAGAGAGAAAGTCATAGAGATAATCGGAAGAGAGAGACAGTTACTTAAAGAATTGGAAAGAGAGAGAAAGTTGTTGTGAGAATTAAAAGAGAAAGAAAGTTAGAAGTTAGAGATAAAAACTTATGAATTCATTCGTTTTAATTTCCAGAAAATATACAGTAGCGTCTAAAATTGAGGTTATAAAACTCAGCTTGTAAACTTGAGCTTATATAGCTCGGCCTGTAAAATTGAACTCATATAACTCGGCGTGTAAAATTGAACTAACAAAACTCGACGTGTAAAATCAAATTTATATAACTCGACGTGTAAAATTCAACATGTAAAATTGTTGGGGATTGAAATTGAGTTTCGCTCTTCACCAATGGCTTTCTCTCTCTAAATTATAACTTTCTCTCTCTTCTCATTCTCTCAATAATTTTTTCTCTCTAACTTTTAACTTTCTCTCTTATAAATCTCTAAAACTTTCTCTCTCTTCCATTCTCTCTCTAACTTCTAACTTTCTCTCTAATTTTTTATGTGACTCTCTCTCTAACATCTTTCTAATTTTCTCTCTTTATCTTTATCTCTCTTTCCATCTCGCCCCCATTTAAAAACTAGTTTAAAATGTTTTCAAAACATTCAAACAAGTTGTCCAAGTGGCTATAGGGCATTTTTGTCCAAAATGTGTAAAATTTGACAAAACAATCAACTTTTTAAAATGGTTAAATATAATAAATACCCCTAATTTAAGGCTGTTTATGAATTTGTCCCATTTAAAAATCAGGATAATATTAACAGGATAATTTCTATATACAAGTATCTCAAGAGCATATTACTTACCATTCTTTGCCTCTTTTCCAATCGCTGTTTCTCCACATTTGCCTTCTCATATTCCCCATTCTCCAGATGCCGCTGGTCTGGTCTAAGTCTGGAATCCGTAGGTGGAAGCTTCTCCTTAATCCGTGATCAAATACCCGGGATCAGACAGAGCTAAAAGAAACAATTAGATATGCATAAGAGGAAAAAAGAAATTGCATATGAGACTGATTAGTACACCATCTCTACCTGCAGTCCTGGAGTTAGCTCATTTACTGTGATTGCAAATGATGTTAAGTTGTACCGAGTGAGATTAGGAGGGGGCTTATTACTTTTCCATAACAAGCAGGCACTAGACGAGACATTGCAATCCTTCGGCTTGCCAGTCCCATCACCACTAATATAGTACATGGTGTCGTCCCATTTCCCAAATAAAGTGGCTACTTTTTTTCCTGCAACATCTTCAACAAATCCATTTACCTGTGTAAAAGTAGAATGTTATAGAATAAATCCGTTTTGTCTTGAATCTCGATAATATCGTAATGAATGGTACAACAAGTAGACCCACAATATATAAAGCAGAAAACCAGTTACAGCACTTTAGCTAGATCAGAAGGTTACAGAATTGATGCTGAACTTATAACTGACCTGGTGAGGATTTCTGTCAAGAATAGACTGCTCTTTGAATTTGAGTTTGCATGAATATTGGCGATTACCTTGAATATGCATCATCCCATGGTGATCACAATACAGTTTACCAAGGATAAGATTATAAATGGTTGTTGTGACCTAAAACAAATGAAAGTATTTTATATAATCTCCCAATTAAAATACTAAAGCCATAAGATCAAAATAAGTGAGTCGTCAGTAAGCTACACAAGCACAATCATGCAGCAGTGCTCACCTTGCTCCACTTGAATATTTCACCATCGTCAAACTCTAGGGTCAAAACTCCAACTGGATCAAGCTGAATTGACCGTCCCCAGAATTTTGTTCGGAGGTTGCTGTCACCCCAGAATTTCCACCCTCTCCCTTCACTGTGACAAGCAATGAGGGTTGGGTGGTGACTCACCTGTTGCAACTCAAAATATCACTCAAATATGCTTTTGGTTTAGGAATTTTTTCTAATTTACATGGGGTAAAAACCAGCAACAAATGCTTCAAAAGTATTTCTTCCTATTTTACAGGAAAGATGCTCATCAAAGGTTATATAACTCTTTGACAAAAAGAACCACTCCTGAATTGTAAATGTGACATTTCTTTTCACCATATTGTGTGACAAATCTATGTTATTACATCCTAAATACTGACCTTTTCAGAGAAGAATCGAACTCCTTTGTCAGGATAGTCAGCTTCATAAGTTTCTCCTAGTAAAGGATTAAAAGGTTTACAATGACGGCCTTCAGAGGAAGCATATCCAGAGACAGCAAAGGCAGCAACATTTAGAGCCCTTAAGAGACTGTTACCCTGATACCATAATATAGAATTCCAAAGAAGCAAAATGTAAGATGTAACAGATACAAAAACAATAACATTCTTTTATCAGCACAAACTTATCAAAAAGTCCAAAAACAGGCAGATTTGAGAGAAATAACGCACACAAACAGAAGAAAAAGAATTCATCTTGTTATTTTTGTAATAAAAAATTGTAGTAAGGTATAGACAACAGTAGTAGCACTGCCCCTCCTGTCAACCGCCTGAAAACAATGATGGTGAACTACACAATGGGAGTAGCTCTGTCCCTGTAACCCTCCAATCCCCAAGGTTCAAACATGCAAATTTTCCACACAAAAGAAGAGGTACAACTGCCTATGTGGCCTGTATTTAACCATCAATTTATGACAGGTAGGTTGTTACATAAGTATTTACGACAATAATATACAATATTAAACTTACAGGACTTTAAGGAAGAGGTGGATTATTCAATATACCAGTTTATGTAATGTCTTGACCAAACACGGAATTAACAAGACAATAAGTCTTACGGATATTATAATCCTAATAGCAAAAGCATGCTTACATAAGATATCCTTCAGATGGAAGGTACAAAAAACATTGAACTAAACACTTCATATAGAGTTAATTTTGTGGCACTTTTCTATACGACATGATTTTTTATTTCGTGGAACTGACAAATTAAACATATAACAAGCAGAAAATGCTAAATTGCACAACCCTAAATGCATGGATTTATTAGCAAATAACATTTCACAGATTTCACTCGTAATACTTTAAACACATCCAACAGCAACTTGGCATCATAATTTGGGAACATCACTCAAATAACAAAACGAGGTTAGTTTCTTCAATCCATCGTACATATGCTAAATTTATTCAATTATTTCACAAAAGTTTGGGAATGAAATTTTCAATTATTACCAAAACAAGGTAACTATCTTTATACAGATGGAAACCCAATGGACCCAACTAAAATTCGCCCTTTCAATTATTTACCCAAAATCTTGTAGTTGACATATTGTTTGAATATAATTCACAGAAGATACCTTCAAAAGACATAAATACCTCAATGAAAAAATAATAGAATAGAAAGGAAAAAGAATAAAAAAAAAAAAAAAAAAAGGAACATAGTATGCTCTAACTACAAAGACTTATCCTCCCGTAGAAACACACCTCACCCATGTCAGTAAACGCACATCATTTCAAGAAAATGGCGTAATAGAAACCAAGAATTAACTTATCTCAGCCTTACCGCTTTTCCATACTCATATGCTTGATCCAGAAGATAAGAGTACTCCAAGTCTTCAAAACATTTCTGAAGGGATGATATTGGTTCATTAAAATAAACAGGGAGACACACTCGGGTGAGATCCTTTCCCACATTATCTTTGATCATAGACCAAAGACTGACACCTTTCTCTTTCTCAACTGGATCAGGAAGCTTTTTTCGTCTTTCAACGAACGGATAACTAAAATTACATTTTTCCTTCTCATCGTGCATCTTCCCCGTATTATTTAATTGGTTTCCAGGTTCTTTAAGCTTCTCTGCTTGATTGGTAACTCCCTTTAGAGGCCCCACAACTAACAGAGGGTTCAGAAAAATACTCTCTTGTGTCATAAAAGGAGTTTTCATCCTCATCTGATACCTCCTCAAACTCTTGTTTCTCAATATCATCAGATGACTCAGTTGTGCTGCATTCTGAAAACCAAAAATAAGTGTAAAAAAATAAGAAAATCGGGGATAAACGTCATAAATTCAGACTATCTGCTTCAAGTTAGTAAGTGACTAGAAAATACTTCACAAACTATGAAGATCAGCCAGAAAGTTATTGACAGTAAAAGATAAGTTTGGATGCATTAAACAAGAAATAATATTATAATATCAAACGTAAAAGAAGAAAATGGTGATTATCTGTCTTTGCTTTCTGTAACTCAATTATTGTAATTTTACAGGAATGAGATTAGTAACCTGCATTATGACTATACGTGCTTCTACCCTAACACCATTCAAAGTTGAGGATCTCTTTGGCAAATCTATTGACATACTTATCTTCATCACTTTTTAAAGACTAAAGGTTTAGCTAAAGTATTTTCCATGAAGAAATGCTAATCTCATACGGTACCGAAAATTACTTAGAAATGAAAATAATTGGAATATACGAATTTAAATAAGGATTAGGTTATATCCACTTAAAAATTTGACTTAAGTTTGTGACTTCAAAATCCATGCATTCATTTCCCCTCAATCCAAGAGTGGAATGAATTAAAAGTTAATAACAACCCTTGGATTGAGAGGAAATGGATGGATGGATGGATGGATGGATGTTGAAAATCACAAAATTAAGTTAAAATAGCCTAACCCTTTAGATAAAGATAAGCTTATGTGCCAGATACTGCCAGTACCACTATATTTTCCACGCCCTAGACTGGAAAAGTCATGCTTGGTCAATTGATATTCACCATCATGAATCGCAGAAGCATCAGCTTCAATATTAGCCGCCTGCATATACAAGAGAAAAATTTCCAACATTTAACAAATGAGCAAGCTTATTATTTAAAGATATGTTGTATGACTCCTATAATTCACACTTCTCATTTTACAAGAATAAACCAACTATTAAAAAAAAAAAACGAAACCAATAACTAAAAAGAGTAATTATGGACACATTGCATCTAGAAAAACTGACAAAAATTACAAGCAGCCAAAACTTTCAATTTATACCATTTTGATATAACGAATATCAAACTTGAACCACTTGCAGTGTCACAACAAACAAACGATATTGTTACTTATTGCAAATAACAAATATCGAGGCAACACACAATCTGGCTAATTTTTCTTTGTTGATATAAATACAAACCAAAAGTATGATAACATCACATGGCAAAAGAAAGCAATAACTACTTTTGCGACCATAACATTTATCACCATGGTGAGTAATTCAAGAATAAGCAATCCCATCAACTACAAATATTATCTCCAATCTGAAATGGTAAAATGTTCAGTCCACAACAAGGTAACTAGAGGTTGGACAAACTTTATGGGTCCTTTAGCGTAAGCTGAGAAAAAGAATCTAAATTACACTAAAACCAGCATGTCTCTTCAATTTTACTACTTTCCTATTAGTTTATCATATATTGTAGGTTGCTAATCTCATTACTAGTTTACTATGTTGGAAAGGTTTTTCTTTGAAAATAGAAGTAGCTTCTGCATAGTTAGAACTCCATGTATAATGGATATAATCAAAGGCCAAATAGTCAGAAATACTGTCTCCGCAATGATTCAAAAAGGAGGCTGGAAACCGAAATCTCAAGGATTGGTAAGAAGAAAATTACAATAAAATCTGTTAATAATTAGTATCTCACGATTTCCTTAGAAACACAAGAAATCTTTCAAAGATACAACTAACAAAGCTGTGATTGTGTTTGCATGTACAACTTGGAGAGCAGTTTGGGTACAAGTGTAGTTTAAACGCAACAAGCATGGCCAAGCTAGCAGCTGTATTAATTTAAGCAGGAGCATATATTTAACAGAAAAATTTTAAGCAACTTCAACCTACCTCCAGGGACTTGGACAGATTTGTAAAGAACTTAGATATTTCCTAGAAAAGGAAAAGATCAAATGGACCAAAATAAAACCTCAGTGTATATATCTACCCCTGAAAATCTAATTAAAATCAACTGGATTTAAAGCATGTTCATTGGCTACATTCAATGGCCAGGAATGTTGAATTTCAATTTTTAATACCCCAATCATTAGCTGAAAAGTCCACAATTCCACACAAGTAACAGCCTTAATACGTTTTTGAGGAATGAGACATTTATTTCCTCTTCTTCTTTTTTTCTTTCATGTAAAACTAAGAAGCTCTAGAAAATGGAAACTAAAGTATTACAAGTGGGTTCAAATTATGTATATAATGACATGCAATCATAACAGCAGACTGTCCCAAGATATTTCAACTAATTAGCATCCTAATATGGTGCTAATACAATTAATCATCTACATAATTATGAACCTTAAAGAGCTTTGAATTATCGAAGAACCATAAAAGTGTTTTATCTGACCACTGATGAACAGCATTCATATTATTTTTTAAGACCTTGATAGTGAGTTCATAAAATTGTAGGTGCAAATACTATAATCTCACCAATGATTTAACAATTATCATAATCTTAAATATATGGCTTAACAAAATCAAGCTACCGGGGAATTAAAGGAATTAGGAGCAATCCTATAAACAAAGTGTGGCCAGAAAAGGCATAATGAGAAGATTGGGTACAAAAACAAGAAAGAAAATGCATCCTATTGAAGTTAAAATGTAATCCATCGATGACAACATCAAGTAACTGATTAAGATAGTTGGTATGCAAAAGCTATTTCAGGTTCATTATGAGCACCATGAAGCATGAATGTCGCCATTTGATTGAATTCTGACAAAAGGAGGAAAAAGGAAAAGTAATTCAAACTTGAAAGTTCATTTTTAGAGTTACAAGAAACACTGCTCAAAATGTTGAACAAGAGTTTTAATATCCACCTTCAGGCTTCAGTTCAAATAGTTGTGCCCAAGGTTTTTTTAGATAAAGCGTAGTATCGGTTCACTTAATCACAATGAATTACTTAATTATCACTTCCACCCATTACATTGATCTATAATCTAGAGAAGGAAGGGTCAATTCAATGCATCATTAATGAAAAAAGAAAAATCCATCAAGCACCATGTCTAGTTTACATTAAATTAGAGTTTGTAGCTATCAACAAAAACAAGTCTTCCAGATTGTTACAAGCATTTCCATCAACAAAGCATACTAATTATGAAGTTAATTACCTCCAACTGCCTTAATGTGTCAAGTAAATTGGATCGTTCTTCGCAAAGAACTTTAAGTTGTCCTTGTATTTCAGTGAACTCTGAAAGCATGATCTCTTCGCAGTCCTTTACAAGTTTCTCACCAGTTCCCTCTTCAACTAAGCGCTTTCTAAGCCTCTCAGTTGATAATGATAAATCATTTGGTGTAAGGGAGAGGCTATCATTCAGTGGTCTCAGTTGAAACAGGCTCCTAGTTAACACCAAAGCTTGTATCCAAGCCACCCGATCTCTCTTTGAACCAGTTCTCAAATGTAGGGTCTTTGTAGCAGTAAATATGTAAAATCGCCTATCATCAGACTTGCTCTCTCGAAATGATGAGATCTGCTACAAAAATTGGAATAAAATCACTGTAAACAATGTGATAATTTTATAATCGCGACATTATCACAATCTTCAACACGAATTTGTTAAATAAGCTGCCCTACAGTAACTGAAAAAAGGATAAATGCATGAATTAGACAACCATAAAGACAGTAAGATAACTTCATGCTTGAAAACCTGAACGAGACACGTAGAAGCTGATGTGAAATTAATAGCTTCACCAAGATGAAGAGTACATGACCAGTAAATAACAGACATACCCAGAAAAGAAACCAGTTACTCGAACTCAGCCCACCTTCCTCTAGGTCACCAAAGAAATAGTAACCCAAGTGAGAGCAAAACTCATTTATTTATTTTAAAGTCAAATGGTTCATGAACCCAAAACACAGTATAAGATTTCTGTCACTGGCTCATAGAAAAATAAGGATGTAGTCAGCATTCAGATCTAGTGTTTCTAAAAAGAAAATATCCTTTGTGTTCCTGTTAAAACAGCGTTAGCGTATACCCAATCTTCGTTCGCTTAAACTTAAAAGCTCTACCTACTTAATCTCTTAAGTCCCCACCTATTTTTTTTTTATTTTTTGTTTATTAAACCAAAATCAAAACCCATCCAACCGATAACAAGTCAAAGAACACAAGCACCTAAACGACGTCCATAACAAGAAGCCACTTCAATCTTTACACAGATAGAGCTGCACCCCCAGATTTTCGATAAGAATAATGTTTGATCATTTCTTTCCCTTTTTTTAAAAAAGTTTTATTTATCATTTCTTGATCTTAAAAAGCCGTTCACGCCTTTTTACTTGCTGAGATAAAACAAAGAAAGTGAGAAAAAACCGCAAAAGAAAATACAATAAGTTGACGAATAAGCATAGGATGGGACGTGAGAATCTGAGGAAGCCTTTAAAAATCCAAAAGAAAAAAAGGGTAGCTGAAGATCATATGGAGCTCAAATCCCATTAGCAATCTAACCAATGCCGATCAAGCGATAACGTGACCACAGCTTAATAGCTAGACCTACACCATAGCCTATCAAAACCCGTCCAGGCCACCTGCTGATGTGACCCACTCTACATTAACAACCAGTTAAACTGTAAAAAAAAATCAGACTTCAAAGGCGAAAGATGAACTTGAAAATCGAAATCACAAATCACAAAAAAAGATGAGACAGACAAGAGATTTTGGGGCTTATCGCAGATCGCAGTAAATTACATGACGAAGAATGCTAGAAACCTTTGGTTCTTCCTCTGGATTTCCTCAGATATCAAAGCTTTTAAAAGAAATTTCAACAAGGAAATGAAGAGAGAAAAATTAAAATGGATAGAATTGGTAACAATCAAAGTAATATTGGAATCAAATAATTGCTTATTTTAGCAACCTTGGTTGTGTACCGCCAAAAAGGCTTGTTAGTAATAATTCATTTGTGTGACTAAAAATTAATAGGTATATTTTATATATATACGTATGATATATTATATATTATATATTATTTTTATACCTTCAAATGAACAATGCCAACATCTTTTTGGTGTTTCCGTCTAAAACCGCCACTGTCCATTCTGGAGAGGCGATTGGTGGAAATTTCTCCGATCAATTTGACGTCATCAGTGTGTTGCAGTAAATTCAAATTTTCTGGTCGGCGAGTCTTGGAGTAAGACAGCACACCATTTTTCAAACAAAACCATCTGGATCTCCATCCTTTACCGTAATTGGTCCACTTGTACAATACTCCTGCGACTGTCGACTCCGATCCTTGTGCATTGCCTTCAGATCCGCAAATACCGGCCATCCTCCCTGCCGGTAAACTCCTGGCCCTCGACAACGTCATTTCAGGCGACTGGTCACCGATACCCGGACTTTCCAGCGATATGCAACACAACGGATGCATTTCTCTCACCCGCATTTTCAGGATCTCAATCACGATAATAAATATCTTAAACTAATTCCATCTAACCACAAGTCTGTTACCAAAACCTGCAAACAAACAAACCAACAAACAAGTAAATGAAAATGCAGCCCTCAATTGAATCTCAATCGGAATTCCACAAAAACCAAGTACACACCAAATACCACTACTCGACTCGAATTGAATCTGATGGAAGTCAAACATGCACCAAAAATCAGCTGAGCTGACCTCTGAAACTGGGAGATTCGGAGGTGGAGAGGGAGAGAGAAATCAGAGGATTTACTAAAATAAGAGAAAGTGTAGTTTGGCTTCAATTGATGGCAAAGTATAAATTATTTTAACTGATAAGCTTTTGATATATAAATAATTTTCTTCTTGTTTTTTCTTTTTTTTTCTTTTTTTTTCGGTTGTGTGTTATGTTAATATATGCGGCATTGAAGGTGAGAAGTTGAGGCGCAGGCGTAATTAAGATGGTGGCAGAATGGTAATTAAGTGGCCTTCAAAGTTTGAGAACGACTTCTTCTTCATTTTTTATCTTCACTCTCACTCACTGTCACTACATACATGTGGAGAGAGAAAGAGAGGTTTGATTTTTTCGCGATATATCGTGATAGAATGTGAAACTGGAAGTTATCAGTAAAAATATCGTTGTGGTTCGTGAGTTTGAACTGTGACAGAAGACTGTGGGAGTTGATGAGCAGCAACTGAGGCATTTTCTTAATGGCATTTACTGCGTAATGATTAATTTTTTTTCCTGCCATTTCTTTTTAAATGTTTTCAATTTTTTAAAAAGTTTTTAAAATTTTTAACATCAAAAATGCAGTTTTAGGCCAAATGGACCATAATTAAACTTTTGGCAGGCCGAAGTGCCTACCGCTAAACTTCAAAGTAAATCAAACTAGGATTTATTAAAACGCAAAGATGCCCTTGTCGTCAAGCAATGCCAAAGCTATTTATGAACTCATATGACGCAATATTACATAGCTTTTGAGCCCAACTCTTCTTTTTTTTTTTCTTTTTTCTTTTTTAATTTTGACACCAATGATAACATGCGGCTAACTACGGTGATAAGGTATATACATATAGAAATATCTCCATATATATTATTATATTCGTTTAATATGACTCGAATCTTTATTCCTTATAAATGTAGAAGGAGAGATGTAAATCACTCGATTAAGGGTGGAAGTACAAACTAGACTTAGGATTTATTTGACAGGATTTTTGTAAGTCTGCTTTTAACTTTTTATATCTAAAAGTCTTTTTGGGATTGTTTGGATGTTTCCTTAAAAACTCTTCCAGGCAAAATCAACATATATAACTTTTACAGGAAAAGCTTTCAATAAACTAAAAGCCCAAAGTAAAAGTTTAGCCAAAAAGAGCCTTATTTAATCCAAAGTTAGAATTATATGTGATGTTCATTTGTTGTTTTTTTTTTTTAAAAAAAAAAATCTGACACCTTTCGGATCAGAGGACTACCGGGACCAACTGATATTAAATTATATAAGTATGGTCCGGACAATTACTCCCAGTAACGGAAGACGAGAACTACCGGGATCAACGGCCTGGACTACTACTCCCAGCAACGGGAGTGGTCTACCCACACGATTACATTTTTATAGGTAATGGTAAGATAAAATATTTATATACATTGGGTGTTGAATCTTGATAACTTGGAGGGATTTGGACCTCCAACCACTGAGGTAAGTGGCATTGTATATGTGATGTTCATTTGTTAAGGTCCTTGCTTTTATCCACACACTTTGCTTTTCAAAACTTATGTAAAGTTATTTTTATGTAAATGATATAATATCATTTTCATGGAAGACAACTAAAGGATATTTGCAGGGTAAAAACATGTCACACAAGTTTCTTGCCATGGTACTTCAAGACTTCAAATTATTTCAAGCCGCTAAGATTCCACACCTTATGAACATGTAAATATATATTTTTACCATTGTCCATAAAAGCGCAATTGTGTTGGTCGACTTCTTCTCGGTGTTGGAAGTAAACCCCTTCTGTTGCTAAGAATAGTTATATAGACTGTCGGTTCCGGTAGTTCTCTGACCTGTAAAATATCAAATTTCAATATATATATATATATATATCATTTAAAAAATAATAATCTTAAATTCATATTCGTACTTCAATATAATAAGAAAGATTTCGTTAGGCTCGACCGTATAATTGATGTCTTATACCCATATTTTGGAAGTTTTTCTTGTATAGGGTCTATGTGTCTCTCCCATGTCACATTAAAAAATATGCATTAAAGTAAATTACAAAATTATCCAACTCTAATTAAATTTTGATTAATTAAATGAAACAAACGCAGGCGCCTTTCTCTCTCTTTTTATTTTTAACAATATCTAAAATTTATAAGTTTTTTTTTTTTTTTAAGGTCAATAATAATATATTTTATTTCTTTAATCAAATCTATTGTAAAATATGATCGATCATTTTTTCCTTAATATACACTGATTTGTAAAAAATTATCGTGTTTTGTTAAAGTACAGATGGGACGATTTATAAAAATACAAAGCATTATCTTTTATTTATAATTAAAGTATATCCTCGGTTTCTAAATAAGAAATGCATTTTTTAAAAATGAAATAATTGTTGATTAGCTTTATTAAAAAATAATTTGGAAAATCAATTTCAAAAGCTATCCTCAATAAAATTATGTCATAATATGCTTTTCAGAATAGGATGTCAGTTAGCTTAGCATTACAAAAACTTTGGTCATTCTGAAAATAAACCATTAAAGCCAGAAAAAAAAAAATACAAAAAAATACATCCATAGGGCGGGGACCTCTAACGGTCTAAGCACGGCTGTGGTCTCCGCTCACACAATTTCTGGATCAACCCACTTATTACATTTCTTGCTGCAGTGAACATAAAGATATAACTCTTCCACTCTGGCCTCGGCTATTAAGGATATGTTATTATTGTTGTAATTTATAAAATAATTACTTATTTTATAATTTATAATTTATAAAATATTTAATTAATTATTTATTGAATTGTTTCTCTAATATCATATTTTTTAAAATAATGTAAAAATAATTAACTTTTAACTGATTTACCATACACTTTTTGAATTATAAATTATGAAATAAATAATTATTTTATAAGCTACATTAATCTCAATCGCGGCATAACAATCCAATAGTCTTAACAATTACTTGATGTGTTTTGATCAACATTCTTTAAGTTTTTCAAATCTTTCCATCAATATATATAGGACGAATCCATGCTTGAAAACTCTACATGGGGGTGTATTTAATTTAAAATTGGTTGGAATTTAAAAGTAAGTTGAAATCTGAGTGTATTAAATCCAGACTTATAAGGAATCTATCGAAATCTGGGTGTATTTAATCCAGACTTTTATAAACTTTTAAAAGTCCATTGAAATTTGGATGTATTCAATCCAGATTTTTACAAATTTAGGCGTATTGAATCCAGAATTTGAAAGAATCCATCGTAATCTACGTATATTTAAAAAGTCATAGATTTTGTAGATTTTGTTTAAGTGATGAAATTGAATGAATTTTGGTTGATTTTAAAATTAAAATGTAAATGAAAAGTCACCTAACAAAATTTTGGTTGATTTTAAAATTAAAAATGTAAATGAAAAGTCACCTAACAAATATTGCATTACTCGCATGAAATTTAATGGATTTTAAAATATTATTAACTAAATACTATTTTTTTTCAAAATAAATAATTAAAAATTCATCAAATTTCATATAAATACGTATACAAGTCCAACAAATTTTATACATAATTATTACAAAATATACATGGAATCTATAGAATCCGTGAACTATGCCAAAATATATGACTTAAAAAAAATCCATCACTTGTAGTAAAGTGGTTAGTACACCTCCCTCCCACCTCTGTGGTGAGGGGTTCGATTCCCACCATATGCATGTGTAGGTAGTTTTCTCCCCTTATTGTGGGAGTAGTATTTTCCCGTTATGGAAGTAGATATTCGGATCGCACGTTTAGTGATTAATCTCGGCAGGTCCGGCAGTTGTTGATATTATAACTATACCCCTTAAAAAAAAATTTCAACAAACTCCAATAAATTATAAATTGAATACAACCCATTTAGTTTCTTTCTTCCATTTTGAAATGGACTATATTTTACCTCCAATTAATAAGCACACTCTCATGTAAGAGCATCTTATTCCTCGTCGCACATTATTTCTCATTTTCAACGAAATTAGCTCGACAATGGAAGTGGCCCGGAGCCCCGGATCTGACGTTGAAGAAATGGAATTAATTCTTAGGAGTTGCTGGTTTACAGGAAAGATGAAATCAATAGTATTTGTTTGGTGAAAGTGACAAATCAATGACTATAATAAATTATATATGTTGGAATTGGGGTTAGAGCTCCTGTGGTATCGTAAATACAAAGCATAAAATTTATACTCTCAAAAAAAACATGTTTCTAGTTAACCAAAAAAAAAAAAAAAATATTTTAATTTACTTATTTATTGTTGCTGGCTCTGTAATTCCTCAAAAGCTCATTAGGTCGAATCCTACTTTTATCCCTCAAACTTGTAGCATAATTTACTGAATTCAATAAATTGATCTATAGTTCTAAAAAAAATAATAATAAATAAATAAAAATAAAAATAAATTGATCTATTTTATTAGTAATTTATTACTGGAATCAAAGAGACCTACGCTTTGATACAACTCTTCTCATTTATATCAAGTGAACTTAATATAAATTAATGAAAAGTAAGAGGGAAATATATCTCAGTTATATTTCGACAGATCTGACCAAACTAACCAGTTCTAAAAAAAAATTAAAAAAAAAAGAAAAAAAAAAAGGAAGAAGAAGGTGACGAGAGGGGAAATATAATCAGTTGTGCGTTTTTAATTCTACAAGTGAAGTGTTAGACGAATTACGACGTTCAATAAATTCTATTTCTAAACACTAAACATTAAATTCATCAGTAAAAGCACAGTTCTCCCTCGAAATTAAGCGCAGACAAGAAAGGCAGTAAATATTTTTTTACAATTAATTAATTAATTAGTGAAAGTGATGCAAGTGCAACAAACCATAAGAAAAAAAGTAGTGGGTGTTGAAGAAGTGAAGTGAAAGCAAAAAGTCAGACACGTGTTAGCTAAAGCCGGAAACAAGAAGAATCAATACGCACATGTGAATCTCACGTGGCTCTCTCTTCCATTCCCCACGCACGCTTGACGCTTCTCTTACACTTTTTATATTTTTGTTTTTTTGTTTATGATTATTATTATTAATATTATTTCACATCACTGCCAAGTGTTGCCTGCATAGAGTTTCCATTCATATGCTTTTTTACAATATGATTATGATACATGCACATCCAATAAAATAAGTATAATATGTGTATATATATATATATATAAATATATAGTATAAAATTTGACTTTATTATTAACATTTATATAGTTTGAATGCTTTTTTACAATATGATTATGATACATGCACATCCAATAAAATAAGTATAATATGTGTGTATACATATATATATATATAAATATATAGTATAGAAGTTGACTTTATTATTAACATTTATATAGTTTGATAGTGACAAAACATTTAAAAAAATCAATAAACTATCATCAACAAAATATTTCATTTATTAAGAGTCACTTGTCTTGATGGTTATATTACTCTCACACACTATTTCAAGTCACTAAAATTCAAAATATAAGTACGTATATATTTATCTCACCATTATACATAAAAGTGCAATTAATGTGGGTAGACATTTTCTGTATTAGAAGTAGACGGTTACTTATGTTGAAATTAGTTATCTGGGCTGTGTTGGTACATGTTTTAAAAAGATAGTAGTCTTCTGACCCGTAATATATCATATCTCAAAAAAATATTCATTTATATTATAATATTAAATATTTTTTAATTTTATTATAAAAATAATTAATTTTAACAAATTTTCATCAAAGCTCTAAATATCTCTTTGTTTATCATTTTCAATCAATTTCCCTCCTAATTTTTGTGAAATTGTCTTGCACAATAACAAAAATCATACTAATTGAATCGAGTAATGCTAGATTGATAAAAAAATTTATTCAAATTCATATTTTTATGGTATGGCATGTGGATATCAATACTATATTATTTAATAATTTATATAGTTTTGATAACCCACGTACTACATCATTTAGATATAAATTTGAATAAATATTTTGATCAGCCTAGTATTATTCAATTCAATTAGCTGGTATTCACATAAAATTCTAAACATAGTTTTGTTCCTATTCTATATACTTAAGTTGCATCTTCAAATATATAGTAATGAAATTTCTTCATCAAAATAATTAACATGTGAAAATAATTTTAAATTTTTTAACTAATAATTAAAGACTCTTTTAAATTCAACTCACGTCATATATATATATATATATATATATAAATTCAATTCAAAAGAATAAATTTTTATCGGTAATTTATCAATCATAACATATATTAATATTTGTGAATTTTAATAATTTATCAAAATTCCTCACAAACCAAATTTTTTATTAATTGAATAAGTGCAATATTATTGATATATTAATTTTTAACATTTAATATTATATAAAAAAATTTATATCCATCTTACTGAAAGGATTTTGAATCTCACCTTACACATAAAATTTTTGTATGCAACTATTTAACTATATAGTATTTTTAATGGGAATATTTTAACTATATTTTTAGTATTTAATTAAGTAAATATAGATAAATCCTAACTGGTTATTAGTGCTAGTTTTAAAAGTTTTATTTAACCTCAGAATTATAAAAATAAATATATATAATAAAGTAGGGAAGAAGTAAGATTTGGTAGGTCGGGTGATATTCATTAGGCGGTCGTATCGTAAATTTTTATTTATTTTAAAAGTTATAGAGGTTGCGTTATGAACGGACAAAGAGCGTATGCGTAATTTTGACTCGTAATATTATTTTATTTTATTGCACAATTATTATAAGCAATGGCTTTCAGTGCCCTACTGCTACTGTGTATGGATGCTTTTCTCCTCCAAGCCATGCTATCTCCCTATCATGCTTTCTTTTGTTATTATTATTAGCGATATAATCATTTTCTCCCTGTCTTTTAAGGTATCCTTTAATTTTTTTTATTTTTTTATAAATATTTATTATTTTTTTAATAAAAAAATTATTCTACCCTTAAATTTTGGAATAAAATAATACTTAAATATTTTTATATTTTTTATATATATAACTAATTTAATAAAAAGATTAATTTAATAAAAAATTATTAAAATTAAAACACACATAATAAAAATTAAATAAAACCAAAAATATTATTATTTTTTAAAATATTTTTAGATCTGGTGGAAATCCATTTGTCCATCTTTAAAGATTGACGGTGAAAATTGATCTTCACCAAATTTTTCCAAAATTTTTTTTTAAAATATAAACAAACAAGATATAAAAATATATGTCACCCTACCAAAAACAATAAAAAAGAGAGAAAAAAAAAATGTGGTGCGAAGAATGAGAGAGAAAATGAGAGAGTAGAGAGAAGATGAGGAGAGAGGAAAGAGGAAAGAGAGAGGAAAAAACAAAGATAAAGAGATACTGGAGAGATGAAAGAAAAAAATATTTTATTTTTTATTTATATCTTAATGAAATTTATTTAATTTAAAAATATTTTAAGTATTTATTAAACTATAATTACTTTTATACCCTTTAAAATTTAATCGTTAAACTTAAAAGTTAAATATAAATTTAATAAGAGAGAAAATTTTGAGTATTTTTATAAATTAAAGGGGATAAAGAGAAAAAAATAAAATTAGAAGATGAAAAATAAAAAATACTCCAAATTACAGGAGAGTGTTGTAAAGTGGTGAATTTCCACATGTCAATCTTTGTGTTAAAGTATAGATTTTTATATTTGTGGTACCTAATTAAACCACTATCTTTTGTTAGATCACTTTCTTTTTATTAATTTTTATTGTATTTAGAGATAAGAATTTCTCTATAAATAGAGCCCTCCCTCATTTATAGAATGTGAATGCGGTGAAGTAGAGATAAGGTTCTCTCCCCTATCTTGTTTCTTGTATGCATTTGTTTTCTTCTATCTTGTTAATTGTTTAGCTCTTCTATTATCTTTATTATCATTCAGTCTTAATTTTAATTTATTTTATAACACGTTATCAGCACGACTAGCTTATTAGTATGCTCTGTGATTGCCACTCTGTTGGATCTTTCACATCAGAAAATAAGTTTAGTTTTACTTATATTTATTATATTGAAACATGAAGATTACAAAATAAATAAAAGAGCTAGAAACTATAAATATTATAAACTTTAATCCAATAAGAAGTTCTGGACATAATATTATTATTATTATTATTAATTTAATATATATATATATATTTATATTTATGTAATTTATATAAATATAATGCATTTTAAGTCGGCTATGCCGACCACGTTTATATTTATGCAATTTATTTATTATTATGCATATCAAGTTGGCTATGCCGACCATATTTATATTTATGTAATTTATTTATTGTTATGCATCTCAAGTCGGCTATGCCGACCACGTTTATATTTATGCAATTTATTTATTGTTATGCATCTCAAGTTGGATATGCCGACCATATTTATTATTTATGCAATTTATTTATTACGCATCTTAAAGTTGGTTATGCCAACAATATATACTATTTATGCATTTTATTTATTGTTAATACATTTTACTTCAGTACTCTTTATTTTAATTAAATTTGCATATGTACGATCCAGTCAACATTTACTTATCTATAGCTATTTCTATATATGTTACGTTTATATGCCTATTTAATTATTAGATATGATTTATACTTATTATGCACTATTCTTGATATATTTACTAAAAACTAATTATTATTATTATTTTGTATGAATAGAAATCTGCTGAAAAATGTCAAATCTTAAGAACCTGCAGTTCTTTGCCCTAGATATTTCTGGAAACAATTACATTTCCTGGATTCTGGATGCTGAAATGCATTTACAAGCCATGAACTTGCAAGACACGGTTAAGGAAGAAAATGAGACATCCCTGCAGGATAAGGCCAAGGCCATAATCTTTCTTAGACATCATCTACATGAGAATCTAAAAGTCCAATATCTCACAGTGAAAGATCCATTAATATTGTGGAAAAATTTAAAAGATCGATATGATCATCAAAGGGATGTATTCCTCCCAAAAGCAAGATATGATTGGATCCACCTACGATTACAAGATTTCAAAACAGTTACTGCATATAATTCTGCTTTATTCAAGATCACTTCACAACTAAAATTGTGTGGTGAAACAGTGACTGAGCATGATATGTTAGAAAATACGTTCTCTACTTTTCATGCTTCGAATGTGCTCCTGCAGCAGCAATACAGAGAACGTCGATTCCAAAAATATTCAGAACTAATCTCGTGTTTGTTGGTTGCTGAACAAAACAATGAGTTGCTAATGAAAAATCATGAACTACGTCCAACTGGTTCATCAACATTCCCTGAAGTGAATGCCAATAGATATAAAAGCCATGGACGTGGTCGGGGTCATGGACGAGGACACGGACAATGGTATGGTTCTCGTGGTCGTGGATATAGTTCTCGTGGTAGTTACAAATCCTCATGGAACCGTAACACCAATAATATGCCCCAGAAGTGGAATGCCAATGTGGCTAAGCAAGATAAAGGAAAAAACAAAATTACAGATGGCAAAACCACTAAAAGCAATAAAGATGTTTGTTTTAGATGTGGTGTACCCGGACATTGGTCGCGTACCTGTCGTACGCCTAAACATCTGGTAGATCTATATCAAGCATCTATAAGAGGAAAGATAAAGGAAATTGAGGCAAATCTTGCGAATCTCTCAGATCCAGAAGATATTACTCATCTTGATATTCTAGATTTTTTTGGAGATGAGAATGGAAATGGTGGCTCTGGCCACACCAATTAGGGTCTTATTATGATTGCTTTTTACACTATATTTGGGTAGCTGGTAATGGGGATGTCCATACCAACTAAAATATGTCAATCATCGATTTGTTTTGTGTGTGCGTTTTTGTTATGTTTTTATCCTTTCTTTTTCTCTGCAATCAAGTATGATGTATCTTTTGTGCCTCTGTTTTCGTTAATAACTAATATATATTTTTGTTTAATGAAATAAAGGATATGGATATGCCATCTGTTTCCAGTGGAGAAGATAAATGTTTGATTGATAGTGCAACAACACATACTATTCTTCGTGATAAGAAGTATTTCTCAAATTTGATATCACTTAAAGCTGAGGTGAATACTATATCAGGTCCTGCAGACCTAATTGAAGGCTCTGGAAGAGCCACAATTCTATTGGAAAATAGAACAAAAATATGTATCCATGATGCTTTATATTCAAGCAGTTTCCAAAGAAATTTACTTAGCTTTAAAGATATTCGTTGTAATGGATATCATATTGAAACAATAAGTGAAAATAATATAGAATATCTCTATATTACTTCTGTTGTTTCAGGACAAAAATTGATTTTGGAAAAGATTCGTACTTTCTCATCTGGATTATATTATACGATAATCAAATCAATTGAGGCTTATGCAGTTATGAACCAGAAGTTCTCCAATCCAAAAATATTCATGCTTTGGCATGACCGCTTAGGTCACCCGGGATCTACGATGATGCGTAGAATCACTGAAAATTCTCATGGACATCCATTAAAGAACCAGAAGATTCAGTTGTTACATGAGAGTATATGTACTGCATGTTCACAAGGAAAATTAGTAACTAGACCATCTTATCCTAAAGTTGGTTTGAATCCCCATCATTCCTACAAAGAATTCAGGGGGATATATGTGGACCTATTCACCCACCTAGTGGACCATTTCGCTATTTTATGGTTCTAATTGATGCATCTGCAAGATGGTCACATGTTTGTTTATTGTCTACTCGTAATGTTGCTTTTGCCAGATTACTTGCACAGGTTATTAGGCTTCGAGCACATTTTCCAGATTGTCCAATAAAATCAATACGCCTTGATAATGCTGGTGAGTTTACATCCAAAACTTTTTATGAGTATTGCAAAGCAGTGGGGATTGATGTTGAACATCCAGTCCCACATGTGCACACCCAGAACGGATTAGCAGAATCATTTATCAAACGCCTACAGGTAATTGCGAGAACTTTATTATTAAGAACACAATTACCAAGTTCTGTATGGGGACATGCTATTTTACATTCTGCTGCATTAATCCGTCTTCGACCTACTGCTTATCACCAGTATTCACCATTACAACTTGTGTTTGGCCATCAACCTAATATATCCCATTTACGTACTTTTGGTTGCGCTGTATATGTCCCAATTGCCTCAACTCAAAGAACTAAAATGGGACCCCAAAGACGTTTGGGAATATATATTGGTTTTGATTCACCGTTAATTATTAGATATTTGGAACCTTTGACGAGTGATCTTTTTACCGCACGATTTGCGGATTGTCATTTTGATGAGAAAAATTTTCCATCTTTCGGGGAAAGAAAAACTTCTCCTGAAGAGAAGCAGGAATTTTCTTGGAAGGTTCCAAGTTTGATCCATTTAGATCCATACACATCTCAGTGTGAGAATGAAGTGCGAAAGATAGTGCATCTTCAAACAATTGCTAATCAGTTACCAGATGCATTTACAGATGCTAATAGGGTAACAAAGTCATATATACCAGCTGCTAATGTACCAGCCCGGGTGATTGTTCCTGAAGAACGATATAAACAATTAGCAGCAACTGAATCATCTGTTGCACAACAGAAGCGTGGTAGACCACTTGGATCAAAAGATACAGTTCCCCGGAAGAGGAAATTAAATTATCAGGATTTTGATAAAACTCGAGTTACAAATAAATCCACTTTCTCTGAATCAACTCCAGTAGAGTTAGATGTCCCTGAAGCGACAGGAGCCCCTGTAGTGGCAGAAGCCCCTGAAGTGGCAGAAATCCCAGAAGAGAGACAAGAAAATGGAAATGAAGAAATATCCATAAATTATGCAAGAGAAATATGGAATCGTAAAGAAACAATCATCGATGATATATTTTCTTACACAGTAGCTACTGAAATTATTAATGATGATTATGAACCTACTGTGTAAGAAAATATATCATCGATGATTGTTTCTTTACGATTTCATATTTCTCTTGCATAATTTATGGATATTTCTTCATTTCCATTTTCTTGTCTCTCTTCTGGGATTTCTGCCACTTCAGGGGCTCCTGTCGCTTCAGGGACATCTAACTCTACTGGAGTTGATTCAGAGAAAGTGGATTTATTTGTAACTCGAGTTTTATCAAAATCCTGATAATTTAATTTTCTCTTCCGGGGAACTGTATCTTTTGATCCAAGTGGTCTACCACGCTTCTGTTGTGCAACAGATGATTCAGTTGCTGCTAATTGTTTATATCGTTCTTCAGGAACAATCACCCGGGCTGGTACATTAGCAGCTGGTATATATGACTTTGTTACCCTATTAGCATCTGTAAATGCATCTGGTAACTGATTAGCAATTGTTTGAAGATGCACTATCTTTCGCACTTCATTCTCACACTGAGATGTGTATGGATCTAAATGGATCAAACTTGGAACCTTCCAAGAAAATTCCTGCTTCTCTTCAGGAGAAGTTTTTCTTTCCCCGAAAGATGGAAAATTTTTCTCATCAAAATGACAATCCGCAAATCGTGCGGTAAAAAGATCACTCGTCAAAGGTTCCAAATATCTAATAATTGACGGTGAATCAAAACCAATATATATTCCCAAACGACTTTGGGGTCCCATTTTAGTTCTTTGAGTTGGGGCAATTGGGACATATACAGCGCAACCAAAAATATGTAAATGGGATATATTAGGTTGATGGCCAAACACAAGTTGTAATGGTGAATACTGGTGATAAGCAGTAGGTCGAAGACGGATTAATACAGCAGCATGTAAAATAGCATGTCCCCATACAGAACTTGGTAATTGTGTTTTTAATAATAAAGTTCTCGCAATTACCTGTAGGCGTTTGATAAATGATTCTGCTAATCCGTTCTGGGTGTGCACATGTGGGACTGGATGTTCAACATCAATCCCCACTGCTTTGCAATACTCATAAAAAGTTTTGGATGTAAACTCACAAGCATTATCAAGGCGTATTGATTTGATTATCGTATAATATAATCCAGATGAGAAAGTACGAATCTTTTCCAAAATCAATTTTTGTCCTGAAACAACAGAAGTAATATAGAGATATTCTATATTATTTTCACTTATTGTTTCAATATGATATCCATTACAACGAATATCTTTAAAGCTAAGTAAATTTCTTTGGGAACTGCTTGAATATAAAGCATCATGGATACATATTTTTGTTCCATTTTCCAATAGAATTGTGGCTCTTCCAGAGCCTTCAATTAGGTCTGCAGGACCTAATATAGTATTCACCTCAGCTTTAAGTGATATCAAATTTGAGAAATACTTCTTATCACGAAGAATAGTATGTGTTGTTGCACTATCAATCAAACATTTATCTTCTCCACTGGAAACAGATGGCATATCCATATCCTTTATTTCATTAAACAAAAATATATATTAGTTATTAACGAAAACAGAGGCACAAAAGATACATCATACTTGATTGCAGAGAAAAAGAAAGGATAAAAACATAACAAAACGCACACACAAAACAAATCGATGATTGACATATTTTAGTTGGTATGGACATCCCCATTACCAGCTACCCAAATATAGTGTAAAAAGCAGTCATAATAAGACCCTAATTGGTGTGGCCAGAGCCACCATTTCCATTTTCATCTCCAAAAAAATCTGGAATATCAAGATGAGTAATATCTTCTGGATCTGAGAGATTCGCAAGATTTGCCTCAATTTCCTTTATCTTTCCTCTTATAGATGCTTGATATAGATCTACCAAATGTTTAGGCGTACGACAGGTACGCGACCAATGTCCGGGTACACCACATCTAAAACAAACATCTTTATTGCTTTTAGTGGTTTTGTCATCTGTAATTTTGTTTTTTCCTTTATCTTGCTTAGCCACATTGGCATTCCACTTCTGGGGCATATTATTGGTGTTACGGTTCCATGAGGATTTGTAACTACCACGAGAACTATATCCACGACCACGAGAACCATACCATTGTCCGTGTCCTCGTCCATGACCCCGACCACGTCCATGGCTTTTATATCTATTGGCATTCACTTCAGGGAATGTTGATGAACCAGTTGGACGTAGTTCATGATTTTTCATTAGCAACTCATTGTTTTGTTCAGCAACCAACAAACACGAGATTAGTTCTGAATATTTTTGGAATCGACGTTCTCTGTATTGCTGCTGCAGGAGCACATTCGAAGCATGAAAAGTAGAGAACGTCTTTTCTAACATATCATGCTCAGTCACTGTTTCACCACACAATTTTAGTTGTGAAGTGATCTTGAATAAAGCAGAATTATATTCAGTAACTGTTTTGAAATCTTGTAATCGTAGGTGGATCCAATCATATCTTGCTTTTGGGAGGAATACATCCCTTTGATGATCATATCGATCTTTTAAATTTTTCCACAATATTAATGGATCTTTCACTGTGAGATATTGGACTTTTAGATTCTCATGTAGATAATGTCTAAGAAAGATTATGGCCTTGGCCTTATCCTGCAGGGATGTCTCATTTTCTTCCTTAACCGTGTCTTGCAAATTCATGGCTTGTAAATGCATTTCAGCATCCAGAATCCAGGAAAGGTAATTGTTTCCAGAAATATCTAGGGCAAGAACTGCAGGTTCTTAAGATTTGACATTTTTCAGCAGATTTCTATTCATACAAAACAATAATAATAATTAGTTTTTAGTAAATATATCAAGAATAGTGCATAATAAGTATAAATCATATCTAATAATTAAATAGGCATATAAACGTAACATATATAGAAATAGCTATAGATAAGTAAATGTTGACTGGATCGTACATATGCAAATTTAATTAAAATAAAGAGTACTGAAGTAAAATGTATTAACAATAAATAAAATGCATAAATAGTATATATTGTTGGCATAACCAACTTTAAGATGCGTAATAATAAATTGCATAAATAATAAATATGGTCGGCATAGCCAACTTGAGATGCATAACAATAAATAAATTGCATAAATATAAACGTGGTCGGCATAGCCGACTTGAGATGCATAACAATAAATAAATTATATAAATATAAATATGGTCGGCATAGCCAACTTGATATGCATAATAATAAATAAATTGCATAAATATAAACGTGGTCGGCATAGCCGACTTAAAATGCATTATATTTATATAAATTACATAAATATAAATATATATATATAAACATTAAATTAAAAAAAATAATAATAATATTATGTCCAGAACTTCTTATTGGATTAAAGTTTATAATATTTATAGTTTCTAGCTCTTTTATTTATTTTGTAATCTTCATGTTTCAATATAATAAATATAAGTAAAACTAAACTTATTTTCTGATGTGAAAGATCCAACAGAGTGGCAATCACAGAGCATACTAATAAGCTAGTCGTGCTGATAACGTGTTATAAAATAAATTAAAATTAAGACTGAATGATAATAAAGATAATAGAAGAGCTAAACAATTAACAAGATAGAAGAAAACAAATGCATACAAGAAACAAGATAGGGGAGAGAACCTTATCTCTACTTCACCGCATTCACATTCTATAATGAGGGAGGGCTCTATTTATAGAGAAATTCTTATCTCTAAATACAATAAAAATTAATAAAAAGAAAGTGATCAAATAATAGATAGTGGTTTAATTAGGTACCACAAATATAAAAATCTATACTTTAACACAAAAATTGACATGTGGAAATCCACCACATTACAACATATATATATATATATATTTCTTTTGTTTTTATAATTTTATATTCTTACTTTACAACCGTTCACTATGACCTTATAATAAAATAAATTTAATATATTAAGTTCGAACTACAGTAAAAGAGCTGATATGTAAAAATTAATCACTTGCTACTCGGTAGCCACTTTTTTATAGCATTTCTATTACTAGCATTAAGTTCGAACCACCTTATTATAAAATAAATTTAATATATTAAGTTTAATATATAAAAAATTAATCACTTGCTACTCATAGCCATCTTTTTATAAGTCTATAAAAAGATGGCTACAGAGTAGCAAGTGATTAATTTTTTATATATCAGCTGTTTTATGGTGGTTGGAACATAATATATTAAATTCGTTTTATTATAAGTTTATAGTGACCGGTTGTTAAGTAAGTGATTAATTAATGTATAGGAAATATTTTATTGTTTTCACTTTTCAGCAAGCACTCGAGGAAGCGCTTTGGTTATATATTGAAAGAAGGGTTTGCATTAGTTTTACAAATTTGACCCTGAAAATGGAATAATTAACCAACAACTTAAGATCGGTCTGTGATGCGTTTGTTTCGATGAATCAATAGCAGCAGGGGCTGGCAATACTGTGTACATACATTCTAATGGCGCGCTGGCACTCATGATGATTTGGTCAATGCTTTTTACCAGTGAAAGTTACAGTAGCATTCTCCAAGACATCAAAAGGGAAATCAGTTTATACCAACAAAAACCGATACAAAAAATATTGAAGAAGTCCAACATGTTAAAAGAGCACTTAATAGAAAAACAGTGGGTTGGTTAGCAGAGTGTCGGGCCAGGTAGATTTTGCTATATGTCTCTCTTTATGTTGGTTAATGCTAGCTCTGCCTCTTTTGTCAGTACTGAACAAACAACAATCTATAAGCTGGTGAGGCAGTTGAGCCAATTATCCGACTCTGGCCTGCTTCAATCATTTTTTGGCCTTGCATGGCTATAACCTATATATATATATATATATATATATATATAGAGAGAGAGAGAGAGAGTAAATTATTGACTTTCAAGTCGCTAATATATATGCTCATGATCAATCAACATCCCAAACTAATCCTCTTCAATTTGATCAACAGTATATATATATTATCATAGGTAGATTGAGTGGATGGAACTAACTAAAAGAGAAGTTGATCGAGTAGTATACCAATGAAAATGACCATATATTTGTATCTTTTAATGATAGTGGGGACCTTTGCGTTTATGTTTTCACATTGAGAAGTCATTATATCAACTTTTTTAAACATGTACAGATTAAGGATCTAAAAAGAAGTGATAAATATGCTTTGATTGTTCAATGAAACATCAATCCAACACCAGTGACTAGTCAACAATTTCATAGACTCTTGCTAACTAAAAGTGTCAAAAGATAAGAAAGAATCTATCTTACTTTATTTTGCATATAATTTTTGTGAAAATGAACGGACGAGTTTTTTTTTTTATATAACACTTATAAATGATATAATGCTTCTATGAAGACAAGTTTTTTCATTTTTTCTTTTTTTAACTAAAATTGATTTTTATTTCTATTTTCCTTATTAGGAATATTAGATCTTTATTTAGAAACTTTATAGGTTTTATGACTAGGTATAGGATGATATCTTACATTTATATTAATTCTCTATTATATTAATAGAAAAAAAAACACAAATATATATATATATATATATATATATATATATATATATATATATATTATGTGATAAACCTATCAACCTAACTTGAATTAGCTGACTTTATAGGTAAGAGAGTATAATTTACACGGCTTTAATAAACTTTTTAATTTAAATTGTTTCTTATTGGAAGAACCTTTCCATCTCAATTTGAATAGTTTGTAGTACAACTATAAAAAATTGTCAGTTGAATCTGAAAATGTTTGTGTTTTATAATATAAAATTAATTCAATATATTTAACTTCATGACCCGTGCCTATAAAATGCTGTCTTTTTTGTTAGAGAAACTATACAATTGGATATTCATCACACACACATTATATAATACATAGATAGAGAATTTATAGATATAAAGGCACACCCGGCCAAAATTGACGAGAAAAATATTGTATATATATATATATTCTAAGATGCTTCGAATATTTTTCTCTTATAGTAGCTCAACGGAGTATTTTAGGAAGATGAGATGGGTAAATTGAACAAGAAGACAAGTGAAGGAGAATATAAGAAATCATGGACTTAAAATAAAAATATCACGCAATGGGTGGGGAGAGGGAAATCAAATCAAACTCACAAAACCCTAAAAATAATGGTGTCAGGTCTTTGTGAGACCAAAACTATCTCTGTTATCTTCTATCCATGTGGTCTCTCTATCTATTGATTTGTGTTATTACATATGGCCCCAACATGCACCACCTTAAGATAGTCCCAATCACAAGTCCTCTCTTCTTCCCCATCTCATCTTTTTAGCTCTAAGTGCCACTCAAAACCAAACACTAAATCTCACTTTACTTTACATTTCCATTAAAAATACAATTAAAAGCACGAAATTCTCTCTCTCTCCAGTATCATGCAAAGTACAAATCCCTTTTTTTTCAAAAAAAAAAAAAAAACAATTAATATACTATATTCCTTGCGTTGCATATATTAGTCTTTTTTGATGTCACACATATATATATATTAGTGTTAATTTGTTTGAAGACGAAAAAAGTTAAAAGTACTGCTTATGAGAGACTTTCTTTGAAGATGATGATGGTGGTGGTGGGGAGGGGATCCACGAGGGCATGTGTTAAAGGAGAGTGGGGCGCCTTAACACTTGGCTTGACTCTCTTTTTGTATACTTTACAAGTTACTAATTAATTAAAATAATGTTTTAATACACAACTCTATTCAGTTAGTCACATAATTTTAAGTAAAAGAGAAATTTCAAAAAGGTTTCTATCTCAAACACATTTGAACACTTTTGTTTTAATTTCATTTATATCGCGCACGCACACATGCCCATATTGGCTTGTGTGACACATGGGTATGCAAGCAGCATGCACTAAATTTATTATCGTCAAGTGACACGATTTAATTGGCATCATTTAACTAGTTTTTACTCCAAAATCAATCTCGAGGATATTGAACTACAATAAATCCTAATTGAAAGATTAATTAATTAGTTATTTAATGTAACAAGGTCATCCAGTGATGCATGATCACAATAATTGAGATACAGCCTCATGGGTCCGATGCCATAATTAATGCACAGATGGTAATCATCGAATCTGGGTCTAGTTACCGCGGTTGTTTTAAGGAATGGTTTCTTGCTACCTACAAACGTTGGCAGCTGATCATTATAAGTATTATTTGCATTAACAGTAAGTTTTTTTTTTTTATAAATAAATTAAAGAAAAAAAGAAGAAGGAGCCCTTTCTAGTTGTAAATGACCTTTTAGAAAGTAGAATGTGACAGGTACCTTCTAATTTATTAGTATCCTAATATCATTAAAGGTACTAACATTTATATTTTTCTGGGTAATAAATTACTTATCTGTATAGCTTTTGTTTGTTCGTTTGGAGGCAAAAAGTGGAGAGCATCATTTCCAAGTTATATGGGGGAGTGCAGTCTATAATTAAATTTTATTTATTTTTTAATGCATGATTGCAGAGGCTTTATGCATGGCATGTTGGGACTCCAATGATGGTAGCAAGTGATCATATATGAGTCATCATGACTCGATCGAGCGGCCCCAGGAGACAAAGGAGCGTAAAAAAATCCATGGAATTATTTTTTTAGTACCAGTCATGTGGGAGTTGTATCTGTATCTGTATCTACAACTACTTTCTGGATGGTTAATGTAATTCTGCAATTCACTCTTTGGCTACTGCTTTTATATAAATATATAAACACATTCTTGCATGTCCTAGTAGATATTGTGGGTGGTGTCATGGAATTTAACTTGTACTTTATACTGCTGGCTGGATCATGGCCTCTCTCACTCAATATCAAGGTGTCAGTGCATGTGCTGAATTATTTGAGGACTAGCTAGAGAGCTTCACAGACACGTCCTTGAAAGGTAAAACCTATCCTTAAATTTTATTTGTACTAGCTTCCATATAATTTGTAGAAATGTTTTTTTAACCCAAAACAAAAGGAAAGCAGATATTTGGCAAATTGATCGACTAATGAAAACTTCGTTATATATATTTTGACCTTAACTATTTAGTTTGATTGTCTCATCACCTTTTGCTCAATCGAGCCACAAATTTTTTACTGTAAAGGAGAAGGTATTATAAGAATCAAAACATAGAGATTTTTTTTGAAAACAAGGGTAATAAAATTGTAGCCCTACAAATAACTTTAAATTTGATGAAACTTTTTTGAATGTACAAGAACAATGAAAATGATGGAACTAGGGATGCCATGAAGTAGAAAATTGAATTAGGTGGGTCGAGATAGTAAAGAAAGCAACAAGCGACAATCAAATCCATGTTTCACACGTACTAAACATTGAATAAAAATTTCAATGGAGATAACAAAACTTCCAGTTGGGAAACAACTCATTAAAGCACTAACAACCGGCCCCTCCCAGGCTCCTTATGTCTTGTAGTAGTATGCATGGAGCAATACTTCTATGCTCCCTTATCACTTCAAAAAATAAAATAAATAAAAATTGTGCCTCACCAGCACAGCATGTGCCTGCACATATACCACCATCACCGGCCCATTCCAGGTTAATTTTGAATTGGCCACACTGTTCCCTTTCTTCACACTATCGGATCCGATTTTCCTGTTTGTAACTTGGGAGGGTTTTCTTCAACTTGAAGAAGTACGTAAGGGATTTTTCTTTTCTTTATCTTGAAGCTTCATGTGGCATATCTTGTTGACTCTCCACTTCCCTTCCCTTCCCTTTCTAGCTATAGCGTGTGTGTGTGTTATTATATATGGGACACAGCATGATCTGTAAAGTGAACTTGGAGTAGGTAAAGAAAATAATTATTCAAGTCAAATCAGATGCTCTCTTTGAATCCAAACAAAATTTTATAAGATATTTCAACTTAATTTATATATCAATTTGAAGTGAAATAAAATCATAACTATTATATATTTTAATTTAATAATTTAACTAACTTAGAGAAAGTGAGATAATATCGTAATTAATAATGATTAAGTATGTTTGTGTAATAATCATCATTTGGTATGACACAAAGTTGGAATCACTACCATTACTTATATAAAGTTTATTATCATAAGTTTTAATACAGTTTAAACAGTTTCCTCTAAAAATAAACCCCTATCACAATTTAACGAGGACAAAATAATAAAATTCTTAAAATTTGAAAATGAAGTCCTACACTTCTACCCAAAGAAATACAAAACCTTCAAATTTACTGTGCTGTCCTGGATCTGGATTCATTACCCTACACACTGTAGGGAGTTTTTTTTTGAAGAAATAAAAGGTCATTGATATAATGATGTAAAGATGACAATTATTGAGTGGAAATATCTTGCGTGAAAGGCAAAGATAGGGTACCGACTTCTTTCAAAGGAGCTAGCTTAGTGTGAAAGAAAAGCTTGAATTTTTTTTTTTCTCTCTCTTTCTGTTTGCTACTCGGAAATGCAATCACATGGAAATAAAGCAAACGCGGTTCTTGATTTTGTCTCCTCCTCCGAGAAGCATGCAAATTCTATATATAAGTTATTTTCTGCTGTCAACACTAATGTAGTTAGTATATCTCCCCTCAAGTGAGTGTTCAAGTCCCAACGTACGCATTTACTAATATATGTGAGTAATTTTCTTCTCTTATTATGAGAGTAAATGTATATTCGGACCACACATAAAATAATTGATCTCGACAGTTTTCGATAATTATTAATTTTATAATTTATAAAAAAACAAAAAACACTACTGTGCGGTTATATACGGAATTTTTTCTTTATTTATTTTTTCCTTGAATTATTTTGGTTGGAAGGTGGAAGCAAAGGAAGATTCAACTCATATGATTTTTCAGAAAGCACGAGAAGTGAAATAGACAGATGATTGCGGTAAAAAAACTATCACAGAACAACCACCTTGGCAATAATCATTATTTCTGTTGTCAGAACGGGAAAATTTAACACTAGATTGGTGAAAACAAAATATTCATCTGGTCGGTCAAAGCTTCTAGGTCACATGCATATAAATTATGGTTCTTTAAATATGCCCCAAGTGGGTCAATCCAATATTTATTTTTTTTAAAAGCAGGTTCCGTTGATAAATGAAAACTTAAATTCTTTTGGATGATCAAACATTTCGGTTCAATAATAATTGACCCATTATTAAATTTGCTTACCAAATAGTTTGGCTTGTACAAGAAAGTATAAGTGAGTGAAATCAACCTTAATTAAACCAAATAGCAAAAGTAGACGACCATCACTCGATCCCTTTCAGTCGTCGAATAATACATCATGTGGTGCTTTTGTTGATGATAGCGAGAGTGGGGCAAGAGGGCAGGAATCCAAATCATGCACTCTCTCCAAACTCCTTTTTTAAAAATCTGTGTCCTGCAATGCCTGTGGTGTCAGTTTTTTTCCTCTTGTGAATCTCTCTGCCCAGGTCGTCTCCTTGTGCCAGAAAATGACGATGAAACTGGCAACGCCCACTGCTAAAATCCAAACATATAAATGTGCGTGTGAATCTTCCACCCAAAAAAATCCAGTTTGACCGGGAGGTGGTCCTAATTCTTTGGAAAAAGAGAGATTTTTTTCTTAGCTCAACAAGATATCCAGTGCCACATACATATCCTCCCAAAAATAACTGTATTCCGCAGAACTCAGTTAGACTCACATGTTTGCATTACTTTCACAAGATGGTGTCACAACTGGATCATGAGCTCAGCAATAACGTTTCACTGGTCTAACATTTCAGAATCTCCAGTTCTAACATCAGTACAAACTCAAAAGTTAAAAACATCAAAAAGTCTTGTACATACAACTGAACCACCCAGAACTATGACCAAGAAAGAACACAAAAAGTTATTTTTAGTTTGGCTTGTTTGACCCCAAAACGAAAACTTTCAATCAAGAAAAGAATCTCCTGTAGTTTTATATCATGGGGATTGGCCTGTGAGCATACGGATGTGTTTGTTGAAAGCTTTGTTCAATAAGATCATAGTCATCACTCACTGTTTATCTTGAGATTAACCGTATACTATGCTATATACTGTCACTAAGTTTTGGTTCTCGTCTCGTGTTAATAACCTGTAAATTATGTAAAAAAGTTGATTTCAGGCGGAAGATAATTAATTAGATTTCTACCAACTTTTTTTGTAATCTAAGAAGAGCTCTAAAGATGATACAAGACACTCGCTGACATCAGGATATAGTGAATCAAAACTTCAGATAATTTGTTTAGAGTTCTAATTGTCTTAATCTATTTTCAAGTCAATGAGACATCAACACATGCATAGTCTCACTATGCTTGAATGATTGTCACTTCCTGTTGAGACAGAAAGCTTGGTCTAGATTTTTCCAGCAAATCCGACTTTCCAGATTCAAATTAAGATCATATAACAGTCCTGCAAATTAACATACTCCTATTGTAATGTTATTGCCAAAAGCTCTGCTTAATCAATTCATAATGGGACCAGCCAAAAAGTTCCAATATAGACACACCTTAAGAACCAACCACAAATTCAAAGCTTAATTTCCACGGTAGGACCCTATAAACATATAAAGCAGACAGTTACATCCAACTAGAATTAAAGACACAACCCATCAAGAAATTCTACAGAAAAAATTATTGCAACTCAGTTTCTACAGGAAAAAAAAGAAGAAGACAGAAACATAAAGCATAGTTTTCACATTATTAGAACGTATATGTTCCGAAACAAACAAAACAACAACAGTCCAGGAATCATGTTAGATGCACCGATCCAAATTTGTTTTGTGCCCCAAAACAAGATACTTTCGTCGTCAAGAATGCTAAAGTCAAGGAATTAGAAGAGGCACCAAACCTCTTTATATCTAGGTATGTTTTACTTTACCATCATCATACAACAGCAATGATACAACTAGCAACATTTTACAATCATAGTCAGCGCAATCAAGCTGGTTTATAATTGTATTAATGTCACAATCAATCAATCAATCAAAAAACACAAGCTTATCGGATAAGGCTTATCGTGAATAAAGTAGTTATTAGATGAATGATTGGGCTAACAACTTTTTATCTTGTTCTTTTTATAATTTTGGTCCAACAAAATTTCACTTAGAAGCATGGCACAAGTACAGTAACTGACATATGGGATTTTATAGAAGCGTAAAAGTAAAAAATAAAACTTTGCACACCTAGTCAACCTAATTTCATTACCTTAGTTGTTCAACAATAATGTTTTCCACTTCCACTATCAACAGTTAGCGCTCACAACCTAATAGCCAATTACAAGTTACAACCTTCATAATGTGACAAATACCCATGTCGGTGGCAGATTGCAAGCTCTGAGGACAGTAGAGTAGGCTTATAAATGTTGCCACTTAAAGATTTATGGGTGCGTTGGTACGCGGGATTGGATTGGATTATTTTTGTGGGATTGGACTGGACTGGATTGGATTGGATTGGATTGGACTAAATTAGTACTATGATGTGTTTGGTGCAGTATGGACTAAAATAGTACTGTCTTTTGTTTGGTATAGGATGAGATGGGATAAAATCAGAATAAATTTATTAAATTAATTTTCATATAAATAAAAATATTTTGAAGTAAATACATTCATTTTAACTTAAATAAAAAATAAGATTAATTTTAAAATAAATAAAAAATATATTTAAATTAAATTTAATTAAAATGAATATTTTTTTTAATAAAAAAATATTTAAATTATTTTTAAAATAAATAAATATCATTTTAAATTATTTTTAAATAAAATAAAAATAAAAATATTAAATTAAATTTACTTAAAAATATTTTAAATAAAATTAAATATTATTTAAAAAACATTAATGAGATATTTAATTTATTGTTTAAAATAAATAAAACTATTTAAAATTAATTTAAATAAAATAAAATTAATTTTTATTTATATTAAATATTATATATATTGAAAAAGGAAAAAAAAAAAAAAGAGGTAGGACTAAATTGGTGGGATTAAATAATCCCACCAATTTGGTGGGATTATTTAGTCCCCCAACATGAGATTATATGGAACTGTTGGGATTGGATATGTCCAATCCCAACATGTTCCAAACATGGGACTAGGAGTAAATAGTCCAATCCCACTCCTAGTCCCATGTAACAAACATGGCCTATATGAATAAAGGCCTCCATAGCAGTCCCTGAACGTTCCATACTAATTGCAATGCAACTGGCATATACACCTACACCTACAGTAACCTGACGTGGCAAGACAAGGTGTTTTGGGCCTTTTGGCATAAGAAAAAATAAACTTGCTCTATATTAGTAGAGATGCAACAGACCTTCCTCAACAACCCTGCTTTTAAAACTTTCCTATTTGAAAAATTCAAACATTTATCCATTTAAAGACAATCTACTCCTGAAGCAAGGTAACAGGTCACAACTGATCCCATCTGATTGATGGTAATAGATTGTGGAGAGTATAATAAATCACCAATTTACTCTGCGTAATAAATGTGCGTTTAAAGTCCACAAATGTGACATGAAGCCTATATCACCAGTGTGTAAAAGAAAAAATACCCTCTGACAGCAGCACATACATGGAATTGAAATATTTCAGGCTGGTACTGTCAGAACTCAGGAAAATTCCATAAATAATAGAAAAATCATATCGATCAAAACACTGATGAAACCATCTCGATTGGATAAGACAATAAGGACTAAGGAGCTTCAACTACTGGTCAGGGCAACAATGCCTAGGAAAAAGAGATTAAGATCCCAATGATCCGACGGAAATAACAGCTGATTGATTAGTGCAATTTCTTAGAAATCAGCAATTCATTTGAACTAATATCCCTTAAGTATATATCCAAATGCAATGTTGCTGTGCTAAGCAGCATCCCGATTTCAATCTACAGGAATTTATTAGAAAACCAACTTTAATGCAACAAAGAACTGGAAAAAACATGCATATAGTGCATTGAAGCAAAATTACAATGGTTTTCAAACTCTATTTATGGTAAAACTATTAGGAAGTTCAATTTTTTATTACTTTGGAGTTTGGACCAGCACAAACTAAGCCCAAAGCTAGGATAAGAGGATGAGCCTAGATATATAAGGATAACATTCATGTCTTGAATTGAGCTGAGCTTGAGATAAGATTTGGTAGTTTACCCTTTGAGCCGACCTTGGTTAGGGCTTAGGACGACCTGATAATCCTAGGAATGAGTGATTTCTTCTCAAGCAACAATATATTATTATTCTACAAAACACATACCATAATAAACGGTCATGTGATTTCTTCCACAAACAACAACATATTTTCTCCTCAATAACATGTTTGCATGTCAAACTTATCGTCGTGTGCGTTACTTGGATTAATATATACACTAACCACCAGGGGAAGCATGTCATCAAAATCAAAGATCAATTATCGACATTTACCCAAATAATCTATCAAGAAATACAACATGAAATGCTGGCAATCATTCACCAAGGACTATAGATAAGGTCAACGTATACCAGAGAAAATATCTATAATGTGTATAATCACAAAGTAAACAAGTCAGTTATTATTCTTATTAACGTATAACTAATTAACATATGTTACAACACTAATCAGAAGTCAAGATAAATAATCTAAAATTAACTTGTTAATAGTGTTTCCTTTAATGTAGTGAAACCAACAGAAAATAAAATTATATATATACACACACACATTGAAATCCTTGTGAGACCGAATCTAGATTTTTCATTCCTTGTGCTGCAAAATTAATAAAAATATCTAGTAATAACAAACTTCAGAGATTGAAATCTCCATAGAGACATTCCTATATCCAATTTGATTTATTATTTTTTTCAAAACAATGGAAGCCAAAATAGTTTTAGAAAAAGGTTGTCAAGTTAAGAGTTTTTGGCTTGTATCTAAAAACCAAATTAAAACAAAAAAATAACAAAAAAAGTGATTTTTAGTGATTATAGTGTTTATTGCACCTACCTTCAATTTTTTTTCCACCACACTTTCTCTCTCTCTCTCAATCTTATTTCTTCACTGTTTCCCTTAACAGAATTCAATCTGTTATACATTTAAATAATAAATCAATGCAAATTGGTAAAAAAATGAAATTAAAGCAAAACGTTGAAAATGATTTAGCAATAAAAAGACAATAGCGAGAAATGGCGTGAAAGATGTTTAGAAAGTAGAACAAACCTCTATTATAACAAGAACAATGCGGGCATATATTCTTAACAATTATCACAAGAACATTTCTAGTTTCCATCACTGGTAGAACCAACCACCAATAAGGCAATACTACAGGATCAATGGCCTTAGACTAATAATTGTAACAAAATGCCAACCCATTTGAACAAATGCAAGACTAAATTTAAAGATAATCATTCATTCATGTTCAAGAATTACAATTTACAACAATCGAATCACGAACATAATCATTTATATAAATGTTCTCAATGGCACTATTCAATTTCATGAAGGGAAAAAAAAAATGCAAATTTACCTCAAAAGTCTAAAAACCTCAAAAAGCGAAACACAAATAGAGCTTCAAGCACACCGACATACGCGCCAGCTAAAACATCAAGGACAAAATGTCTTCCAAGCAAAACTCTAGAAACCGAAGTGAGCAGAGCCCATGTCCAAACACATAAGATAAGCCAACTAGTTGATTCGAAAACGGCGAAGAAGGAAGTAAAAGCCGCGATGAAGAAAACGCGAGAGGCGTGGCCGCTGGGGAAAGAGAAGTGGTCGACGGAGACTGCGGGGATCATGTTGGGGTTGTAATGAGGGCGAGATCGGCGGAAAAGGGATTTGACGAGGCCGATGAAAAGGAGGTCGATGAGGAGGCCAGCGAGGAATGGGATCAGATAAGAGCGACGGAAGGGCGTGAAATAGAGGGAGAGTGAGACGGGAAAGAAGAGGCGAAAGTCGGCGGAGTATTCCAGGAGGAGGAGCAAGTGCCCAGGAATGAACGGGTTGAACGCGAGTGTGGAGGGACTGAGATAGAGTGGTGTCTAGGGTTATGAGCTGGTGGAGGACTGGTGGCGTTACGGTTGCCATTGCCGTTGCTGTTGCCGTGTTGGCCATGGGATGGATGAACTGGCGATTCTCTCTGTTGTCTGATTTCGAAACTTGGATTAATAATTGAAACAAGTAAATTATAACATGAAAGCCTGTCCTTGAAAGGCCCAGGCCCATACACCTGGGCCTCGAATTAACTTTAGCTGATTAAACTTTGTTTATTAGGCGGTAATGATTTGAAAATAATTAATGTTTAGTGTACTTGAAGGAGGTTTCAATTTAGCCCTTGCCCGACTCAGACTCTCCGTAAAGAGTGTGAGACAGAGATATTAAATAAGGGAAAATTATAATCCATAAGGCGTCATTACAAGAAACAAAAAGCAAGAAACAAGAAACATAGTAAATTCCAAGCAAAACAAAAATCTGTCTGCTTTAAAATGTTTTCTTCTCAAATTCCCAATTGGCTTTGCACCTCAGAGATGGTCCTGGCGGATTCCCTAAGCCGTCGAGCCTCTTCATCAGTCAAATGGACGTCAGTAACACCCAATACGCCAGCCCTACCAAGCACTGCCGGCAAACTCAAGAAGACATCATCACCGCCTTGGATGCCGTACAAGCCTTTTGCAAGAACGGAAACAGGATGGATCTTTCTCTGGTCTCGCAGTATGGATCGAGCCAAGTTGGCCGCTGAATACCCAATTGCCCAGGATGTATAGCCTTTCAGGCTTATCACTTCGTATGCACTGTCTACCACTGCTTTGTGTATCTTCTCTAGCGTCTCTTTCTCGTAAGCAATTTGCTGTTTCTCTAGGAAGCTCAGTATTGGCACTCCTCCAACACTTATGCTAGACCACAACGCTACCGAGCTGTCCCCGTGCTCCCCAATTATGCAAGCCTACGTTAATTTCCCAATCCACTTTTTTTATAAGAGATCAATTATTGTTTTTACATCAAATATTTCATACAAGTGTTATTTTGTTCAAAATTCATACTTAGTGTATGATTTTATTTATCGGTCACATATTAAATAATACATTGATTACGAATCACGTGTTAAAATATTAAGTTAATTACACTAATACCCTCAATTTTAGCTTTTTTACACGTGCCGATAATTTTAGTTTTTATTGTATAAATCTTTTCTAAAATTATAATTATTGGCTAACTATAAAATTAATAGTGTAAAAAAAAAAAACTATTTTATTCTTAATAAAAAACATTAAAAAAAAACCTTAAAACTAAAAAAAAAAAATTCAAGGTGATCCATTTTGTCAGATTGATCTGGTCCATTTTTATTTAATTTTTTTTTATTTTTAATTAATTTAATAAAAATAAATAAATTTACCCTTATTACAGTACTAAACTTTTAACTTTATAGTTAATTAACGGTTTGGTTAACATTTTTTAAAGAATATTTGTCCGTAAAGTTGTCATGCAAAAAAGTTAAAATGAAGGGTATTAGTGTAATTAATTCTAAAATATTTAAAAATAATTTTAAACTTTTTTTTAATCGGAATATAAAATAAAATAAAAATATACTAACCGCATAAATTTAAAATTATGAGTAGTTGAACGTCTAAAACTCATTTAACATAAAATAAATAAATAAGAATCCACTGAACTTAAAAAAAGCTATTATAGATAAAAGCATAAATTATTCAAATTCTGAGACCCTTCTAAAACCCTTGTTTTGTTTAAGACGATTTAGAAGAATATCAGAATCCACTAACCTTAAAAGCTATCCTGGACCAGAAATTTGTTTATTTATTTTTTTAAAAGGAAGAAATAGATATTTGTGGGTTCCATCATAATTTAATTTTAAAAAAAATGAGTTACCTGAACCTCCTGAGCATTGATGTCAAGATGATCCGCGATCAAGAACCTAAATCTGGACGAGTCCAGATTTGTACCCGATCCGACAACCCGATTCGGAGGAAGCCCGGAAAGCTTCCACGCAACATAAGTCAGCACATCAACGGGATTGGACACGATCATTAAATACAGTCCGGCGAGTACTTCACGAGCGGAGGAATAATATCCCTGAAGAGAGCCACGTTCCTCTGCAACAGATTCAGCCTAGACTCGCCTGCTATCTGCCTGGCGCCAGCCGTGACAATGCAAAGATCGGATCCAACGGTAGCAGAGTAGTCAACTGAAGCGAGGATTTTGGTGCGGGGGAGGAAAGCGGCGGCGTGTTGGAGATCGAGCATCTCACCGCGGAGCTTATCGGGCTTGGCGTCTACGAGAGCCAACTCGTCGACCAAGTCTTGGGTGAGAATGGTTTGGGCAATAGCCATACCCACATTTCCGGCGCCGACGACTGAGATTTTGGTGTTGCGGCTGGTAGAGGAGGATGGGGCAGCGTTTTGAATGGGTTTGAAGAAGGCCTGGGACAGGTCCAACCCGCCTGGGCCCAGTGAGGGAGTTGAAGCACTCTTTTGCATGTTGATTGGCTGACCTATGAGTTTCTACTGCTGATTTTTGGATTTTTGAAGCCGAGTTGTGGGAGCTTTATAGCGGCACAAAGGAGAGGAAGGAGGGATGTTTTTGGTTTTTCAACGGTCAACTAATTTCTAGAAAAAAAAAAAAGATTTCGACGAGACTTTACTTTGTATAACATGTATTCTATATGCTCATACCACGCGCCTTTCCTTTCGTGAATGAAATTTTTTCTCGGTGTATACGCTCCTGACCATGGAAATTAGGACACCGGTGTCATTAAATGGTTTTGCCAAGCAATTTTTTCGTACTTTTTTCTTGATCCCCAATTCTTTACAATCTATGGGCTGCTTTTTTCTTCCTATGATGAGGCCACCTGTAGTTTCTTCATTTTAAAGCTTGTGTGTGTGTCACGTAATAATAGCACTTAAACTTGTCAAAATTTCATACCATAACACTTTAATAACGAGGGCTATTCTATGTCTATCTTGCAACTATATTACTGACGACTTAAAGTGGTAGATCATATTCATTAGAATTATGATAGTTTTATAGATAGTTAGACACGCTATTGTGTCACTCACTGCTATATTCAACTTTTCTCTTTTATTTGGCCTTAATTGCGCCCTAATTGGGTAGCTTTACCGTGTAACCGAGAAGCCCACAGGCGTGCCTAAACTGCTTTTCTAGAACAATGGTAAATCTTGAAAATTACAAACAGTACTGGAATTTTCTTAACAGAGCCCCTTGATTTGAACTATAAACAACTAACATGTGTTGTGAATTCTAAGACATTGAAATCCAGACCTTACCCAAGCATTATTGAATTTTATATGGATACAATTCTTGTTGACAGGAGACAAAAACCACCATGTATGGAATAATAATGAACAAAGCAGAAAATGTTTTACTACTAAAATATAGTTATCGATACTATAAATTCTTTCCCATCTCATAGTTTTTTTTTTCACGTAAATATTTTTGAAACCAGAAATTATAAAAAAAATTTATTTCATGAAAGGCTGCTCTTATGGGTTGAATAAATGTTACATGTCAACGGTGGCGGTTACGTTTACAAAAGACAGAATCAATGAGACCAATTATTTTCTCCCATATATATTAAATATATTTTTTTTCTAAAGTATCATCTCGAAGATATCATATTTCCCATTATTATATAATTTACTTTTTTAATCTATTATATTTAATAAATAAATTTTAGAAAAAAAAATATTCATGTTATGAAGAGTTTTTTTTAAGAGGTACAGTTACAAGATTAATAACCGCTGAGACCTGTCAAGATCAATTACTAAATACACAGTCCGAATAGCTATTCCCATAATGGGAGATATCTACTCCCACCAGTGACGTAGCTAGAAAGTTTTCATTAAGTGAGCTAATCTAAAATTTAATTTTTCTATTTAAAAGTTTTACTATTTTGTAAAATACAAAAAAAAAAAATTATAATAGTCAAATTTCGACGATACGAGAAATTTTTTATTAATAATAATAAAGGATACATAATTTCAAAATATTATAATTTACAATACATCTAATATTTTAATCAATAAGATAAACAAAAAAGGCTAAACTTTTATATAGTAGAGTGAACCACTAGGAGATCAAACAATAAGATTTTTTCAATACATATAAAATAGAAATTTAAGTTTCAATCACAAAATACAAAACCTAAAACTAAATACATTGTAGATAATTAAATAAATTAAAATTAAAATTAAATGTATTTATATTGAAGCTTTAAATATAGAGAAAAATATTATTTAAAGTCTCAAGAGATGAGTTGAGTGAAAAGTTAGGGTTTTGAATTTAGAAAAGTAAAATAAAAACAATGAAAATAGTGTGTTTATCAGCTAGTGAGAAATTTTTTTTTTTTGTAAAGTGAGATGTTGAAAGAGACAAAAGATAGTGGAAGTGAGAAATAAGAGATTGTTTGTTTAATTGATTTTATTTATATTTGGACTTATTGGGCTCTTGAACTAGTTTAGAAAAATATCATCTTATTAAAATTCTCAACTTATTGGACTAAATTTACTTATTTGTATTAACATGGACTTATTAAAAAATTTCTAAAAATAATATATAATAAATCAAATATTTTATTTTTCAAAAAACTTGGCTGGGCTGAAGCCGCGCCAAGCCAAGGGCTTCCTCTGCCCCTGACTCCCACAATAAAGGGAGAAAACTACCACGCATATTAGTAAATATATATGGTGAGAATTGAACTCTCACCACTAAAGTGAGAGGGAGGTACATTGACCACTTTAACTATGAGTGAATATGTCATATTATGCAGAGTTGATGTCATCACATTGAGGCCATGTTTGTTACATGGGACTAGGAGTGGGATTGACTATTTACTCCTAGTCCCATGTTTGGAACATGTTGGGATTGGATATATCCAATCCCAACAGTTCCACATAATCCCATGTTGGTGGGACTAAATAATCCCACCAAATTGGTGGGATTATTTAGTCCCACCAATTTAGTCCTACCTTTTTTTTTTTTTCCTTTTTCAATATAATATAATATTTAATATAAATAAAAATTAATTTTATTTTATTTAAATTAATTTTAAATAGTTTTATTTATTTTAAACAATAAATTAAATATCTCATTTAATGTTTTTTAAAATAATATTTAATTTTATTTAAAAATATTTTTAAGTAAATTTAATTTAATATTTTTATTTTTATTTTATTTAAAATTAATTTAAAATGATTTTTATTTATTTTAAAAATAATTTAAATATTTTTTTATTAAAAAATATTCATTTTTAATTAAATTTAATTTAAATATATTTTTATTTATTTTAAAATTAATCTTATTTTTTATTTAAGTTAAAATGAATGTAATTTACTTTAAAATATTTTATTTATATGAAAATTAATTAATAAATTTATTCTGATTTTATCCCCATCTCATCCTATACTAAACAAAAGACAGTACTATTTTTAGTCCATACTGCACCAAACACATCATAGTACTAATTTAGTCCAATCCAATCCAATCCAATCCAATCCAGTCCAATCCTCCAAAAATAATCCAATCCAATCCCGCGTACCAAACGCACCCTCAATACTAGTATTGAACCTTCAATTTTTTTTAAAGATAAAATAAAATTTATTTTTATATCATACTTATTATATTTTAATATAAATAAAATCTTATCAATACTTACATAAAAATGATTTGGATTGTTAATTATTGTTTTTGATTATTTATATTGTAGTAAATAAAATACACAACAACATATAGTAATAAAGGTAAGTGTTAAATTTTTTTTTTTATAGATATTTTTATTTATAGAAAATAAACAAGTTGGCAATATATTTAGAGATGAGAAAAAAAAAACATATAATTGAGATTTCAGTTTTCATCCCCAATAAATTAAGAACATTTAATCTTCAGACAAAAAGATAAATAATACCTAACCAAGTGACTCCGCTTTCACTCTTGAAAAAGTCACATTTACTCATAGCTTAATCTCAAAAGTCACATTTACCTTTATTCAATAATAATAAATATAAATATTTAAAATATTTAAATATTTTTATAAATTATTTAAATAATAAAAAAGTAAAAATTAATAATATCATCCGCTGGCAGTAGAGATTGCTCCCCCTAGTTTAGTGAAATTTTACTCGTATACAAAATATCATTTTATTGTACATATCTCTTCTTAAATGAGTCATTTTATTTTATAGTGTTAAATTGAATTGAATTTGTAAAAATAGTATTAAGTTAAAAAATTAAGTAAAAATAACACCAAAATATATATTAAGACATAATGCTCTTCAAAATAAATATGAAAAAAAAAATATAAGAATAGATCACGTTTTTATTTTTAATTTTTTTCACTTAGCAAATTATATCACAGCCTAGTGAATTCTCACTTTACCATGATCTAGTCTTATACAATTTTTTATTTTTTTTTTTCACTTGGCAAATAAGATCATGGCCAACTGAGCTCATTTGACCATGATCTATTCTTACACAATTTTTTTTTTTTCTTTTTTCACTTAGCAAATTAGATCAAGGCCAAGAGCTCACTTGGCCGTGATCTATTAATACACAATTTTTTTTTCACTTGGCAAATTAGATCATGGTCAACTGAGCTCACTTAGTCATGATCTATTCTTACACAATTTTTCTTTTTTCAACTTGGTAAACTAGATCACGGCTAAGTGAGCTATCACTTGACCGTGATCTATTCTTACATAATTTTTTTTTTATTGTGATCTAAATAGATCATAACCAAAAGAAAATTAGATCACAGTTAAAGAAAAATTTATAAAAAAATTTAATTTTTTTTATTTGTGTAGTTTCCACTTCCTTTTTAATTTTTTCAAAGAGATGGTAAGAAACTTAAAAAGATAAGATTACTGTTCATTCAAAGCAAACAATTATTTAATAAGAGAGAAGAAAAATAACTCTGAGAACTTAACAACATAAATGAGTTTGAATGAGACAAAAATTACTTTACAAAGCTAAAATTGGGTTTCTATGAAAAATTGTGTTATTTCTCAAACTTTTATTAATTTGGTGCTAGTCTCATAAAATCAGTTCGTTTTTTGTGCTATATTTGACCAATCTCTCCTTAAATTTTGTTGATTAGATATTGACTACGGCTAAAATTAACTATTGACCATTTTTCACCCTTCAAAAGTCACATTCATTCATAATCTTCAATTTCAAAGTCACATTTACCCATATCGTGTTTAATTAATGTAAATATTTATAATATTTTAATATTTTTATAAAATATTAAAATAAAAAAATTAATAAAATCCTCCACCGACAATGGAGATTGCTCTATGCTGGTGGAGGAGTGATGGAGGTGGGGAGGAGATCGCACATATCTCCTCCCACATCCATAATCAACATTAATCGCCATTATATATTGTTTATTGTAGAATCATTTCTTAATTGCTATGTTATTATCCTACTACTGTCATTGAATGTAAACATTTTCCTTTTACTATAAATTGAAATCGTGCAAATATAGTTTTCGCAAATGGATTGGCAATAGATTTGACGAACTTACGGGGATATTACTTCCAGTTTTTGAGTTATATTATTGCATACCAAAGTGCTAACATTTCCACAATAAAAGGAGGGAATCCATTTTAGTCTAATGTATTCCTTGTTAATCTTTGATCAACACTGACAAGATGGCGGCTACATATACACAACAATGAACCCTCGATTAATTTCTTACTTTTCATATTGTAGCCATAAGAGTTATATATTGGTGGTGGATTAGACTTGATAGTTGAGTGGGTGTAAAAGTGTTAATTTAGTTATTGTGTCCTTCAAAGTAATTTTATACAAATGATAATTTGTAATATATTTTTTTTTATATTAGAAAACAGAAATGGTGTGTAAGTGATACTAGTGTATGATTTTTTTTGGACAAATTACAGCTAACCTATTTGGGGTTTGCTATTTTACAGACGGAAACAGCTTTATGAAAAATGACAGCGAATCCTCTGCTATTACCGTTGACCGTCAAGTGCTAATAGTTGATCTTAACTAAAAGGGTAGAATGATCATTATGCCATTTAAATTGGTATAAATTACTACCAATTTACTTAGGGCTTGCCTTTTACAGGCAGAATCAACTTATTAAAAAATTAACAGTTAACTCTCATATCATTAGTCAACCGTCAAAGTCAACTATTCTAAGAATATTTTAGACATTTTAATTATTTTTAAAATATTTTAACTAAAAAAAAATTATTTTAATTTTTTATTTTAATTTTTTAATTAGGGGTATTTTGTTCCTTTTACACTTTTGAAACGTCAACAGTCAACGTTAATGGCAGGGGAGTTAGCTGTTACTTTTTTAATAAATTGATTCCGACTGTAAAAAGCTAAACCTCAGATAGGTTGACTGTAATTTATTATTTTTTATTTCAGTTTTTTAAATTTTTAATTTTTTAATTAGAGGTATTTTGGTCTTTTTATATTTGTGAAACGGTCAACAATCATCTTTAATGATCAATGATAATGACAGGGGATTCGCTGTCAATTTTTTATAAAAATTATTTTCATTTGTAAAATGACAAAAAATTAGCTGTAATTTATCTTTTTTTTTTGGGCGGGAATATCATATCAGCGTTTTTTTTTTTTTTAAACGGTTTTAAAATACAGTAAATAATGGATGCGTAAATAATCGTCTTCCATATACCAAAAGAACATGAGCGGTCCAGATCATCCTGGAACGGAATAGTGGGACGCAAATGGAGGAACGCAAGACAATGGGTATGGAGGCAGCAGTAGCAGAGCTGGAGCGAGTCCAAAATCAAATCCTAGAGCGAATATCAAAACTGGAGCTAAATTACCTGCCCCAGAACGACGTCTCCGCGGCAGTCTCTGTTACCTCTCCTCAGTCAACCTGTGACACCCAAGCTCGCCTTTCAAACATTCTTCGATCCAATTCTGTCAACGACTTCTTATTCAAGAAGGTTCCAGCGGATTACTACGATTGGTCTCTCGATTCACGAAGAGATATCCTTGCTGCTGCTTCCATTGATCATCTTTGCAAAAGCATCGTCTTGGTACGACGCCAATTAAACCTGTAATGTTATCTTTCTAATTTTATTGTGTAGAGTGTAGACACATATTAATGAAGTACAATGTGGTTAAAAATGGACATGTTAGTTGAGTAATTGTGAGGATCAAAATAAATAGGTTATAGACCAGAAATGATAAAATGAATGCATCAGTGAAATGTTAGAGGTTGTCACAATCAAGAACAAGAATGTGAATTAGGGTTCTGAGAGCAGACATAATGTAGCAATTTGCCAAATGTATGTGTGCGTGTCTAGTCATATTGGTATGTGGTTGTTAGAAATGGGAATTTCTAACATGGTTGAGAGGTTTTGATATGTGAAGAAGGGAGTTCATGGCTAGGGTTGATTTCAAATTTGGGGATTTTGTGTGAAGAGAGAACTGGTTCGAAGACAAAAGTGAACTGGTTGACTTTGGTTCTGTCTGAAAAGTGTGTTATATACACACTTTATACGCTGCCGTTTTGAGCTCTCATGTTAGCCAAAACGCAGCGAATCACCTTTGAGCATCTTTATTTATTTTCCTCCAAGACGGCATAGTATAGCTGTTATCTAAATTAAGTTGAGTGCACTGTATAACAGGGGATCAATTACATCCTAACAGAATTCCCTGATTGTTTGCTATGTAATGGAAATATTGAATGAAGACAAACAACGAATATTATACAATTTTTTCTCTCTCTCAATATTCTCTCCCAAATCTATCTTCTTCTCTCTCTGATTTCTTCTTCAATATCTGTCTTCTTCTTCAACTTATCCAGCTTATTTCTCCATTAAAACCTGCAACAACACAGATTCTCCATTAAATCACATAAAAATTAGTCACGGCATTACATTTGGTATCAGAGCACTTTCCTAGGGACTCAATACAATGGCAGAGGGCACTAGACAACATCATTATGTAGATGGAAGGTTTCAAGAGCTGGAAAATCGAATTAAAAAATATGAGGATGGGCTTGAAGAGCAAACAAACAAAATACAGGAAAAATACAGGAAATGTTCACAGCAGGGTTTAAGGGACCTAGAACTGAGATGTGAGTGGGCATGGCAAGGGTATTTGGGCTCAGCACCTGATGGTTCTTCTGCAGATCCAAGATTTACTGGACCTACTGGTGAGGTGAGATTTGCAAACAACCAAGGATCTACAAGTAAGGTATTTTCAGATTTACCTTTTAAACCTCCTAAACTATCCTTTCCCAAGTTTGATGGAAATGACCCTAAAACATGGCTTAGGAAATGTGATAGGTATTTTCTAATTCATCCAGTACCCCCAGACCAGAAAGTATTAGTAGCTTCAATTCATTTTGATAAAAAAGCTGAGGTTTGGTTTCAGTCTTATTATGACTTGCATGAAGGAGTGAGTTGGGGGGAGTTAAGGAATCCCTATTAAGCAGATTTTTAGATGTGGAGCAGGAAGATGTTATTGGTGAATTATATAGACTTAGACAAACAACTACTGTCACAGACTACCAAGACAGATTTGAAGAGCTGCAACCTAGGTTGATTGCTAAGGGTTTTGGACTAGGAGATGGGTTTTTCTTGGAGAGTTTTCTTAGTGGATTGAAGGGTGAGATAAAAAATCAGGTGAGAATGTTTAACCCACCTGATCTAAAAGCTGCTATACACTTGTCTAGACTGTTGGAGGCAGCCATAGAACCTAAGAAAATCAAACCTTGGAACCAGAAACCAGCCAGCCTCACTACTGCCACAAATACTACCCACCAAACGCACTTCAAAAACAGTCCCACCTACCAAGCTACAACACCTAAACCAACTGAAAACATTCCTATAAAAAGACTAACCCAAACAGAAATGAAAGCCAGGAGAGATAAGGGATTATGCTACAATTGTGATGAACCCTACACCTTTGGTCACCAATGCTCGAGGAGGAGATTATATATGCTAATGGAGGATGATGATGATGAAGGAGCAGTAGAAGAAGTTGAACCCGAGGAGGATGAAATTGTGGACAGCAAGGAGGAAATATCTATTTCCCACCATGCATTGACTGGAAGTGCGAGGCTGCAAACTATTAGGTTAAGGGGCAGAGTTAAGAATAGGGAAATCACCATACTAGTTGACAGTGGCTCAACCCATAATTTTCTAGACCCAAACACAGCCAAACTGACAAGGGTAGAAGTGGAGGAAACTGAAACATTATGGGTTACTGTTGGTGGTGGAGGTAAGATTTGCAGCAGGGCAAAATGCCACAGCTTTACTTGGGCTATGCAGGGAGTCTCTTTCACTACTAAGATGAGACTATTGACTCTAGGGGGCTGTGATGCAGTTTTGGGTATGCAATGGATTAGAGAGATTGGGCCAATCATGCTAGATGCTAAGCAGTTGAGCATGAGCTTTATGAAGGAGGGAAAATGGGTATCTCTACAAGGGATTAGGGCTGACATCAAACTGACACAGTTGACAGGGAAGAATGTGGGCAGTCAGTTAAAGAAGGCTGAAAAACAAGCCGAAACTGTGGTACAGCTGTACTCCCTGAAAGCAGAGGAAAAGACAGAAAAAAATCCTACAGTTTTAGAGCCTCTACTGGAAGAATATTCAGACATTTTTGCTGAAACCAAAAACACTACCCCCCAAATAGAACTCAAGACCACCAAATACCCCTAATACCTGGCAGCAGCCCTATCAATGTCAGAAACTACAGACACCCCTATGTACAGAAAATGAGATTGAAAAGATAGTGAAGGAGATGCTAGACAGTGGAATTATTAGGCACAGTAACAGTCCCTTTTCTTCTCCAATTTTGTTGGTTAAGAAGAAGGATGGTACTTGGAGGTTCTGCCTAGACTATAGAGAGCTCAACAAGATTACAATCAAGGATAAATTTCTTATTCCTCTCATTGATGAGCTGCTGGATGAACTTAATGGTGCAAGGGTGTTCTCTAAAGCTTGACCTCAGGGCTGGGTACCATCAAATTAGGGTGGCTGCCCCTGATATCCATAAGACCGCTTTTAGGACTCACGAGGGGCACGATGAGTTTAGAGTGATGCCTTTCGGTTTTACTAATGCCCCAGCCACTTTTCAGAGCCTTATGAATGACATTTTCAGGCCTTATTTAAGGAAGATAGTCCTGGTTTTCTTTGATGACATATTAGTCTACAGCAGGGATATCTTAGAGCATCAAGAGCATCTGAGAATCACTTTTGCTATCCTAAGACAGAATCAGTTGTATGTCAAGAAAAGCAAGTGTGATTTTGGGAGCTCAGAGTTAGAGTACCTGGGACACATCATTCAGGACACGGGGTTGCAGCTGATTACAAGAAAGTTCAGGGCATGCTTGACTGGCCTACTCCTAAGTCAGTCAAAGCTTTCAGGGGATTTTTGGGTCTTACTGGCTACTACAGAAAGTTTGTCCAGGGATATGGAATTATTAGCAAGCCTTTGACAGACTTGCTGAAAAAGGGAGGATTTGCTTGGAATGAGGCAGCAGAAGAGGCATTTAAACAACTCAAGATAGCCATGACCACCACCCCTGTGTTGGCCTTACCAGATTTTTCCAAACCCTTTGTGTTAGAAACTGATGCTTGCGACATTGGTATAGGGGCTGTCTTAATGCAAACAAGACCGGCCTATTGCTTTTATAAGCAAGTCATTACCTAACAGGAAATAGGGGCTATCTACTTATGAGAAGGAACTGCTTGCCATTGTGTATGCAGTGCAGAAATGGAGGGCTTATCTACATGGGAACAAGTTCACTATCAAAACTGATCACCACAGTTTGAAGTACTTCCTAGAACAGAAGATTACTATCCTATTGCAACAAAAGTGGCTAACCAAGTTACTAGGTTATGACTATGTCATTTCCCACAAAAAGGGGAAAGAGAATGTGGTAGCTGATGGGCTGTCCCGGGCCCCTCAAGAAGAAGGAGATTCCTTTTTTTTGGCCTTAACTACTATCAGACCAGCCTGGGTTCAAGAGGTGGAGGAGAGCTACTACAAGGACTCTGTGGCATCTACAATTATTCCAGGACTGCTAATTGATAGCCAAGCAAATCAGAATTTTTCCTACAGGGATGGCATCCTACGTAAGGATGGGGTAATTTATGTAGGCAGTTTTGGGGATCTCAGGCAGAAATTAATAGAGGAAGCCCATTCTTCAGTTATGGGAGGACATTCAGGGTGAAAGGGACTATGAAAAGGCTGCAGCTATTCTTTGGTTGGGATACTATGTTAAAGGAGGTGACTAAAAGGGTCCTGGAGTGTTCTGTTTGCCAAAGGAATAAATCCTTACATAGCAAACCTGCAGGCTTACTACAACCCTTACCGTACCAGCTACACCTTGGTTAGACATTGCTATGGATTTCATTGAAGGGCTGCCTCGATCTTCAAGAAAAGATACCATACTCGTAGTCATCGACAGATTACGAAGTATGCACATTTCCTCAGCCTCACTCACCCATATACTGCACAACAAGTGGCACAGCTGTTTTTGGATAATATCCAAAAACTACATGGGGTTCCTACCACTATAGTGAGTGACCGTGACAAGATTTTTACAAGTCAGTTCTGGCAACACCTATTCAAGTCTATGGGGACTCAATTATGTCTCAGCACAGCCTACCATCCCCAGACAGATGGACAGAGTGAGAGACTCAACCAATGCCTAGAGAATTACCTAAGATGCATGACAAGCATCAGACCTAACAAGTGGGCAGTCTGGCTTCCCTTGGCAGAATGGTGGTATAATACCAACTACCACACAGGCCTTAAAATGTCCCCATTTGAGGCTCTCTACGGTTACAAACCTCCAGTTTTTATAAACAGTCCCATAGACAGAACAGACCCTGAAATAGAGAGTTTATGGCAGATCGGACTAAGCTATGGATTTCCCTAAAATAAGCACTAACACAAGCACAATCCAGAATGAAGCAGTATGCAGACAAAAAACGACAGGAAAGAGAATATAAAGCAGGGGATTGGGTTTACCCTACGTCTTCAGCCCTACAGACAGACATCAATAGCATGCAGGAAAAACCTAAAATTAGCCCCTAGATACTTCGGGCCTTATCAGATCACTGAGAAGATAGGGAAAGTGGCTTACCGTTTGAGGTTGCCTCAGGACTCACAGATCCACCCAGTATTTCATGTATCACAGTTGAAAACCAAGCTAGGAGACCGATCTAACCTAGATCCACAGCTTCCTCGCACCGGAACAGAAGGTCAGTTGTTAGTCTACCCAGTAGCCATACTCGACCGAAAAAATGATCAAAAGAGGAAATAAGGGAGTAGTTCAGTACCTGATTCAGTGGTCCTCATTGACACCTGAAGTTGCAACTTGGGAAGATTCAGACACGATCCGAAGGGATTTTCCTTCATTCGATCCTTGAGGACAAGGATGTTCTTAAGGGAAGAAGGATGTTAGAAATGGGAATTTCTAACATGGTTGAGAGGTTTTGATCTGTGAAAAAGGGAGTTCATGGCTAGGGTTGATTTCAAATTTGGGGATTTTGTGTGAAGAGAGTACTGGTTCGAAGACAAAAGTGAACTGGTTGACTTTGGTTCTGTCTGAAAAGTGTGTTTATATACACACTTTATACGCTGCCGTTTTGAGCTCTCATGTTAGCCAAAACGCAGCGAATCACCTTTGAGCATCTTTATTTCTTTTCCTCCAAAACGGCATAGTATAGCTGTTATCTAAATTATGTAGAGTGCACTGTGTAACAGGGGATCAATTGCATCCTAACAGAATTCCCTGATTGTTTGCTATGTAATGGAAATATTGAATGAAGACAAACAACGAATATTATACAATTTTCTCTCTCTCTCTATATTCTCTCCCAAATCTATCTTCTTCTCTCTCCGATTTCTTCTTCAATATCTGTCTTCTTCTTCAACTTATCCAGCTTATTTCTCCATTAAAACCTGCAACAACACAGATTCTCCATTAAATCACATAAAAATTAGTCACGGCATTACAGTGGTGAATTAGGGTTGTGTATCGAACCCTAGAAAAGCCTTCATTGAATGGAGTGATAGACCTTATTAAAAGTTGTTTTACAGTGACTGCAATAGAACCAGCAACTGTTAATTGACAATGGTCTGTGCAACGATTCAAACATTTGTGTGCTAGTTGTTGTGCAATTTTTTGTGTACACATAAAAATAAATTTGATCTTCTATGAGTTGATACTTTGAAGCATGAAGCTGAAGTTGGCATGGCATGGGTAACAAATTCTGGCTCAAATGTTTATAGACTAGAAATAAACGTTATGTAAATTATGAATATAGGCAAAAAATTACTGATGGGAAGTTTGTAAAACTTTTTCTAGGGAACACAGATTTTTTATATGAAGAATTATACTTTTTTTAATGTTTTTGACCATTTTAAAAGAGAAACAATTAATTGTGTAAGTAACATAGAGCTTTCTATTGTGGAGTTGTAGACTATCATTGTAAACTCTTTTTCTAGTTCGCAAGAGAGCCATCAATTCACAAGTTTCGTGGAAGAAGTGTGAATTGCAGTGTTCAAGCAGGAATTCTGTTGTAACAGACTAATAGAAGCATAATACATAAGGGAAACTCTTGCAACCATGATTTTGGGAGAAGTCTTGTTTCCAATCTATCTGTTAATGTGCCTCTACGAGTGCTTGAAGAGCCTTTTTCCAATTAAGAATATTTTTGCATAGTTTGTTGGGGTTTTTAATCTGGAACATGCTTTTTAAGAGAGTGCTGTGACGAAGATGAAATCGTTGGTCAATTAACACTGATGCAGTGTGTATAGGAAAATTAATTCTCAAAAACAATTAGATAGTGGTGTAAACAGTAATGAGTAATCTATATCAGAAGGCATAGTTCGTCATGATGAATGAATAATAAATTTGTAATATTCTTGCAAAAGTTTATTAGGACTAGCATGAATATGTTAAGAGCAACAGTTCACCTGTCAATACTAATAAGTTGATTTCTTCTCTTTGTCTTTGCTAACACTAATTGATGAATTTCAGGTAGTTATCAATATTATTTAATAAGTAGGTTATTATGTATTGACTGTGTTTATACTTCTTCAATGGTCAGAATTTTCTACTTTGAGTTTTCCTAGTAGAATCACTCCTTTGTCTTGGACCACAAGTTCATAAATGGTGAATTTAGATTTTCCGTTATCTGGGCTGAAATTTGTTTCTCTTATCAGGTTAATACCCAAGCCGCGCCCAACGTTATTGATTGTAGCGATCGCAACAATTCCAAGTATTATGTAGTTGTTGTGCAGGTATCTTGTTTGTTTTCATTGATTAACAATTTGCTGTATGACACCGTCCCTGAATTTTCTTACAGTTTGAGATTTTCATTTTTACAGTATACTGCTCGATTTAATGCTGAAACCGTTAAAAACTTTCTGTATTTGCTCAACAATGGCAAGATACCAAAAAAGAAATTCAACTGTAAGTTCTTATCCACTTTATGGACCATAAAGCTTCTTATTACTTAGTTAATTCTCATTGTCATTTGATTGATAAAAAAAAAAAAAAAAAAAAAAGGTTTTGTCATAGGCTTTATGCATACGTTTATTTATAATTGCTGCATCTGGACTAAATTTCTGATTCTGAATTAAATTGTACTGAGTTGTGGAGTGTTTAGCTGAATTGAAACAAATGACGCTTAAGAATGTTTGGACATTTTTATTATAGGCAATACTATCCAGTATGGGAGGATAAAAGAATATATAGCTTTCTATTGTGTGTTTGGGAGTTGTGTTGTTCTTGGAGCCACTTATGTCATTGAGCGAGTTTTTAATCACACATGGAGTGGGATAAATGAATAAACAAATGAAAGAGTCATGTTGATAGTTATTCCAAATATCCCTCACAATTTACATTCCCTACATTGGTAACTTACATCTATTGTGATTCTTTTATGTTTTTCTAATTTTTTTTTTCCTTCTGGTGTGCAGATTTGTGACAATGGTTGAAGGGCTCTGATTTTTTTTTTTTTTTTATTCAAATAATGTATTCTTAGGATTGTGCATAGGTGTCGATATATTCCAGAAGTTGCACTAACATGTGCCATGTTTAGATATGACATTGACATTTTAGCACCTTAGCGAAATATAAATACTCACAAAAGAGTTTTACTAAAAATACAGTTATTGAGGTAAAAGCAGATATCATTGTCATTTGTTGAGTTGAAATGTTAATTATGTGAATTTTATGTTAGCTATTTTCATTTCTACATTTAACTTCAAGGAAACAGTAATATCTATATGGATAACCTTGTTAAGATGGCATAGAAACCTATGATATTATAATTAATTCTCTAATACATATATGTTGTTCATCGTGATGGTGAATGTTCAGATTGATAATTAAGTTTTTTGGATTTCTCTCTTTTAGAATTATGTTTCTGTGTAAGTGTGCAAATTGGCGAAATGTTGAGGTTTTCAAATGTTTATTTAATAATTTACTTGTTTTTATTGAAAAAGGTAATAACAGATATTTGTATTAATTATGCAGTGAGGCTTGCTCCTGAGGAGACATCTATAAGTTTGACTGGATATGAGCACAATGCAGTAACATGTATTGGCATGAAAACAGACATTCCGGTAATTACTCTTTTCTAATTTCTAACAATATTTTGGAATTCTTTTGGTGTCTCGTAGGAATTAATTATTCCAACTATATGTATTTTAAGGATTGAGTCTTTGTTCACAAGACATTCTAATTAAAACATGTCATTGCTTGTGTAATGTGTTTATTTGTCTTTGCTATTGTTGGTCATTCTCAAGCTTTCTTTTAGCTATATTCATACTTGATGATTACAACTAAGATAAATAAATGCTGCAAATGTTGGTACCATTAAGAAATGATGGAATAAGGATTGTCAAAATTACTGGTTCACACGATTTTCTAAACTTCCAACCTTTTTAATGGCCCTTTCAGTAGACATCCACTTGAGACATGTTTCTCAGACCACACCACTTCAGCGTCCCCAGCTGCATGAAGCAGCATGGACACTTGGGCCCCTGGGGTGTAATTGCTTGGCTTGATACCATTTCTACCTCCTGTCTTGCATATGGCCAATGTGGCTGCTTTGTATACACAATTTCTGATACATTTTTGTGAGATCTTGGGTTGCATATATTTGATATGTGTATCAACCCATTGGAACTCTCTTTTTTGGATCGAATTATTCCAACTTTTGTGCCACTTCTCCAAATGCCACTCCTGTAAAAAATTCTATCCCAAAAAGTGAAGATTAGGATTGTTTTATGAAATTTTAGAATGGACTCAATTGATGGTTTGGCAATGCCGACAAAAGTTATTGACAATTCTAGGTTGAAACATTTTAACACCAAAGAAAAAAAATGAAATTTTAAGTTGTAAACTAGAATGAAACTAGCCTGACATTTGCTTGTATGTTTGTGTGTATTTGAAAATCCATTTATATAGAAGGGGCATTTTAAATGTGAAAATGGTGGTTGAAAGTACTTAAAGAGTAAATGTTTGCGTCGGACAAAATAAAAGGTTTGTTTCTGGTTTAGATATTTTATAGAGGGGCCATATCATAGAGGGGCATATTTTATCCAGCCAACTAATCACATTGACAAAACTAGAGCATGTACAATGCATTTTCCTGGTTTAGATATACATTTCACACTAGGTATGTTATCTGTCACTGAGAAATCTTGGTTAAGTCCTAGTAATTTAATGAGAAGGCGTCATTTATTTTGTTAAGACTGAAATTATGTATGTGTTTGTCGATTTATTAAAATGCAAAATGTATCCTTTTCTATTTGGATTAAATGTATATTACGATGAAGTATGTGTTGATTTTCAGGTGATCTTGGATGAAGCAATTGTGAAGCTTAACCCTGATTTCTTCTGGTTGGGTGGTGGAGAGATTGATCTGAAGTTGGGAATCAAGACACCAGAATTTATCAAATTTGTTAAACCTTTCATTGTAAGTTGTAGTTAAAATGTTGAGTACCTTGAATGATTCATTACCAAACATTCAAACTTTATATATTTATAAACAAGAGAAACTGCCAGAGACTTGAAGAATGCCATTTTGGCGGATTTCTACTGAAGAGAAGGTTGTACTTCAAATGATTATTTTTTTTTTGCTTTTGGTGGGGTGCAGGGCATGGAAATTCATTAGAGTTTATAGCGTTCATCTTTGTAGGTGGTTGTAATGTGGGTGATATATCTGGAAAAAACGAGTTGTATAATTTTCATTTTAATTTCAAGAAAGGGCCTATGGACTGAAACAATTTGAGTTTCATTTATGCAGGGAGACCAGAATAGTCTTTAAATATGGGGAAGGATTACGTAGGCTTAGTATGTCATATTCTGCATTAGTTTTAGCCATTATTTTGGTTAGATGGCAACCTGGTCATTGATATACATACATATAATCCTGCAGTGGATCACCAGATTTTTTTTCAGACATGCTATAGTTTTTTCTTGATAAAATAAAATGACCTCGGGGTAGTCATTTGTTATTAGTGAATGTAAATCAATAGAAGTTCTCAGGTCTGGATTTTGATAAACTATCGGCCTTTAAATTAGAACGTTAAATTGCAGGTCATCATGTGAAGTTAAATGTTTGCGAATTGATCACGATATCTGTGCAGTTTGTTTACCTTCTTTAATTTACTAATAGCAGTTATATAATATCTGAATTTCTGTTGAAGTAGGGTTGTAGAGATTGGTGTGATGTACATATTCTTAAACTACTTCTTATGTATCAGAATTTGTGTATTAGTTGAACAATCAATCAAAACTAACGATAACATACCAACCAACAGATGTAGAAGCAGGGCAACACGCTCCTTGTCATGTGTGTCTCCCATTTATTCACAACCTCATTAATACACAAACATGAATACAAACCATATAAAGGGGGCCCTAAACCATCCATTTACCATATTCTTACAAGCTGTCTCTTCTCTTGCAATTATTGAACAATTGAAGTAATTCACATGTTGAAGGGGATTTTCTTGGCCTTCTAGAACAAACTATTGACAAAAAAAGGACTAGTTACATAATCTTCATAGTATCGACACACACTCAAAAGTAGATAATAAAAATGATAAAGACCAAAATGCTCTTCAAACATACCAAACGCTGTCATCACCTAAGATAAGAATATCTTTAGAAACAGAGATTATAGAGGGGGAAGAAGACCAACAAGTACATGTAATCGTCTAGGGTTTTCATTGTGGATGGGTGGTTTCCGATGGGGTTGTGCGTAATCCAGTAACTTCAATATCCTCCACAACGTCATTTTCTTAGAATCTACAGCTTCTTCGGTGTCATGTGGTGAAGAATATCCCAACATGGACCGTTCTTGTCTGCTCTTCAGTCCCTGCACAGGAAGAATAACCGTAATTACAATGTTACATTTATCATCCTCCACCATCAGTATTTTGCACTTGCATTGCCATGCAAAACCATCATATATAATAACATCAATATCAGTCATGCATTTAATGCCATCAATAACGTTACATTTACATGCACCGTACCGAACGTTAACAACCTAATAACCATAAAAAAAATAAGCTAATTAAAGATGTAAAAGAGCATGTATTATTCTATTTACCTCTGTTTTGGCTGGCCGTTGCAAATCATTTGGAGAAGATATGATAATCTTATTTCCTGCAAATCAAACATCATTAATTAAAATAATCGTAAAGCAAAAATTCACGTAGTTTCAGAAATATATGATATGCGTGTAAATATTATTTAATCAGAGAGAGACGATAGCTAGGAAGTGTAATGCAATTGTGACAATCATTATATCATGTTGATTTTGGATTTGTTTCAGGGTAAATATTATTGATAGTTATTCTTGTTTTTGGCTAGACATGCACAAGGAAAATTAAACGAGAGACTTGGTTGCAGAACCTGAAGTTGCACCCATTGAAGCTTCTCCCTTCGAGAAAGGCTTTGATTCCTCTCGCTTCATCGAGTTTTCTTCATCTCGATTCTCATGGATTTTTCTGCCATCGTTCCTGACTTGTTCTTGTCCTTGTGTTTGGAGTTCTTCGACGTGCCCTATCCCTAGTTGGATAGCAATCTTATGGAATCTAGCTTGATCAACTTCCTATAATTACAAACCAATAAAATTAGACCATACTCAAAACGTTTATCTAACGAGCAACAAAATGAATCATAAACATTAAATACAATGAATTAATGATCTACTATTTAATTTTTTTTGTTGATTAACCTTGGTAAAGAGATGGCCTTTGACATTCTCCTTTAGACATCGAGCATTGCATGCATGCGCAGAAAGACATAAGAGAAAGATCAAGAGAATATAAAGAGAAGACATGATTGAGAGATTATTCTTAGAGAGGCTATATCAGGTTGAAGCTAAGAGAAAAAAGAAACTATTAAGACTTGGATGTTAGTTCAATGTTAGGTTTCAGGTATTTGTAGTGATAGAAGCAGAGAAGGGCATTAAATGCAGGTTTTGTATGAGAAGAAAGAAGCTCTTAAAGAGAACATGCAGGTGTTTTGTTTGATGAACCTTGAAAACGAAATTGAAGATATCGGGGGCCTCCTTTGTTCCCTTCTCAATCTCACTTTTTAATCAATTTGGGGGGTCCCCGGAAACAGAAAGAGACATTACACAACTTCACTGGGAACATATGCATGGAACCATGGATATCAAGAAGAGACAAATAGCAATCTTTATTTATGATTTTCAATCAAAAATATATTTATGAAATGACTGAGTTAACGTTCATGCATTTGGCATCAAATAACTTGAAAAGTAAACAAAAGGACCTACCCATGTGTTTAAACAAAGGACCTCCATTCCTTGTCCTTGTGCTAGTATTTACTACCGCATGACTACTACTACTACTATTTGCTCTCTGCCCAGTTTTACTTTCACACACACAATTTAAGTGGGTAGTGGGCCTACGGGAAAATTACTTATTTTGGTACAGATAGTCCGCACGTTATTTCCGTGCTTATATTATATTGCAATTATTAGATCCATTTAACTGCTTGAGATAATTAATTTTATCTTTTAATATTGTTTTGCATAGAATAAGCTGCATTTGAATAATTTTTGTTAGGACAGTATGCCCCATTATATTTTATATATTTCAATTCAATGAAATAATTCATCAAATAGACTGAGGTTTTACATGATCAGCTGTTTAGTCTACAGAAAGAGAAATAGCAAAACTTATCCTATGAAGTAATAGAAGAAACCAATAAACTAATAACAGATGCAAATTAATTACCATCTTGGTTTTGGGAACCCACGAGTTAGTGTGTTTCATCTTGTTCACTTTCACCTTCTATTCATTTTCTGATAATTGGTTGATTATATAGGCAAAATATCTATGGCAAGCACTAGATAATTCTTGCCAGCAAAAGAAGATAGCTTTCATTAGACATAAGATTACTAGTTACTACAGGCACAGCTTAAAATTTAAAAAGGGTGATAGTTTCTTAAATTCATAATTGACCCAATCTCAATTTGCTGCTGTTTCCGGGAAAATATAGCAGTAGAACAGAAAACATACAGCTCCAAGTGTTTGAAAATCATGAATCTAAATGAACAAAACAAAACTAAGAAATCTAAGATTATAATAACAACTCCAATCACCATAAGCTTTCTTGCTCATGTTGCCTTCTTATTTCTTAGCTTAAAAAGAGGACCGATCAATGCAGACGTTACAAGTCCAACCAACTGGATATCCTTAATTGGTTGTAACTGAGAGCACAGAAAATGTTGAAAATGATGGCCTGAGTGCTCTTCAGCAGTTCAGCTCTAGGAACTGCATATGATAGAGTTTGTCTTAGTAACTATTATCCGCCATAAAATAATAAATCTCCCATGATTTTTTGGGTAGAACTAGCAATGTCCTCTAGATATATATCGCTATATGAATTCCATGAGTAACCTCATGAGTTTGGTATGATCTTTACTTGTAAAGGGAATCTGTTGAAACCAAACTCATTTGCAGTTTTGATCATTAATATTGACATGTGCTTTTGGTTGTGGATGATCTAGATAGATACCTCATGAGCTGATCAACTTGTTCTATTTGAAAGATAATAGAAGCCAAATACATGAGAAACTTGAAATGGTAATAGTTTAAACCGAGTGCAAAATTCGTCACAAATAAAGCATATGAATTCATTGTGGAAATTAAGGAACAAATGGGCCCAAGAATGGAGTGGGAGAGAAGGAGACAAAGCTGCATGGCCAAACCGTCGCCTGCA